>JAMXBB010000009.1:88842171-89245172 GCA_024138015.1 Lumnitzera littorea | reverse complement strand
TATATATATATATATATGTTGCATAATAAAGCGGTGTTCCTAAATAATTAAGCCAATTGATCCTTAAGCTCCTAAGTGTAAGTAAATTATTGTAAATTTATTAATTTATTCCTTTAACTGGCTTAGGTTTGTTGTTTATTATTATTTGAAATAATCCTTGATTCGTTTGTTATCAGTTTTATATGATTTCCCAAAATTATTGATAATTTTATTGATTTATAGCTTTTCAAGCGTTAAGATAATTTTATAGAGTTTTAAAAATTTTTTATGATTTGATATTTACGGTTTCTATTAAGTTTAGGTTTACATTTTTTTTTAAAGTACACGTATGTAGGGATTGGGGTTTTCTTGCATGATAAGGGTTTCCAAATTATATCATTGGGTCTTTCAAGTTCGTTTTAAGTTCCAAGTTCAAAATTTTAGTTAGTTTTCATTTTATGTAGTTTTGTCGACTTAGGAAAATATCTACAACACTCAAGTCCAACACTATGTTTAGAAGGTTAAATTTATAAAGTCTACAAAATCTACCATCAAGCTTATTTAGGAGAAAGCTTTTTATGTGTTTAGAAGTAGTTAGTGGCTACATTGTCAATTTTAACCACAAACTTCTTCCCAAGTAAGTAATGTCTCCATTGCTGAAGAAAATGCACTATTGTTGTCATCTCCTTTTTTTACACCAAGTACCATTAAGCTTTCGGCTTTCAAAAGCCACTAGATACTCCTCTTGCATTAAGACCCACCTATAGCAAAGTCATTAGCATCAATGCAAACTACAAAGGGCTTGTCGAAGTTTGGAAGAAGGAGGACTAGTTCTTTAGTGACTACCATCTTTAATGCATCAAAAGCTTGTTGTTTGTTTGTATTCCACTCCCATTTCTTTAGTAAGTCTATCAACAGGCTGGCTATCTTTGAGTAACCGTGAATGAATCTCCTATAGTAATTAACTAAGCCTAGAAATGATCTCAATTCAATAGGCTTAGTAGGATCCTTCTAATCTTGGATGGCTTATACTTTACCTTCATCCAATCTAATCTTCCTTTGTCCTACCACATGCTTAAGGAAAGCCACTTCTTCTTATGCAAAGGCACCCTTCTCTAATTTTAGGTACAACTCATTCTTCCTTAAGGCCATGAAAACCGAACAAAGATGCTTTAGGTGTTCCTCTACAGTCTTGCTATATACCATGATATCATCTAAATAGACTGCCACAAAATGGTCTAAAAAGGGAGCTAAAACGTAGTAAGGGCATTTGTAAGGCCAAACGACATGGTAAGAAATTCAAAAGCACGATACCTTATAACATATGTGCTCTTTAGCTCATCTCCCTTGGCTATCATCACTTGTTGATATCCCCCTATAGATATAGTTTGGAGAAGTATCTAGCTGCTCCTAACCTATCAAATAAGTTTGACACTAATGGAATGAGATACTTATTCATCATAGTGATCTTATGGAAGGCTTAGGGGCTCGGTAGTCAATACACAATAGAAGGGACCATCATGTTTCTTCTAGAAGAGTACCTGCACTCCCAAAAGGTGCTTTCGAAGGTCTAATGAAGCTCGCTTCTAATAATTCCTTCAGCTAGCATCTCAATTCTTCTAACTCTTGGGGTATCATCCAGTAAGGCACCATACTAGAAGGCTTAGCTCCCACTTCTAGTTTGATTACATGATCTACATCTTTTCTTAGCGGCAGTTTTCTTGGTAGTTCTTTAGGCGTTGTGTCCTTAAATTCCTCTAGCAACTCCCCCACTCGAAGGTGTACCATTTATTGGCTTCTTATCTCTTCTTCAACCTTCAAGGTTACTAAGAAGGTGACTTCTTTCTTCTTAAGGCCCTTACTACCTGCATAGCCGAGAGAAACTTGGTAGCTTAGCCGACTTTCCTTGTAACAGGCACCACTCAATGGAACTTATTGTCAAACACACAAATACAGTTGGCTCACGGCACGATGAGTGCATTGATGAGATTTAGGAAATCCATCCCAATTACAAACTCAAAGTCATCCATTGGCACTAACTTGATAGTTTCCTTCCCTTGCCATCCTCCAATATGGAGCTCTATTCCCTTGGTTACTCCAATAATAGGTGCTTCCTTCGAGCTCACCGTCTTGAGCCATGTCTTAGTTTTCTCCACTTTTAACGTAAGTTTTCTTGTTACCTCTTTGGAGATGAAAAGATAGGATGCCTATGTGTCAATGAGGGCATTCAGTTTCTTACTTGCAACCGACACCTCAATGTACATCAACCCCTTTCATTTCTCAACAACTTGACACTTTGTAGCACTAAGTAGTCACCTCGAACCTAGTTGAGCCTTACCTCCATCATTTGAACTATTATCTGCTACCAAGATCACTAATTGATAAGCATAAATTACTCTACACTTTTTAGGCTTATTTATTAATAAATTGGTTATAATTGTGTTTATTTCTCAAGTACTTGGTACTTAATTGTGCAATATATCAATTTTAGATGAATCAAGAGCAAAGAGATAAAATTCCATGAGAACAATGAGATTTAGATCTATCATGCTCGTAATAAAGGGCCTGATCAAAGAAGATTTGAAAGCCCAACGTTGGTCTCACCTTCAATCACAGGCATGACTAATTGTAAAGATTATTATCCACCTACTAATCACAATCATGATAGCACATCAGTAGTGTGGTCACTCCCTCTATTACCAGCATGAGCAAGTGGAATGTTTGTAACGAGACAATAATGTCATACATCATAACTATAGTGGGTAAAGATGATTCTTTTCTTAAGTCAATCATACCCTGAGTCACGGGCACAATAGGGGTGGACACGATTATTTCTCTTTGACTTTTTCACATGAATCGATGTGTTTAATGGGTTTAAACACCATAGGGTGTCTTGAAATGGTGTGTTTCAAACATTTTGATGAGAAGAATATAAACATACTTGCAATTTTCAAACAACACATCACATGACATTAGATAAGATCAAATTATTAGATTAGGCATCTTAGAACTTTTTGCTTTAGACATTAACCACAAACACATCTGTTCACCCCAGTAGGACCTATCATATTTTGACATTTTTAGTACATTCTCTAAGTGTTATACCGTACTTTTCTCGGAATTACTCGAGAGAGAAGACAAGAATTCATTTTTTGTGCATTGTAAAGTTTTCTATAGTGAATCTAAAAAGGGGTTTTATTCTTCTACTAATCTTATTTTGTATTTCTTATTATTTATTAGTTTTGTTGATATGTGTTATCATTTCTTCATGTATGAGTAATAATCTAGGACTTGCTACATCAACTTAGCATGAACAAGTGCATGAATTAGTGATTTCCTGATTTTTTTTTTATTTTCGGTGAATTGAACTTCATAAATCTAAGTGTAATATAGTGCACGACATTAACTTTGGACAAATTTCGATAAGATATGTCGAGAGAGAATTCTCTTAAATAGATCTAATTCATTGGAATAATTTACTTCTGATAGTAGAGATATTATTAAGAATGTTGTTGCATCCTTAAGGAAGTTGATAATTTATCATGATGTTAATATGATCCTAATTGGCTATTAATTCAAAAGAGGTTCTAATAGACACAATTAAGATTAGGAGTAAGTAATTCTAATAAGAATATTTATAAGCTAGTAATTCCTTACAAATAACAATCATTAGGATACAACTTATTAGTGACATCATCCTGTGTGATAAAGCAAGTTTGCATGTTAAGTGTAGAGTTATTAATCGTCGTCTCCAGTCATTGTGTTATATGTTAGTACTTAATCACTTGATAAATTAAGTTGCTAGATAATACCAAGATTAATTAGTACTAGTACTTGTATCCTTCCTAGTAGAGATGACCTTATACTTATCCTTGCTAACAAATGATAGGTACACTTGCCTATTGAACTAAGTTAAGGATAGAATATAGGATCATAAATTTTAAGACTCAGTAGCTTTAATTAGAGTTGATCACCAATCGATCTTTCTTCGACATTGCCTAGCATAGTGATGGGTCTTTGGGGTTGTACATACGAAGGTCGTACCACAATGAGCAAGAAACAAGAAAATAAAAACAAGTTTAACAAATCTGAATGGCTACTAACCAGATATAATACTCCAGCATATCCCACTTGGCTTAATCCTAACACTTGATATGATATGTGAATATAGTATTAGGCCGCTTGCCACTAACTCTTGTTAAAGGAGCTAGATAAGAGTTAAAGAATAAGAGAGAAGATACGACTAAGTACTCTTAAACTATATTAACGATGTAGAGTGATAATGTCTGCGTACAAGCAAATAAGGGTTTATATACTTGTCCTAATAGGGTTACAATACATACATGGAAAGATAGAAAGGGTAATCTACAAATGGGATACATGAGACATGCTAAAAAGGATAAAAAGGATAAAGAATATTCTATACAAAAAAGTAAACATTCCTTTTAGAATGTTATGCCAAAAGACACGTGTCATGAGGTGATTAGAAGCTTGTAGTGCGGTTGGCTAAGTTGTAATAAATTCTGAAGCTGCATGTTAATCACAGTATCCTACTCAAGTGAGGTTAAAAGAAGGTCAACAGCTAAAGCTAACCTGGTCTAGTTCAGGTTAGAGCTAAGGTATTGAAGGGTGTTTTGATCCTCTTCATGTTGGGTGTCTCGACAATTCTGCTCGATTTGATGTCTAAAGTTGGTCGGTTTGGATGTTGTCCGAATAGTAATAAGAGCTCAGTAATAGGTATGGCTGCTTAATGTTGGCATGAATGCTTGGTAAATCGACATAACTGCTTAGAAGCTCAAAAATTGTCTTAGCACTTACAAGAGCTCGACATTCAGGTTAATAATAGTGTAAAAGATGGAAATCGAAATAGAAATCCTCATCTTAAATGGGGTTTCAAGCTAGTATTCTCCATGTGAATCCTTATAACCTTCTAAGTCAGCTACGCATGACTAGTCTAAGGAGTTGATTTCTATCATCTACTTGAGGCCTCAAATTAAAAGAGGTCTATGGCTCTTGCTCTATCCTAACATTTGTTAGGTCTTCTTCAAGTTGGTAAGGAATCAAGTTGGACACATTGAAGGTGGAGGAAACTCCATAGTTCTCGGGTAATTCAATCTGGTAAGTGTTATTATTGACCTTTTTCAAGACTTTAAATGGAACATAAGCTCATGGAGATGGCTTACTCTGTCTCAAGTACGGAAATCATTCTCGATTGAGGTGAATATATACTAAGCCACCTTATTTGAAAGAAACAATTCAATGGCCATGACAATCGATCTCTTACTATCTTTGATTGAACTTGGTAATTTTTCTTGCTACGAACTAATGCAATTCTTGTAATTCTTGGGCTTAGGCAACTCCAAATTGACTCTCTTCAACAGTTATGGGAGTATCAAGTAGATTTATGAGGATAGTAGGATTAAGACCATAGATGACCTTGAAGGGACTCTTCCCAATGGTACTGTAGACAGTTCGGTTGTAAGCGAACTTCACAACTGGTAGACACAAATCCCAATCTTTTAAATTATTTCCAATGATATCTTAAAGTAAATTGCCTAACATCCCATTCACTACTTCAGTTTAATCATCAATTTGAGGGTGGTTACTAAAGTTGAACACAAGTTTAGTTAAGTCTTCTCCAAAGTGTCTTCTAAAAATAGCTCAAGAATTTTGTGTCCCAATCTAAGACAATGGTTTTCAGTACTTCATGTAGTTGAACAACTTTCTATGAAAATAAATTAGTAATTTATAAAGCATTGTTAGTTTGATGGCACAGGATGAAGTGTACCATTTTGCTAAAGCGATCTACTACAATAAAGATTAAATCCTTTCCTTTAGATATCTAAGGCAACCCTAAGATAAAGTCTATGTTGAGGTTGGCCCAAGGTGAGATTGGATTAGGTAAGGGCATGTACTTTGCATGTGGCTCTCTCTCTCCCATGACCTTCTTATACACTTTGTAACTATTGACTACCTTATGGACATCATGGCCAAACCTGGCCAGTAAAAGTTTTCTTTCAATAAGCTAGCTATTTTGGTCTCTCCAAAATGGCCAAATAATCCACCACTATGAGCTTCCCTCACTAACAGCTTACATATGGAATAACTTGGTATGCATAGTCTTCTTTCTTTGAATAGATAGCCATCCTTAAGATAATATCCTCCAATAGTAACTCCTTCTTTGCACTACTCAAGAATAGGATCAAAATGGGGTTCATAAGCATACTACTAGGTAATAAGTGAAAAGCTTAATAATTTCGTCCATAGGGTGGTTAGCAAGGTTTGCTAATGTGACAAGATATTTATGACCATGTTGGCACTACCCTTTTTGTGTTAGATCATATAAGAAAAACCTTCCATAAATTCTAGCCACTTTGCTTGCCTTTTAGAAAGTTTGTTTTGACTCTCGAGATGCTTTAAGGACTCATTGTTCGTATATATCCCAAAATCTCATGGTAATAACTAGTGTTACTACATAGTAAGAGCTCGAAAAAGTGAGTATAACTCTTTCTCATACATAGAATAGTTCAGTATAGCATCACTAAGCTTCTCACTGTAGTAAGCAATTGGTCGATGTTCCTGCATCAAGACTATACTAATGCCAATGCCTGGCGCATTGCATTCCAATTCAAATGGCTTATCAAAATTAGACAAGGACAAATAGGAGCATTAGTGAGCTTCTCTTTTATCTCCTTAAAGCTCTACTTAGCTCAGTCATTCCATCGAAATCCTTCACTCTTCTTTGTTAGTTCAGTCAAGAGGGATGTAATTATACTAAAGCTTTTAATAAATCACCTATCAACGGAAACAAGACCATGAAAACTTCGTACTTTAGAGATATTCTTTGGTGTCGGCTAGTCTAAAACAACTCAAACATTTTCCTCATCTACTCAAATTCCTTCTCCTAATACTATGTACCTAAGAAAGACAACTTCATTTTGACAAAACATAAGCTTCTCTAAGTTCCCATACAACTTCTTGGCTCGTAAAATGTCAAAAACAACTCAAAGATGTTGAACACGGTTGTCCAGGTCGACATTGTACACTAATATGTCGTCAAAGTACACGACCACATATCTTCTGGTTAAAGGATGCATCACATGGTTCATAAGCTACATAAGTGTGCTAGGCGCATTTATAAGTCTAACTGGAATAACTAACCACTCATAAATAACATGCCTTATCTTGAAAGCAGTCTTCCATTAATCACCAAGTCTCATGTGAATTTAGTGGTAGTCACTTCACAAATTAATCTTCGAGAATGTATTGGTGCCATAAAGCTCATCTAATATGTCATCAACCCTTAGTATTAGGTGTTTGTACTTTATTGTAATATGATTCATAGCTTGGCCATCGATGCATATGCACTAAATCTTCTTTCTTCAGGACTAGCAAAGTTAATATAGCAAAAGGACTCATGCTCTCCCTCATAGAACCACTCTCTATTAACTCATCCACTTACCTTTTCAACTCGGTAGCCTGCTCAGGATTCATTCTATAAGCAGGTTAGTTTGGTAAGGCTACACTTGGCTATAGATCAATATAGTGTTCTATGCCTCAGACTGGGGGTAGTTCCTTAGGTAAATCTTTGGGGAACAGGTTGGAAAATTCATCAATCAATCTTCAGATCTCCTCATAGACATCTTCGAAATTTCTTATCACTAACAATCTTCTGATCAATAAAAACATAAGCTCATTGACTTTCTCAACAACTTGGAGTTCTCTTCAACTCATCATTAAAGCTTTCTTCTTATTAACTTGGGTAAGCTAGTTATGGGTCTTACTCACTCAAGTTGGTGTCATGGGTTGCAACATGATCTTCTTTCTATCCTTAACAAAGGCATAGGTGTTCTTATATCTATCATGAGTAACACATTGGTTGAACAACTAAGGTCGTTTGGTATGCCTAAGAGCTAAATAATTACTAAGCCTTACCGTAAGGAGTAGTAACTAAGTGGGTCCATCAAGATGTCAAAGAAAATAAGAATGGAAAGTCAGCAATATAGTAGCTTACGTAAAGTTGCTTGAAGGATAAGGCACAGCAATGAACACAACACGACTTAGTACTTTGCTTAATGTAACGCGCAAGCTAATACTAAGGTACACCCGCTATTAACATCGAGTTACTTGGCAAGATTAGATAAAAGTGTAGGAGAAAGTGTATTCGAAGAGGGATATCTCACAAGAACAAGAATTTTCATTAAGTGTGAGGTATATGATGATTTTGGCTGCAAGAAGAGGGACTATTTATAGTAAGTCGTTAGGGCAACAAAGAAATATATACAATTACAATAAAGGGTAAAATAATAATACTATCTTAGTACATTACTAAAATGGCAAAAGGGAATAAATGATCCAAAGGAATATAGTACATTGTCAGAAAAAGCTATACAAATGTTGTATAAATGACAGATGGGACACCGTGGTTAAGCTATACAAATGTTGTAGCTACTGTTGATTAATAGTATTTAGAGTTGCCAAGGTGAATAAAGGCCGCTACTGTTTAGTAGGCCGCTACTGTTTAGTAGGCTAAATGAGTAGATCTCAGTAAGTAAGGGACTCAATTTCGACACTTGACAAGTCAACCTCAGCACATGTTATGTCTATAGATTGGAAGAGTAGGGCACAACATGAGGTGACCTTAGGCTCAACATTTGGTAGGTTGGCCTTGGCATTCAGCAAGTCGGTGACTGGGCAAAGGTCCAAACAGGGCAGGGTATATCTAAGTTGGGACCTTAAAGAGTTTACCCATAACTTTTCCATATACAAGAGCTCATCCTCAATAGATTAATGTGAGAGTATCGTCCTCATAAGAGATTGTCACCCTCGGAGACAGGCATGAGTGATGGGTCCAAAGGTTGGTAATCCATCAATTTCCCTAAGTTGTTTAAGATTTGCCCTCAAGTCTTAGTCTTCTTCTTCTTGAGGCACATAGGGCTTCAGGTCGACGACATCGAATGTAGGAGATACTCCATATCCTTTAAGTAGCTCAAGCTCATAGGCATTATCCTTGACATGCCGAAGTATCTTAAAAGGTCCATTTGACTTAGGAGATAACTTGTTTGTTCTCTTCCCTGGAAATCGCTCCTTACCGAGGTGGATCCAAATAAGGACTCTTAGGTTGTAAATGACATGTCTTCTTCCTTAGCTTCCATGTTCTCTTTATCAGGATACGGTCTTGCCTAGTTGCTCGACAACCTTTTAATGTAATTTCTAAAACTCTTTTGTGCACTGCAAGCTCGATTGACTTTCTCCTTAAGAGGTTAGGTTGATAACCATGTCTAAAGGTAAGTTCAGATTAAGCTCATAGACGACCTCAAAAGGTAACCTTCCTATCGAGCTATAAGTGGAACGGTTGTAAGTAAACTCAATGATGGGTAGGCATGGATCCTAATTATGTAAATTCTTTCCAACAGTAGCTTGAAGGAGGTTCCCCACTATTCTAATCATAACTTCTATCTGGCCATTTGTTTGTAGGTGGGAAGAGGTACTAAACATGAGCTTAGTGTCGAGCTTCTTCCATAGGGTTCTCCAGAAGAAGCTCATGAACTGTGAATCATGATCAGACATAATACTCCTTGGTACTCTATGTAACTACATAATCTCTTACAAAATGAGGTTAGCAACGAATAAAGCACCATTGGTTTTGTGGTAAGGGATGAAATGGCCCATTTTACTGAATTAATCAACCACTATTAGAATAAAATCATGTCCCCACAATGTTTTGGGTAGGTTGAGCATAAAATCCATGCTCAAGTCGATCCATGGTCATTCTGCTATTGGTAGAGATGTATACTCTCCATATGGCTCCTTTCTTCTTTAGCTTGTTTGTACACCTTGCAACACTTAAGAACTTTGCATACATCCTTCATCAACCCTGTTATGCCTAATTTTTACTAGTTTTTATAAGTTTTCTTTAACCTAATTAATATTAAACTCTATCCAATTAGTATTAACTCTCAACTAAGCTTTAAGGAAAACTAAAGATTTTTAAAAGAATTTTATAAAACTAGGGAATCGCCACTTGACTAAGGTTGGGAAATGGTTTAGGTCAAAACTAAATTCGTACATTTGGTTTTGATATAGACACTAGTTCACATGTAGAAAAACTAATGTTTAGAAAAGGGTTTTTGAAAAACTAGAGATTGAGTTCGGGAGCTAGTTTTTTAAACCCTTTCGGTTACCACCAACTTTCTGAATTCAAGGTTATTTTTGAACAACAATTTAATCAATAGTAAAATCATTTTACTAAATTGAACAATTTAAGTTAAAATGGAAAAAATTAAATTTTTTCGTTTTTTACATCACCCTCATTAGTCGGAATCAGACATACATAGTTTTTTTCTTAAAAACGTTAGCAAATTGGTTGATTTTAATTTAAGAAAACAGCAGGTTTAAATTTTAACCTAATTCAAGCTATTTAAGAAATTTTTCTAAAGGATCTTAAATTTAGTTTTTTGTTTTTAAAGTTCTAAGAGGCTCTAATTTGAAAAAGTTGATTTTATTTTATTTTCATTAAGAAAAAGGTTTTCTAAATGGTAAAACATTTATTTCATTTTTTTTTTATTTTATTCTATTCTATTCTATTTTTATTATTTATTTTTTAATTTTTAACTGGCAATATATAAAAAAAAAAGGGAACTAAACTACTCTATTCTTTTTCTTTTTCATTTTTTTTTTTTGGTTGCAATGCAATGAAATTTACAAGAATAAATAAGTAAATAACGAAATAAAAAAAATTTACGAAACAGAAAAAGAGGGCTAGACCAAAGCAACACACAGATTTAGTCTGGAATGGTCTTTCGGGTCGAGTTGGATACAAATCTAGATTGGGTTGATCTAGAATTCAGGTTACGCTTGGGAGATGAAGGCAAGCCATGTGCAAGGGTGTGATTTGAGGAGTTTTTAACACTGAATTGAGTAGGCAAAAGGAAATTTATGCGTTTCTCATTGGTTTCTTTTTTTTTTTTTTTTTTTAAGGGGGGGAGGAGCGGCGATGGGGGGTTGCACTGGGATGGTACGGAGGGTAGGTAGTAGTGAAGGGGAAGGAGGTTATTCTCGATGTCTTGGTGTAAGGAGCTTACATTAGTGATTTTCGAAGTTAAGGCACCAACGGTGGAGTTGGTTTAGCCATGTAATGGTTATTGAAGGGGTGAGAGAGGTGTCGTTTTTGGGTTTTAAGGTATGGAGAGTTTAGTTGTAGTGATGATTTTGAGTGGGGTAGAGTGGTGATGGGTGGTTTGAGGTGGTGGTTGCAGCTAAGGTTACGACTTCACGATAGCGGGTTATTTAGGGGTGCTAGGATGTACGGTAAGGTATAAGGAAGGTCGGTTTTGAGAGTGCTTGGAGTGGTGAGACATGTGGTGGTGGTGGAGCTTAAAGTTCTTTGAGCAACAATGATGAACTAAAGAGAGAGAATGCCACAAGTGTAGAGAGAGAGAGAGAGATCACAGTAGATGTTTTTGAGTGTATGAAGTTTAAGTGAAAAAAGAAAAAAAATTGATCCCCAACTACTTATTCAAGCTCCAATTTATAATGTTGAAGCTCGAATCAAAGATGGAAGGTTAAAGATGGCTATGAATGCGACTTTGACAGAACATGCTTTTGACTCGATTCAATGCATGATCAATAGTTAAAGGTTATTCATTGGAGTTTTTTTTTTTTTTTTTGCCATTAGTGATCTGTAGAAGCTTCAGTAAATCAAACATAAGTTTCCAACTATGTTTGATTAAGGAGCTTAAGTAATGGAGCTGATTTTTTTTTCAACTTTTTGGATTCGAATTTGACCAATTAAATGGAAAAATTAAAATGAGTTCTCAAGTTTAATTTGCAGTATTCCATGCATAGTTTGCAATTTCAACATTAATTTGGCAAAATTGTAACTATAAGGGGCTTGAAATCAATGTTAAAGTCAGCTAACCAAGGAGGAATAAGTGGGATTTCTATGGAAAAGAAAGGAAACAAGGGGAAGATGGGGGAAAGAAATACTGACGTTGTGCCACGTCAACTACGCGATCGAGTGGCATCGTGCCAATTGTCTTGAAATGACACGTAGCTGATGACGTAGCATGGTAGCCGACGTGTTATATGCCATGTGGCTTAATGTGTAGATGACATGACTAACATGGCACCACATTAGCTTGTGGTCCAATCATAAGGTGATATATATCACTACCAGGGATGTGGCCTAATGATATTTTGATACGTGGTGAGTATGTTTTATGAAAAAAAAAAAATAAAAGGCACTTTATGCCTATGATGAGATTCAAACCCATGACCTTCATGTCAAACCTAATGCAAGTCATAATGTGTTACCATTAGGTCGTTGGCTTATAACTTATCCATACATGTAATTAAATTGCATATATGGATTAGGTCAACTTGGGGTAGATTTAAATCATAACCCAAGTCAATATCCATCTTCCATTTTTATTATTCAAGGCCTAAAAATAGTGTTCAAGCTAAATTATAAAATCCTATTATATTTAAACTATCTAAAAATTTCTTCCTTTTTATTATTATTCCCTTTTTCTCTTTTTTTTTATTATTATTTTGTGTTGCTATTTTTTTTGTTTTTTGTCCTAAACTTTCTAAATTTTGTATTTTTTTCTATTTTCTATTTTTGTGATTTTTTCTGTAAATTTTCTATTTTTTTTTTTGTACTTTTTTCCTAAATCAAGACCCTTTTACCCTATTCTAAAAATTCCAAAATTACATGGGGGAGCAAAAATAGGGTATTTACAATCCCAAGCCAATATGTTCTTTCAACAACTCGATCGTTCTTTTCTCACCAAAGTGATCGACTAAGCCTTTAGTATGGGCTTCTCGGATAAGTACTTGCCTAACAAACCTATTCAATACACAAATTTGTCTTCCCTTCATAAAAAATCCTTGGTTTAGACAAAATACATCCACTACCCTTTCTACATTACATTTAGCCACTAAGGGTCCAAAATACGGATCATACTCATACTGATTGGGTAGGGTGCCCAACCCAAGTATCTTAGCTTGCAAAGTGGTAATAAGAACATGTCAATGAAAAAGTGCGTCATCCATGGTTTTGTTACTCCCCTTCTTGTATCTAATGATACGGTAGAAAGTTTCTAAGTATTTGACCCACTTAGCATGGCGTTAGGAAAGCTTTTATTGTCTTTTGAGATGTTTAAGAGATTCATAGTCCATGTAGACGATGAACTCTCTTGGCAGTAAGTAATGTTTCTAGTTCTGAAGTACTCAGACAAGGGCATAAAACTCCTTGTCATACGTTGAGCAATTCAGTGTGGCACTTTTGAGTTTCTCATTAAAGTATGCGACTGGTTAGCACTCCTACATAAGAACAACTCTAATGCCAACTTCAAATGCATCACATTCTAGTTCAAAAACTGTCTCAAAGTCATACAGGGCACGTATTGGGGTATAAGTCAACTTAGACTTAATCTCATCAAAGCTTCTCTATGCTTGCTTAGACCATTTGAATTTAGAGTTTTTCCATGTCAGCTTAGTTAGTAAGGCAGCAATGGAACTAAAGTTTCAAATGAATCTTCAATAAAACAAAGCCAAGCCATGAAAACTCTTTACTTCGGTAGCACTAGTTAACATTGGCCATTCAAGTAGACAAAATATTATCAAGGTAGACAAAACACACTTACCAATCAATGTTCTCAAAACATGGTTCATAAGTCGCATAAAGGTGCTTAGCGCTTTTGTCAAATTAAACAGCATGACCATCCATTTGAATAGACCATCTTTTGTTTTAAAAGCAGTCTTTCATTTGTCTCCAGGACTCATTTTGATCTAATGGTAGCTACTCTTTAGATCAATCCTCAAAAAGATTAACGCACTATGCAATTCATTGAGCATATCATCCAATTGAGGGATCGGATATTGGTACTTAGTAGTGATTTTGTTGATTGCTCGGCTATCAATTCACATTCTCCATGAGCCATCCTTTTTCGACACTAGGACAGCCAGTACGGTACAAGGGATATGCTCTCATGGACATATTTGCAATCAATCAACTCGTCAACTTGTTTCTTCAACTCAATTGCTTTCTTAGGATTGAGCCTATAGGTAGGTCGGTAAGGTAGAGCAACTCCAGGTTAGAGGTCAATGCAATGCTATATTCCTCTAATAGGTGGTAATCTTCGCAGTATCTCGGTAGGAAACAGGTTGCCATACTGTTGAAGTAATGTTTGCACCTCAGCAGGTAAAGCTCCAGCTTCTCTCGACTTTAGAAGTTTTCTGACTAATAAGAGTGCATACTCTTCCGTTTTGACATCTCTAGAAAATTGAGCTCAAGAAATCACTAAGGATTTCTCCTACAGTGATCTAGTGATCTTTTCTTGTGACTCCTGGACCTCTTTGGGGCTCATTAGGATCAATGTACACAATTGAGCTTAAGAGTACACACTCTTTCATCTTCACGTCCTTTTAAAACATATAAGTGCTCTTATATCAATCATGCAACAGCTTCAAATCAAACAACTAGGGTTGGCCAAGTAATATGTGAGACATACATGGGTAGGACATGGTACAACACCTCATCCTTGTATCTGTCACCAACTGTAATCAGTGCTTTAACTTGCTCAGCAATAGATAGACCTCCCTTCTCATTTAGCTAATGAATTTTGTATGGCTTAAGGTAAGCGAAGGTTGGTAATTTTAAGGTCTTCACCATTCCTTAAGCTATCACATTGGTACAATGCCTTCCATCAATGATTAAAGCACACGACTTGCCATTCACTTGGTAGTTTGTATGGAAGAGGTTCTCCCTCTACTTATTCTCATCAAAGACAAAGGTACTAAGAGATCGTTGTATGACCATACAGTATTCAACTCCCATTTCAAGTTGAGTTACGACATTAGAATCTTCTTGAAATTTTGTCAGCAATTAATCAACTCCTACTTCATCTTCACCTTCACTAGCACTCTTCACCTCAACTAGGGCCTATCTCCCTTCATGGCCATGACGTGTCAATTCAAGCACTAACTAGCCATGTGTCTAAAACTAAGACACTTAAAACACTTAATCTCTCAAGTTTTCCTTCCTAAGCTCCAACCTTAGTCCTTCTTGACCTCAAGCTCCTTTACCCTTGCCTTAGCCATTGTCAAGTCTACTTAGCATCTGACTTTGGTAGCTTACCTCAAAACTATATTGAACTCAATCATTTCTAGGTCAGCTCAGCATACCAATTCTGCTCGGTTACTCGGCACTTGGCTAATATGATTCCACTTCTACCTTTCGACCCTCTGTATTACTCAGATAGTTTCATCTATAGTCCCAAACCTTTGTACCTCCACTATGTTACCAATTTCAGACCTTAGCCTAGAAATGAACTGTACTATAGTCTACGTCTCAGGCTCATTAACATCACATCTGATCATTAGTAACTAAAACTCTCGAACATACTCGTCTAGAAGCATCGAGTACCTTATCTCAATTCTTAGAAGCATCGAAAAGTATCCTATTCATAGTATTCTACAACAAACCTACTCCTCAAAACTCTCTTTATCACGTCCTATGTTTAGATTTCTTGCCGGGCTCTGTAGCACACATTCTATAACTTCTTCTACCACATTGCTACATACCTAAATTCTAACGTACCTACTTGAATACGAATAGCGTCTTCATAATCACAAAAGTAGAATATCTTTTCAATCTTCTCCTCCTAGTCCCAATAGTCATCAATACCACTAAACAACCCATTAAAGCTTATAATTTGCATCTTAAGATGCTCAACTCCTCTAAGAGCTCTAAGCTTGCGTTCTTCAAATCCTTCATATTGCTCCTTCTCCTCATATTCCTCAACATCATCCAATTAAAGTCTCCTTCTCGCAACTTTGTTGGCATGTTAGGGTGAAGCTAGGTTTACATTAATAGTTTTGGGTACTTGATTCTCACCCACCTATCTTTTCAACCTATCTCTCACTTCTTGGCCTTGTTCAACAACAATCCTTTCCTATGGCCTAGCCTCTACTGCCCTTTGTGTAAAAATAGTTAGATTGGCCATGATGGTAATAGGTCTTGTATTTGCTCATCAGTAGTTCATGGGGTCTGTTAAGTAACATGACCGCAATCGAGAGCATCACTCTTAGCATCATTAATCTCTCCTTGAACACTAGGATTCAATATTCTAAATACAAAACTTCAAGAAATCTACCACTACATAGAAAATTCTCACACAACTTTGACTTTCGACTCACACAGCAACCTAAGAACTTGCTCTAATTTCCACTTAAGAAACATAGTATAATAGAACAAACATACTAATAAGAAATACTTCAACACTAAGCTTTCAATCGTAACCTCAAGCTTTGATACCAAGATTATATGATGTACCTAGGAGCTTAATAATCACTAGGGCATACCATAAAGAGTAGTAACCAAGCAAGTCCTTTGAGATATGAAAGAAAATAAGAATAGAAAGTTAGCAACACAATAGCTTACGTAATGCTACCTGGAGGATATGATGCTCCAACAAACACAACTCAACTTAATACCTCGCCTGATGTAATGCATAAGCTAATACTAAGGTCCACTCGCCACTAACCTCAAGCTATATGGAAATATTAGATAAGAGTGTAGGAGAAAGTGTATTCGGAGAGGGGTATCCTATAAGAACAAAAATATTCATTAAGTGTAAGGTATATGATGATTTCAGCTATAAGAAAAAGGACTATTTATAGTAAGTCCCTAGGGCAATAATGAAATGTATGCAATTACAATAAAAGGGTAAAATAATAATACTATCATAGTATATTACTAAAAGGGTAAAACAAAACAAATGGTATAAAGGAAAATAGTACATTGTTAAAAAAAGAAATGACAAGTGGCATGCAGTAATTAGGTCTACGTTTTGGGTTCTCAAGAAGCTATGGTTGTGCTATACTGATGTTGTAGCTATTATTGACTAACAGTATTTAAAGTTGCCGAGGTGAGTAAAGGCCATAGTTGTTTAGTAAGCTGAATGAGTAGAGCTCAGCAAATAAGGGACTCGATCTGGACATTCGACAAGTTAGCCTTAACACATGTCATGTCTATAGATTGGAAGAGTAGGGCTTAGTGTAAGGTGACTTCAAGCTCAACATTCAGTAGGTTGCCCTTAACATTTGGTAAGTTGGTGATTGGGCAAGGATTTGAACAAAGTAAGGTGTATCCATGTTAGGACCTTAAGGAGTTCACCCATAACTCTTCCATATATAAGAGCAAGTCCTCGATAGGTTAAAGTGAGAGTATCCTCCTCGTAAGAGACTCTAGGCCTCGAAGACGGGCACGAGTGATGGGTCCAAAGGTCAACAATCCATCATCATCCAAGTAACAGATGCAAAGCTCCCATAGGGACAACATCACATACCAATTCATCTCTATACACATTCCCAACACTAAAAGGCACAATTACTTGTTCAATGATGTGTAGAGTACCCTTATCATGAAGCTAATGTAGCTTGTAAAGCCAACGGTGCTTAGAGGTCAACAGTCTTAATCTTCGCACAAAGGACTATGCAATGACATTGGTACAACTCCCTCCATCTACAATAATGGTACACAATTATCCTCTAATAGTATGCTTCGTGTGAAACAATTTTTCTCTTTGGTCTTCTTTTAAACTCGGCAAGGAGCTTAATACTCATCTCAAGACTAGTATCATCACCTCTCTCAAGTTAGAGTCGATACAAGTCTCCTCTTCCTCCTTCTTTAACTCTTCCAACATTCTTCTCTTCTTCTAGCTCACTTTCGTCAGTGATATCCACCACATCTCCTCGGAGCACCATGGCATGTCGATTTGGACACTCAATAGCCATATGTCCAAGACCCAAACATTTGAAGCACTTCACCTTGTTCATCTTTCTTCCAAAGGTCTATCCTTCTCATATGTCCTTGAGGTCGGCCTATCCTTAGGATAGCTCTTAGCCTACTTAGCTATCATCAAGTCGATCATATTTTCCATAGCTCAAGGGAGTCTCCTCAACTCAGCATGAGTAAGTTGGCGTAGAATAGGAGCTTAAGAAAAAGTTAGCCGTGGTCAACTTGGAGTATTTCCCCTCTGCTTTTCAACCCTCTACACTACTTTAATGGCCTCCTCCAATATATTGAACCTCTATACTTCCACAATGTTGCAAATCTCATCTTTGAGTACAAAAATGAACCTCAACATTATCTGAACCTTAGGTTCATCTATGTCTACTCGAATCATCAACATATGAAATTCTCTCACATAGCCATCAACAAATCGATTTCCTTAATGAAGCTCTTGCAACTTAGCAAAGATATCTTACAGGTAAGTCTTGGGTACAAATCTTCCCCTCAACAATCTCTTCATCTCTTCCCAAGTTCGTACACTTCATCGTCCATCTCTCATTCTAGCCACATTCAAGTTCTTCTACCACATGTTAGCATATCTAGAAAACTCAAGCGCAACAAGTCGAACCTTAATTGCATCTATATACCCATAATAGTCAAATACTTTATTAACTCTTTTTTTTCCTACTCTAAATATTCATCTGCATCTCCACTTCTGCTAAAGGGTAGGATTTAGACCTTAGCATTGTTAAGTCTTCAAGAAGCTTGGCATCCTTGCTCTTGTGCCTAGTAATATTCGACCTCTTCTTCTTCATCTCCATCATTCTCTAAATCTACATCCTCAACATCTTCCTCAATCTCTTCTATCTCCAGCCTTCATCTAGCTACTCAGTTTGCAACTCCTTCTCGAGTTGGGCAACTAACTAGACCAACTTAGCCATATCATCTCTTAGGAATATTCTCAGGTAAGTTATGATGAGGTACAACCTATGATTGTTGCCTATTGACTTGCATTACTGTAGCTAGACTCTCAACAAGATTGGTAAGTTTGTTAAGTTTATCACTGATTGACCCAAGGGTATTGCTTCCATTTTAACCTCAGCCAACATGAGCACCACTACTCAAGTCACTAACAACACCTTAAACACTTGAATTTAACATAGTGTAATACTTCTCCAATAGGTTGACAAGACAATACACAACAAACACTTCTACTTACTACCCAGAATCTTACTGACACACTCTAACAACTTCAACACCAAACACTCACTCAAATATAATAGAAATGAATCGACTATATTTTCGCAGTGAAAAACAGAGTAACAAGAGGAACGACACTTACCAATCCATGAACCTTTGTTACACAGCTCACAACTTCAAAACTTACTTCACTCAAACATACTACAGTAGCTACAAAAAGAACACATCAACCACTAACAGCAAACACAAACAAAACTTCACTATAACTCTATACACTCTCTCTTAGGACCATGCTTTGATACCAGTGAAGCTAATGTATATCTAGGGTCGTACACATAGAGGCCACACCATAATGAACAAGAAACAAGGAAATAAAAAGGGGTTTAGGAAATCTAAATGGCTACCAATTGGATATGACATACCAGTAAATCCCACTTAACCTAATCCTAACATTCGATATGACACATAAATGTAATATTAGGGCCACACGCCACTAACTCTTGCTAAAAGAGCTAGATAAGAGCTAAAGGATAAGAGAAAAGATAAGACTAAGTGCTCTCAAAAGGGTAATGTCTTTATTAACGATATAGGGTGATAATGACTGCATACAAGCAAATGGGAATTTATATACTTAACCCATTAAGGTTACAATACATACCCAAAAAGACAGAAAGGGTAATATACAATTGGGATACATAAGACATGCTAAAAAGGGTGAAAAGGATAAAGAATATTCTGAACAAAAAAGTAAAGAACCATACTAGAATGTTGTGTTAGAAGACACATATCAAGTGACAATTGGAAGCTTGTAGTGCGATTGGCTAAGCTGTAATGATTCTAAGGCTGTATGTTAGTTGTAGTATCCCGTTTAGATGAGGTCAGAAGGAGGTCAATAGCCAGAGCTGACTTAGTTTAGTTTAGGCCAAAGCTCAAGCACTAAAGGGTGTTCTGATCTTCTCCAAGTCAAGTGTCTTGGCAGCTCAACTTGGTTTGACGTCTGAAGTTGGTCAACTCGAATGCTATTTAGATCATGGTAAGAGCTCGGTAATAGGTATGGCTGCTTAATAGGTCAGCATATATGCTTAGTAGTTTAGCATGACTACTTGGCAACTCGAAAATTATATTGGCACTTACAAGAGCTCAAAACTTAGGTTAACAATAGTGTAAAAGATGGATATCTGAATAGGAATTCTCATCCTAAATGGGGTTTTGAGCTAGTATTCTCCATGTGAATCCTTATAGTCTTATAGCTCGACTGCGTATGACTGGTCTAAGGAGTTGATTCCTCTCACATAATGGAGACCATTATAGAAATAGCACTTCAATTCACAAGTCTTCCATCGTTCATCATCTCTTCTTTCCTAAATCCATCCCTGATCACTGTCCTTATCATCTATCTTTACCTTTCCCTTTGAAGAGATTCTACTCCTCTCCTTTTCAACTCCTCCTCAGCATCTTCCTACTAAGGTCTTAGTTTTTGTCTTTTTGAACTCTACTAAGCCTTCAGCAACAGCTATGGCTCCTAAAATGTCTTCCACTCCCCTTTATTCTAGCTCTAACCTAGCCCAAGGTTTTAAGCCATCTAGAAACATAACCGATGCATCATCTTAGTTGAGGTCAAGAGTCTCCAACATCAACTTAGATAATTCCTTTATGTATTGCTTTATGTCACCTTGATAGGTTAGGTGACGCAATTTCACCTTCTCTTCCTTAACAGCATTTTAGGGAGAAAATTGCCCTTGATCTCTTATGCAAAGTTATCCCAAGTGTTAATATCATTTGGCCTCTTATGCTACCATACCATAGTAGAATCCTTCAAATACATGGCATCAATACATACCTTTTCATGGTTGTCTAAGATCTTGATAACATTGAAATATTGTTCCATCCCCTCTAAGAAGTTGTCTACCTCTTGAGCAAATCGTATCCTATTGAAAGGTTCAAGCATGGGAACATCGAACTTATGAGTAGGCTAGATGGTTACTCCATTTGCCACTATAGCTCAACATGTTGCTAGTTGGTTCTTAAGCTCCTCAATCTCCTAGTGCATGGCCACTATTGTGGCATCCATCTTAGCTTCATAAGCTAGTTCCTTAGTTTCCAAAGCTATGACTCGAGCTTGGAGTGCTTCGCCCTTCTCTTCAATAGCCTCATCACACTGCTTGAGCTCCTCATTCACCAATTCATTGAGGTATTATGGTTTAGCTTGTCATATCCTTGCTCTAATAACGTACTATATATTAAAATTTTCTAGATGGAAGTTATACTTCATCTTAAAGAAATTTTAGGCTTATAATTTGTAAAAAATTATTAATAGGTTGTTTTGGACATGAGCATCCAAACCTAAATTGACCTTATTAGAGCATGGGACAAACATAGAAGCCCACGATTGACCAATTCAAAGCCTTAGTCAAGCTCTTTAGAGTTTAGTCGACCTTATCATGATCTTCATTAAGCTAGTGGCTTCGTAAATGACCTTCCTAGTACACAAACTAAGCTTCCAACAGCTTGTCTAACTTGTTCAAAAGATGTGTATTGAGTTCTTGTCACCTTCCAACCCTTAAAGGCTAACCTCATAAGCCTACGATACATAGGCCCAATTCATAGAACCAAAAGAAGATAAGGTGGGAGTAGCTCGATTAGATAAGGAAAGTCCGCAACTGGCATACACCTAGCTTAAGATCCTCTCCTACTAGATTTGAAGTAGATCTTGAAGATATGGTTAAGTGTATCATGAAGATATGATTTACTTTTCACTTAAAGGTCATCAGCCATACCTATAAATGTTAGGGACTTCATAGGTGAAAGGAACCACATTTATGTACCTTATCCTTCATTATCTTTTGTTGCATACTTTTGTTAGTCTTATATTACTTAAGCATCAAAATAGCAACAAAGAACCACTTTTGGCATCGCTCTTCGCTTACTTGTTGCACTCATGTTTGTAAGTTGCCTCTAACCTCGTCTACTTAACCAAAACTTAACACCAACGTTTCAGTGCTGTCTAATGGCAAATCATATTCTTACAATAGCCAAAATAGATTTCCCACATGTATGTCAAGCCCTATTTTGATTTTCCTTAATTTAACTTATATTAAGCTCAACCCACTTAATATAAACTACTCGACATTAAATTCAGAAACATTTTTCTTTTAAAAAAATATTTTTAAAAAATAACTTAGAGTCATCAACCAGTTAAACTAGTAAAAAATTAAATTAGAGTTTTCAAGTGGAAAAACCTTAATTTAGCTACTGATTCGTAAATTTGCTTAAAAGATAATTTTAGAAAATTAACTAAAAAAACTAAATTCGAGGGTTAATCTATTAAAACTAAGTCAACATGTAAAAATGAAAAAATAATAGGCTTTATTTTTATTTTTTTTTTCTAAAAATATAAAATATATATAAATATGCAAACTATAACTAAAATAAAAGTTCTATTATTTTTTATTATGACTTTTTTTCAAGAAAAAGGAATTTTTTTTTATTTTTATACGGTTGCCCGAGAGATATCTATGTATCCACTAGCTTAGATCAAATCAATATACTTCTTTTTCATTAAATATTTAGAGGGCAAATTTTTATTTTTATTTTTTTTAAATCAAGCCAAATTTACGTTTATTAAACCAATTACTATTTAAAAAAATACTAAAAAGATCTAATTTCACGAATCTATTTAAAAAAAAAAAACTTAACTAACTAAATTTTTTTTAAAACTCCAGTTAAGATTTTTTTATTTTTTAAAGAAAATCACTATGTATCAAAAGATATCTTTCCTAAATCCTTCATGCAAGATATACTAAGATATGTATTTTCTCCAAAAATACAGATCAATACAGAACTTAGAGAAAAGATACGTGATTTTTCAAAAATGCAATTTAACTAAATTATCAAAAAAATTGACAATTATCTAAAAAAATATAGCAAATGATATGATAAATAAAAAAACTGCACTAAAGGAAACAAATTAGTAAAAATAATTAAATAATAATAATTTTTACCTAAACTAGTCGAGTTATGCGTGATCGACGCATTCGTGTTGACCATATCGGGATTGCCTGGACTAAATTTATGTACTTGGTGTGGAATTTGATCATATATGTGCAGCGCGTGAGTGAGTGAACAATTGTGTTCAACAATGTGTGTGGATCTGTACATGAGTGTATGTATGATTTTGACTCTGTATGTGTACGACTTTGACTTTGTGTATGTTAGTAGAATATGTATATGTGTTTTGACCAAATGTGGTTGTATGTGTATGTATCGTATGTATTGAATTGTGTCGTGTGAAGTTAGGTGGTCAATGTGTTTGAAGGAGTGTATGATAATGTGTAGCAAGTGAGGTCAAGATTGTGTATGACCTATATAGTGCGATGTGAATGATTCGAGTAAACGATGTAGTGCAGTATCAGACAAGTGAAGTGTGTGTGAGTGTTGTGATCAGGGACATGCGACAGTTTACGTATGATAGGGACGTACGGCAGGGTATTTGTACATGCAGTAGGTGAGTGTAGGCTAGTGCATTTGCAAGAGAAAGTGAGGGATGGTGGTATGTTTGTGAGAAAGACATAGCGATATTGTATTGTATGTTGGGGATTGTTAAAAAGTGTAAAAATTCTACCATCAACTTCCTATTTATAAGCCACATAACCGAATCTTTTGTATCTTTTTTGATAAAAATTTAATCTCAATAAATTCTAGATATGAAAGATATGATAATAAACCTTACATACGAAAGATACGATAATAAACCCTACATACAATTTGAATTCTTTGAAGATTCAACCTAATTTCTAAAAACTCTATTTTAATTTGAACTATCTATTTTTTGAGTCTGACTCAGTCCAACTTAATTTAACCTAATAACCTACAGTAGCCTATTTAATAAATCCTAAATCTATTTAGCCCAATATAAATTAGATAAAATCCACTTTATATCGAACTAGCCTGAAATATTTTAATGAAGTACAATGCTTTGACAACTTAGAATTCATTAAATTGAACACACCATGATCCAATTCAACCCTAAACGACTCGACTTAACCCGACAGCACTCGAAACAACATGACACTTTTATTTTTATTATTTTTTCAATTTTTTTTGTTTTATTTTATTTTATTTTTTTTCATTTTTTCTTTTCCTTTAACTTAGCCTAATAAACATACTAAAATAAAAATGGTAAAAATGAGGTGTTTATAGTTGCTCCTCTTTATAGTGAAGTTCGATTGAAACTTGGCTATAAAGACAAAAGAAATACCTATTTTTGCTAGGTCCTTGCTTTAATTAGCAAGGTAAGACTTTGATTGCTAAACAAATTGGGTCTTGACTTAAAAAGTCAAGTATCCCTAAGAGGATAGATCTCCTTCAAAATAAGTTGCTTGAAAGAATAGATCTTTCAAAGATAAGATAAGATGATATTCTATTAAAGATAAAATGAGACAACACTCTCATGAGCAGGCAATCTTTTAAATGATTGGACGGCGCTCTACTGAGCAAGCGGCCTTGGAAAGGATTGAATGGCACTCTACTGAGCAGGTGATTCAACAAGGAATAGGACAATACTCCTTTAAGCAAGCGATCTTATAAAGAATTAGATAGGAATGCGTTCCTTTAAGCAAGCGATCTTAGAAAGAATAGGACAATGTTTCTTTGAGCAAGCGATCCTAGCAAAGGACTAGATAGGATAACGCTCCTTTTGAGCAAGCGATCTTGGAAAGAATAGGATAGCACTCCTTTGAGTAAGTGATCTGATAAAAGATAGAACAATGCTCCTTTAGGCAAGCAATCTGACAAAAGATAGTATAGCGCTCCTTTGAGCAAACGATCCTAACTATCCTAGAAAGGATTGGATGGTACTCTACTGAGCAAGCAACCCAACTAAAACAAGGACAACACTCCTTTGAGCAAGTGATCCTAAAAAGGACTAGATGATGCTCCTATAAGCAAGCGATCCAACCAAAGATAGAACATCACTCCTTTGAGCAAGCAATCCTAAAGAGGATTGGATGGCACTCCACTGTGCAAGCAACCTAACTAAGGATAGGACATCGCTCCTATGAGCAAACAATCCTAAAAAGGACCGGATGGTGTACCAATAAGCAAGCGATTCAATATTATTATATGAAATGGACAGCGCACTAAAAGGTAAGCGATCCATGAATTTCAAGAACTTTAATGAGTTTTGACAAAATGATCTGAAACATAAGTTTGAGGATTTTGATGATTCTTTGAAAATTTTGACTTTTTCTTTTTAAGAAATCTCTCTTGACAATTTTTGAAAAAGGTTTTGTTTCTCTTTTGAAAACTTTTTTTCCTTTTTTTCTTTATTCAAGAAATTCAAAAAAATTCTCTTTGATTGAAAATTGTGTTGCTAACAAGAAAATCCCGAAGACCATAAAGATCACAAATAAGGGATTGACTTGCCCCTTGCCCATTAATCACTCATTCTTTCAATCTTGTTTCTTGGAGCATAATCTATGATTCCTAAATGTTTTAGAAGCCTTAATTTTAAGCTTAGGATAAATGACCATTCATGTTCTTAAGAAAGCACCTAACTGTTCTTTAATTTTCTGCTAAGGGGATAGATACCATTACTTGAAATGTTAAGTCTAAGAGTACTTCTTTGCATTCTTACAGGTTTGTTTTCACTCTCAGCATCAATTATAAAAATTGTAGCCCGCCTTGTAAATGGTACACTCTGATCAAATGGTTTGAGCAAATGGATATCATTGCACTTCAACCAATTTTGAAGAAATTATATGCAATCTATCCTGGGTTTACAAGCCAAGAACCTAAGAGAAACTAAACATAGGCTTGCCTTAGTTTCATGAGCAATTATTGTTTAAGATAAATCCAATTGTTTGAGATAAATCCATTTCTTTAGTCAAAAGAGTTTCATCAAGGGTGATAAAGTGGGTAGGATCATAAAATGAGGGCTTTGCTTTTGAGCTTAGGAATTTAAAGTGTTTGGCCTTTAGATACCATCATAAGTTTAGACTTCGGCGTATTAATAATTTGGTTCATGCTTGAAGGTGATTACTTTACTAATATTTTCAAATTTCTATTTTTCACTTTTTTTCTCTTTTTTCTTCTATTTTTTTTTTTTTGTTTTCTCTTCTATTTTCCTTTTTTTTTTTTTTTTTTTTGTCAAGGCAGCCACCTTCCCTTATTGAGTTTTTGCTTGATGGGATTCAAATCCCTAAAACCATAGGTTTAAAGAGTATAATTTTAGGAGAAGTGTTTATGGCTTTAAGTATTTAGGAAAAGTCCAAAAGCTTGAGATATATAAATGAGTGTATAGGCTTGAGTGAGGTATATATGGTTTGAAACTCCTTTTCATCCTAAAGAGATTAAGTTATCTATGACAATATTTGCTTATGAATTAGCAAAACTAAGGCAAGCATAAATTAATCTACCCATTTTCTCTAAATTAATGACCTTAACCTTCCAATTGCCTTAACATGGGGTGGTTCTTGGCATAGTTAATTTTAAGAAAAATCCCTAAAAGACTCAAATAGGTTTTACAAGGACTAACTATGTTTAAGGATGATGAAATGAATGCCTAATATCATTTTAACATGTATACCAAGTTCAAGACAAACCTCTTTAAGGAATGAGACTAATTACTTACATTGTATTGCTCAACTCTCATGTATTTAAGGTTAATGTTTAAGACATGGGTTACATCTTTTCATCCTAAACCTTTCAAGCAGTATATTACCATTCCCTTAGGTGGAAAATTTTAAGTTCTGAGTTCACATTTACTTTATCCATTTTCACTTGCCCCAAGTCTTACATGAAGTATTTAATTAATGACGAGCTAAGGACATCCCCTATCAAGCTTAGCTAAGTGCCCATCATAGAAAAATAGAATGCATAAGAAAAACACTTTATTCAAATAAATTTTATCTCTAAAGTGGAGGATTATTCTAAAAAGAAATAAATATAGGAACTTAAAACTCTTTTCCACTTCTTGCCCCTATTTTTGTCACTTTTTCAAACTTGGCCCGTTTAGTTGAATTGATCTTTTGGAGATATGCCCAATTGCTTCAAATGGTGAGCTACCTAGTCAGATGGTAATAGTAAACCTTCAATACTTGATGTTGCAATTTGTCTATTTGATGCCCTTGGGTTAGGGATATCACTACCCTTAGACCCATCAATCTCTAGAAAATTTGGTTGGATAACCTTGGCATCAATCAAATCTTGAACCTTATGTTTCAGTTTCTAGCAATCTTCTATGGTATGCCCTACCTGGCCGACATGATATTCACACCATTCATTGGAGTCATGATCCCTTAACTTATATTTCTTTGTTGGGTTCTCATATGTCAATAATCCTACATCTCTCAATTGCTTGAACAATTAGGTCATTGGAATCTTAAACTATGTAAGTTGCCTCCTCTTGTTGTGGATAAGCTTGTCTTGATTCTGGGCTTTCCCAATTGGCACATTCACTCCTGACTTCTCTTTCCCTGAATCATTCTCATGCTTTAGCTATGATGTCCTATTCATATTAGGATGTAGATTTTCAAGCTGCTTGAGCACATAACCTATTTTCATTTCTGTAACCATGAGCCTCTCTTCTAACATCACCAACATTTCTTCTAGGGCTACAATCCTATTTTATAGATCCTGGCAGTAACATAACCCCTGGGCTTAACCATTCAAATCTGTTTCTAGCATGTTCTCCATTCCTTATATTATATTGATAGTAGGCTCTATGTAGAATTTAGGCCTTGGATACCTAACAAAGTCCAACTATACCAATTTTTCATTAATCAAATCTTAGACTTTATTCTTCAAATCCCAGCAATGGTTAATAGCATGCCCTTGCTAACCCATGTGGTAGTCACATTGCATATTGGGATCGTATTTCCGAGGTCTATACCCTAGTGTTGAAGTCTTAGGATGTAGTAAACCCTCTTATAATAAGGGGCAATAAACCCGAGACATAAGAATTAGGATATGAGTGAACCTCATTCTAAGTTATTTCTAGCTTAGCTTATTTTCATTCAGCTCTAGACCAATGCTTAGGGCACTAAGCTCGCATATCATTCGGTAGGACATCATAGTGTACACAGCGGCCTCTAAATCCAATAGGGCTTATCCCTTCCCTATCAATCTCTCCATTCTAATAGTATCTTTAATGCAACTACCGACTGCAACTACGTCAGCAAACGTAGAAATGGTATGGCCTAAGAGGTGATTATAATAAAGTTCACCTAACGTGTAGAATATGTTGATCAACGCATTTTCTAGTAATTATATTGTAGCTTGAGCGGCTGTAGATCTCCATCTTTGAGCATATTCCTTAAAGGACTCAATCGGCTTCATTTTCATGTTATTCAAATCCATCTGGGAAGGAGCTACTTCTTTATTGAACTTGTACCATTGATAAAAGACTTAAGCTAGCTTATCCCAAGTATCAAGCTCAACCAAGTTTTGTTGGGCATACTAAATCAACACTGGCCCAATTAGGTCTAAAGTGAAGTTTAGGATAACCTATTCCATCATACTTTTTGAAATTTAGTACCTTAAACTTCTTAAGCAACTCGTGGTCTTCACAAGGGTAAACATTGCTCAGGACTAAGTCACTTTGCACGTTGTAATCCTTGAGAAATCTCATTTTCTCTTTAATTTTCCAAAAGATTTCCTCTTCTATCTTCATCAATTTCTACTCCAATTCCTTCCTTAAGCCTTTGCTACTGTTGTTGAGCTTATGAACTAGCAACTCTTTATACTTGTCTGCCTCAGATGGCATGTCAATAGGCCCCTAAGCTTAGGTATGGGCCATAATCTCGACTTACTTCGTATGTATGCTCAAAACCCCTTCAACTATAGCTATTCTCTATTTAAGAGCTTTAAGCATCTTGGTTTTGACAACGAGTGATTATGAGCTTCAAGTTGAGCTAAATTACTTAAAAAGAAATCTTTCAAAGCCTGCAAGAATCCCTTCTTATTAGCAACATTGCATTCCTTCTCTTTAAGAAAAAAAAAAAACAAGTTTTTAATTTTAAAAACCTTTCTTTCTTTTTTTTTTTGAAAACTTTTATTGAAAAATATCAATGTTGATTTTACATTACAAACAACCTAATTTTTATATTAACAAGTCTAAACTTATTATATAGACTAAAGGTTAAAAAAAAAAATTCGAATTAACAATTAAGGACATAAGATTTAGGACTGACAACTGAGGACATAGGATAACAACTATATTACAAGGATGATATAGAGAAGTGGATTTTTTTTTTTAACAATAAAAAACTTATTAAAAAATGACATAAGAGTAACGACTCATAGAGAAAACTCTATTAGGACCATAACAACTTAATGGACAAACTCAAAGAACGAGAACTTGAACATTTATAAGGTTTATGACCTTGAGGTGGGAGATAATTTACAATGGGAATACGATGATTAACTCTTTTTTTATTTTTTTATATTTTGTTAGTTCCTAACAATATGGTAGATGTGGGGTATTGCAATAGAAATCAACCAAGTAAATAAAATTATCATGAAATTGGTTCTTTTTTATCATAAAATATCTTTTTTTTTTTAAATGTTGGAAAGCCTTAAAAAATAAAAATTCCATAATAATCTTTACAATAGTTAATTTCCATAGCTATGCCCTAAAAAAATTTAAAAGTTGATACTGAATTTTTCTTTTTTTTGAACATTGGCACATTATGGTAGAAGGGGAATATTACTAATTTTGTGTCTTCTATGTTAAATGTTATGTTACATAACTTATTACTCATGAAATAAAAAAAAAAAAATCTACAAGACTCCCACATATTACATAAGAGAGGATATATAGATAAATATGAAAATTAAGAATATAAAATAAATGTGATGCAAAATACTACACACGCGTGCAATGCAATTAGGTTGGTCATTAATAAATGATAAGAATTATTATCAACCCGCAATCAAAGAATACCCTTATATGTAAGTGGATCAAAATAAGATTTGAAAAAATGAAGCTCGTGAACAATTATACATAAACATTACTGATTTTAAATTTCTACCTTTTTTTTCTTTGAAAAAGAACACTAAATAGACTGTAGATTAATTAGAATTTTCCTATAATTTAAAAAATGACTAACCCTTTTCAAAAAGAATGATGCAGGAGGGTAGAGTCTATAGGTCTCAAGCTTTGTAGTTTCAAGGATTTTTGGAGAAAAACCTAATGGACTATATCAAAACCTGAGTAGACTTGCCTATCACCGCCAGGTAAGGGTAAAGACCTCGGTGACCTAAGGGTTACATAATGGTAGCCAGTCTTAAGTTCTTAAGATGGCTCAGGTTCAATCACATCTATGCATGCAAATGATTATTAATAAACAAAACCCCCTAAATCCTTAGTACGGGCTTATTGGGCCAGGTTTTTCCTTAAGGCCTACATCATTAAAACACAGTTATTACAACTATATTACAATGTTAAATAAAAGAAAAAATAAGCTCCTTAATTAATTTTTTAATTTTTACATAATTAACCCACCAAGCATCCCTAATAGAGCCACCAATTCTATCAAGCCTTATTTCGGTTTTCCTTAATTTAACTTATATTAAGCCCTTTAATTTAACTTATATTAAGCCCAACTCGCTTAATATAAATTACTCAACATTAAATTAAGAAAACATTTTTCTTTTAAAAAAATGTTTAAAATATATATTTTTAAAAAATAACTTGGAGTCACCAACTAGTTAAACTGGTAAAAAATAAAATTAGAATTTTCGGGTCGGAAAACCTTAATTTAGCCACTGATCCACAAATTTTCTTAAAAGATAATTTTAGAAAATTAACTAGAAAAACTAAATCCAAGAGCTAACCTATTAAAACTGACTCACCATGTAAAAATAAAAAAATAATGGGCTTTATATTTAGATATGCAAAATATAACTAAAATGAATTTTCTATTATTTTTCATTACAAATTTTTTCAAGTAAAAGGAAAAAAAAATTATTATTTTTATACGGTTACCTTAGAGGTATCTACGTATTCCCTAGTCAGAATCAAACCAATATAGTTCTTTTTTATAAAATATTTAATGGGTAGATTTTTTATTTTCTGAAAATCAAGCCAGATTTATATTTATTTAACCATTTATTATTTTAAAAAGAAAACTAAAAAGATCTAATTTTACGAATTTATATAAAAAAAAAGACCTAACTAACTAAATATTTTAAAAACTCCAATTAATATTTTTTATTTTTTAAAGAAAATTAATACATGTCAAAAAATATCTTTCCTAAATCCTACATACAAGATATACTAAAATACGTATCTTCTCCAAAGATACGACCCTCGGAGAAAAGATACGTGATTTTTCAAAAATGCAATTTAACTAAATTATCAAAAAAATCAACAATTATCTAAAAAAATTTAGCAAACGATATGACAATTATAAAAAACTACACTAAAGGAAACAAATTAGTACAAAATAATTAAATTAACTAATGAAATAAAATAATTAAATAATAATAATTTTTACATAAATGAGTCGAGTCATGTATGATCGGTGTATTTGTATTGGTGTGGAATTTGATTGTACACGTGTAGCGCATGAGTGAGTAAGTAATTGTATTTAGCAATGTGTGTAGATCTATGCATGTATGTTTGTATGATTTTGACTCTATGTGTGTACGACTTTGACTTTGTATGTGTCAGTAGAATATGTATGTGTGTTTTGACTAGACGTAGTAGTATGTGTATATGTCGTATGTATGCGCTTGTGTCATGTGTATTGAATTACGTCATGTGAAGTTAGGTGGTCAGTGTATGTAAGGGAATGTGTGACAATGTACAACTAGTGAGGTCAAGGTCGTGTGTAACGTATGTAGTGCAGTATGAGTGATTGGAGTAAAGAGTGTAATGTGGTGTCAAACAAGTAAATTGTGTATGAGTGCTATGATCAGGGACATGCGGCAGCATGTTTATATGTATAGTGGGCGAGTGTAGGCTAGTGTGTTCACGAGAGGGAGTGAGGGATAGTAGTGTGTTTGTAAGGGAGACATAGCAATATTGTATTGTATGTCGGGGATTATTAAAACGTGTAAAAATTCTACCGTCAACTTCCTATTTATAAGCTACACAACCGAGTCCTTTGTATCTTTTTAGATATAGATTTAATCTCAACAAATTCTGAATACGAAAGATATGATAATAAATCTCAAATATGAAAGATACAATTTAGATTCATTGAAGATTCAACCTAGTTTCTAGAAACCCTATTTTAATTTAGGCTCCCTATTTTTCACACTAAGCTCAGTCCAACTTGATTTAGCCCAATAACCTACGCTAACCTATTTAATAAATCCTAAATCTCCAATATAAATTAGATAAAATCCACTTTACATCGAACTGAGCTAAAATATTTTAATAAAGTTCAATCCTTTAACAACTTAGAATTCATCAAATTGAATTCACCATTATCCAATTCGACTCTAAAAGACTCAACTCGACCCGATACAGCTTGACACTTTTATTTTTATTATTTTTTCAATTTTCCTTTTTTAATTTTTTTATTATTATTTTATCTTTTTTCTTTAACCTAGCCTAATAAAAATATTAAAATAAAAACGAAAAAAATAAGGTGTCCACAATGTGAAAATCAAAATGGCAACATTGGAGATAATGAATAGCAACTCAGCCAACATGCCGACAACAATGTTGAAAACCTACCCCATTGTAACAAAACCAAGAGTGAATGCCCTTAGCCAATACTATCGAATTGAAACCTTTTTATTACCTAAAAGAGATGTTCCTTTAGATGCAATAAGAAAATGAAGAGCTTAAAGCAAAACTCACTAAGAAGACTAACGAGATGTCTTTCTAGTACTAAAGGATGCTACACTTATAATGCTCTACCACTACCCCCATCAACACCAGTAGTTGCAAATAACCCCTTAGGTTATTCCCCCCATTAGTACTAATAACAAATATAGCAATGCTCCATCATAACCTCAAAATAACCGCCTTGCCCCATCAATGGCTAATTTGTAGCACTTCCTTGTTAGTAAGAATTTAGACCAAATCGAGGAATATATTTAAGTCCTCACTAATTGTAGAGACTCAAAGAAAAATGAAGCCAATAGTAAATTCACTATTAGTTAATCTCCCTTCATTATGGAGATTTAGAATGAGTTGCTACCCTAATACACTAGGCTCCCAACTTGTGAGTTTTGCGATGGCTCAAAAGATCTATGAGACCTTAGAAAAATTAGCTATCAACTTACAATCGATTGGTTCAAAATCAATACGTAAAATTTAGGGTGGTCGTGAAAATTATTCGAGTGAGCTTAAATTTTTCGATGGAGCTTGAAATATGAGTAGAAGTGATCTCACAAGATTAGATTTAGCAAAATAATAATAATAAAATAATTACATATTACGTTATTAGGTTATATATATATTATTCGTCATTTATTGGAAGCTCATAAAATGGGCTCTAATAATTAATGAGTTGCTAGAGATAAAATATATGCATAATAAAAATTATAAAATAACTTGTAAAATATTTAGGAATATTTATTTGTATTATATATAAATTTATGTATAGATAAAAATGCTCGAAATCACCTGAAATACCTAATATACACTAAAATATAATAAAATAAACAAAGAAAATTAGTAAAAATTATTAGAAACGAAGTAACAATTAGGAAAAGTGTAGAAGGGAACATGGTAACCTAAAATTTAGCTTAAGGTAATAGTTAGGATGGGTTAAGTACACCTAAGCATTTGGATAAGAATAATACTTTACATGTGGCATGCAAAAGAGGCTACATAAATTCAAACCCTCACTCTAGAAACTCATTTAGATAAATTAAAACCTAGGAAAAATTAAAAAGCATGGGAGAGTTGAGAGATTATTTATAGAAAAATAGACAAAAAAAAAAATAGGTGTTATAGGTATTAGAAGGATTTGAGGAATAAGCACTACTTGAGAGTCAACCAGCACTGTAGCCAAAAGGAAAGCCACCTAAACATTAGCGGTATGGACAAATCAAATTTGACCCAATTTCCATTAAATTACTAAAAATATAAAATTTTCTTAGAAAATTATGAAAAATTGTATTTTGAGATATTTTTATATGTAGTTTTAAGGGAAATATTATTTTATTTAAATTAAGTCTCGAAATATATCGACCTTAACAAATCACTAAAAACCGAGATGATTTCACTTTCATTTTCAAGAACCCTATTGTTGTTATTTTAGCTTAAAAAATTTTCTGTGAAACACCTATTATATATATTGAATTATTATGAAATGTTTTTTTATGAAAATTATTTTCCATATTCCTTTAAATCCTATTAAAAATCCATTTATCAAAATATAAACAATGATTTTTCAATAAATCGATTTGAAATATGATTTGAGTGATATTCCAGCACATGATAATATTAAATGATGTTTAGAGATGAAACTTGTAGTGATAAGATTATTGGATTTGAGTATTGAAAGATTGGGGTTGATATTTATGATATATGCGAAGTGCTCAAATAATGAAATTAAGTATAGTTAATTCAAATTGGAGTGATGATGGACTATATAGTGTATTTGAATTTTGATCTTGAATAGAATTGTGGGAGAAATTATGTTAAAATATAGAATATTTTTGGATTAAAAGCTGATTTAGAAGTTGAATCAAAGACCAGGTGTGTAGTAGCACTTGCGATTAGAAGGCACTCATGAGATTTATGAGTAACATGAAATCAGGAACTGAATTAAAACCTAATTCAAACGCTGAATCAGAGATGGAATTAGAAGCTAAATCAAAACCTAGCTAAAAACGAAGCTAACTACGAGAGACTTAAGACTTCAATAATTAAGTATAGCGAAACCCTAAATTAATGATAATAATCTATGTTATAGAATAAAGCCTATATATAGTAGTTATATGAATACTAAAACAACATTTGTATTATAGGAATTATCAGCAAAGGATTATCGTGGGTTACACCTAAGTAAGTAAGCAAGCAAGCAAGAAGTTAAGTAAGTTTGGGATCAATACGTTACTGTATTTTGGAATACTATATTATAGTACTTAAAGGCTTATGATTATACTTGGTTATGTTTTTTAAGTAGCTTGATTGTATGCATGCGTGTTTATGAGTTTAGTTGTGTGATTCTGGCTTATTGCTCTAGATTGCAATTATTTGAATTACGTGTATTAATTGATCACCTTAAATTGTACTTAATTATATATGACTTGTAATTTTAATCGGACATGCATTACAACTCATTATGGAACACTCAAGATTCTTCGACCAAATACTGACCCCTTTGAAAGGGATAGTATTAGAGCATAATGGTTTCTTCTTCATCCTTAGTTGAGTTAAGTGACAAGAGAGGAGGTCATAGCAAAGGTGAAGACAATAGTTTGAAGATAGTAGCAAGAAGAACACCGTCTCCATTACACAAGCCCTAGGTTTGGTGGTGAACTGCTAAGTATGTATTGAACTCTTTAACTTGAATTAGAGCGGGTGTAATTTTTTTAATCTTACTAGAATAGAATAAAGTCGTGTGATGGCATATGTTTGTTGCATTGCATTTAAATAACTGGCCAATAACCTTACTTGTTCTTAGGCATAGTCTTATGTCTCTATCACAAATTATTAAGTGATTGATTGCTCATATCCCTATAGATGATATTGTAGGTGCTAAGTAGAAAGTGGCATCATAATTACCCTAAAGCTAGTGTCTATTAGATTTTTGGGAGCGAGAATATAAAATTGAAGAACTGTTGTACTTTTGAATTTTTCGTTCTTATCTTTGAATCTTTTAGGTTCAAACTAAGTGTTATTTAAGTAAGATCAGGTTAATGAATCATGTAAATATTACTTAGGATATCAAAATCTTAGTATGTGTTTTTCATACTTCCATAGGCAAATAATCTTATTTCTTGAACTTTTTACTTCAAAGTGGTTAGTTGTGAACGTCTTCTGTAAATTAGGTCTACAATAACAACTATAAGGTATGCTTTTATCTTAGAATGGTTTATATAGCAATACTATTATGACTATTTTGCTTTGCAACATGACAAGATCCTAATGATTGTTTGTCCAATTTCAAGACACTAATGAATCTTCATGGTTACAATGATGCAATTACATGCAAAGCTTTTTTGGACTCTCTTAAAAAAGTTGCTCAAACCTAGTTAAACACATTGAAGCTGAAATCCACCTCAAGCTTCCATGAACTCAGCTTATAGTTCCCTAATCACTTTATGGTAAGCAAGATGATTACTAAAGTATCTTCCACCTAATCACATCAGGGAGTGACCAAATGAGCCCATTCGGTAGTTCCTTACCCCTTTTAATGCTACCATGCTTGAAATTCCAAATGTCAACATGGGTATTACTTTTTGTGCCTCAATTAATGACATCAAATCATCTAGCCCCTTCTTTATGTCCTTGGCAAAGAAGGTGCAAAAACTTCTTGAAGAATTCAAAGAGAAGACTTTTATGTTCATCAAAGTTAAAGATACAATAATAGGCCCTTTATGAACCCAACTAAGCTAAGTTTGATAAGAATAAGGATAAGGACTATTGATTGGTCAATGACCACGTCAATCACACTAAAGATAAGGGCTTATTAAGGGATAGAGACAAGGGGCAAAATAGGGGTACAATACCTTCTTACTAGCATCATATCCCCTTGACAAACGTACATAATAGATTCTCTTAAATATTAAGAATTAGGGAATCCTCCCCTAGTCTGAGAAGATGAAAGACAACCCCTCTAAGCAAAATCAAAATTAGTATTGTAACTTTTATGTATCAAGGGGATACAGTTTTGATGAGTGCAGGGAGCTGAAGAATGCTATTAAGGATGCCATGAAGCATGGCTATCCCTATAAACCCCTAAATTTTTTTATCTAACATCTGAAGTAGACTTAAGTATATTAGATAATTTAAGAGTTTATAAGGCTAATAAAAGTAAAAACCCTAAAATAACTAATCAATCGCGAATAAAATTTTTCTACCCTAAATGTATGTAAATACTAAAGATTTCATTCAAAAGTGATAAAAACCCTAAAACTATAACTTTAAGGATAGAAAAGCACTAAATCACCATAATTTACCCTTAACCCTAATTGATAATATAACCTTAATATTATACCAAATTATTTGTAAAAGATTAAAAACAACTTTCAATCATTCATAAATACATATAATACTAAAGTAATCCTTTAGAAACTAAGATATTGTATCATAAATCATATTCATCTTCTAAGTATATAATTAGGTTAGCATTACATAGAGTTAAGAGTTTAGTTAATGCTTAGGTTGCATGTAGTAAACATTAATACCTTAAATGACACTTTTCATAATAATTATACTAAATAATTTACCAAATGGTGTATATAGAATATAAATACCTAATAGAAGATCTCATTATCTATTTTTACTAATCAATTCACTAAACTTCTTATTTTCTTTCATTTCCTTAATCTTTCTCCTAATTTTCCCTAATTACTTCATTATGTACACTAAATAGCATGTAATTTTGCAAAATTGACCAAGTTAACACATGTTGACCAAAGTCAAAGGGTTGACTAAGTCAACAAAATATCCTTTTTACTCTAAAAATATCTCTTCCTTTATAATGATTTCTTTTCTTTTCTTTTAGATTTTTCTTCCTTTTCCCTTCCTCTTTGCCATCCACTTCCTCATCCTTTAAGACCCACTTGTTTTCAATTTCAAAAAACACAAAACAACATAAAATCAAGTCCTTTTCTTCTTCTTCCCAAACCATGAATCTCCTTTCCCTTTCACCTTTCTTAATTTTCAAACTTTGCAACCATATTTCAAGAAGAAAACAAAGGTATGTTATTATGTGTTGCTCCATATTATGTAATAGTTAGATGAACAAGTAGGTTAGTTAGATGAATAGGTAGGTTAGTTTAAGAAGTTTATGTGTTGTGTACATATATGTTGTTGAAGGCTTAAAGAGTCAATTTTTATGTTTAGAAGTATAGGATAGCCTTAGTAAATGGAAGAAAAGCATGTGTACATGTATTTAAGTATATGTATATAAGAGTATACTAGATAAATACATGTATAAAGACCTTTGTACATAAGAATCCATTATATACATAACCTAAAATAAGGCATATACCAACTATACATACATATACCATGTTAAATACACTCTTAAAATACAAAAAGATAAAATTTGAGAAGCTTTCTTAAAAGGAATTTTAGGCATACGAAAATATGTATAAAAATACGTATGTCACCTTATGTATATACGGGTAGATGTATAAGTATAAATACGGCATATGTATAAATATATGTATGAGTATACTACTATACATATAAGTATAGTAAAGGCATAAGTATATACTTAACATATGTATAAGTGTACATAAGACACTTAAGCATAAGGTAAGGGCCTATGTAATCAAATAATGATATAAGTAATGATGCAATTAAAAAATAACATAAGTTATAACATAAGCAAATAATGACATAAGTTATGACATAAGCAAAGCGATGATACAAGCGATTGATGATATAAGCGATGACATAAGTATAAGCTTATAAAATAATAACTTATAAGATTACATAAAAATATAACATAAGTATGTACATATACTTAAGATCTGAAAATCTTTTAAACCCTAATACACTTCCTAAATTGAATCAAACTTAATTAAGTACATGAGTTAGTAATACCAATGTAAAATTCCCTAAGTGTAAGAATCTAATAGCTAATTAAATCATTGAGTCCTAAAATAGGATATAAATATAAGTAATAAGAATAATTAAGCTTCAATAGTTAAAATTTCAATAAATTTAGCCCATATTGTAAAACACGAGTTTTAACATCCAAAACGGACATCACCGTGTGAATGTACATTCGAAAACAATGAAAAAATGACTATAAATTCATAAATATCATAAATAAAACGAATAAGTTACATACGATTAGTAATAAAGTCTAACCAAATAAAAATTGATAATAATCTAAGTAGAATTAGGTAAATAGATATCTAGAGTTACTAGTTAATTTAATTACTTACTATTGTTATTATATCGTAATGATCAGGTGATCTCGAGGTAAGTGAGGATCTCCCGATTGATTACTACAACTAGAGAGAGTCGTCATGACTGAGTGAATATTTACTCTATGATTCCATGCTTGTATGTGATTGTAGATAGTGGACTTAAATGATATTGTTAATTAATTGTTGTATGGGGTCGGGAAATGCTTGTATATGTTATTACGTGCTAAGTTGTGAATTTACCTTAAGTACAAATAATACTTTGTTTACTACATGGTAGTATAAAAAATGATTGTGTGTACTATTGGATAGTCACATTATAATCGAACTTAACTATACTCAGCTCATAAGAAGAAATTGGTACATGAATCAACATGCATTGCATAGACATAATTCCAGCCATCACATCACACGTAGGTAAAGAGAGGCCATTCGAGAGTTATTATTATAAATTTATTGGTTCTGTACGGTGTACTCGTACAAAATGACCTTACTCTAGCCCGTGGGAATACTAGGTGTTGGAGGCGCCAACCGCCTAGCTAAGGGTTGAGTCTAGAGGCCTCCGTTTAGGGGTATGTGTAGACTGCGGGGGCCTACTCACGATTATACTAGAACTAAGTTTTTATGAAAATAAAAGACTTGTTTGATTTAAGTACAAAACGTAAAGTTTCGTAATAAAGTAAGTTCTAGTATAATACTTGGATCTGATTAGTACCCTATATGCTCCAACCCTGACTTTGGAGGGCGTTAAATCTAAGTTATGTATATGGATTAGTTAGCTATACGTATTGTTTAGCATTCTATTTGACTATTCATTCATATGTGTGAATATAATATATTTATAACTTGCCTATAATGTAGCTGAGGGTTTTGCTCACTAAGCTTAGGCTTACACCCCCTTAGACTTTTATTGTAGGATAGCTTGTTCGTTGAGGCTGGCTGGAGCATGCTATAGGTTAGCTTAGGGACTTGGGCAAGAGTGAGCCATTCAGTGTGTTGAGAGAACGGATTATGTAGACTTTTACTTATGTACTTTTGTTTTATCAGTAATATAGACTTAAATGTACTAAATTACTATGTATTGTAAACTTTGTAGTTTAAATTTTATATAAATATGCTTTTGTGATGATGTCATATGGATCTGTATGTTCTTGGGAAACTAATGGTTGTAGAGCCTTATATATTATGTGAAGAGTTCATGATTGAAAGGGTAACCAATCAAAGGTTCTTCATACAATATACGATGTCTATCATGACTAAACCATCCTCAGTTCGTAACAACCTCAGGGAGTACATCTAGTATCATATAGAGGAGGATAGCTACCTAATGAAAGTGCATAGAGCAACAAGACCAACCTACTACATCTAGCACCAATAACAACACCAAGGCCCTCAAGGGGGTGAAAGATTAAGTTTTTCCCTTTATAATAACACATTTAGATTATAAAGTTTACCTTCTCTAATATTCTCTTCTAATACTATTGTATGGTTAACTCTACCTCATTTTGAGGCAACAAACCTCTAATACATTATGTCTAGCCTCATTTGAGGCAAGTAGACCATAGTTTAAGTCTCTTTTAATGTAAATAGACCCATATGCTCTAAGACTACCTCCAGTTGACCAAAGCATCCAACCTCTTCATGACTTGCACTTCAAGACCACCTTTAGGTGAATAGAGCAACTAATCTCTTTAGCTAATGTTAGGAGTTATCTTCTACTCAACAAAATTGGGATACCTTCATCAAACTAGACCAAGGTCTAAAATGGGATAATCTCAATAGGAAATTTATCCCTAATCACCATGTTGCAGATAAGAGTCCAGTTACAATACGCTATAGCCCAGTGGACCTTTTCTTAAGGTCTTTTGCAACCTCTTACTAACCTAACTATGATGTGCTCTAGTCTAATCAGCTGTCCTTATTAAAATCTCAACTATGATTCTCTTTAGTCCAATGAGCTCTACACCCTTAGGATTCAACCACAATCCCTTCTATTCCAATAAGTTCCATCTTATGTGTATATGACTACAACCTAGTATCATATTTGAAGTAATAACTCTAATTTTAAACATATTTCACATGGTGATTTTATGGTATTTCCCTTACATTTTTGGTTTTCTTTAAAGAAATTGATACTTAATTGAGTAAAATTTTGATTTCAAGGTTTAAACGCGTTATAGGATCGAAAACGAAGAAAAGGAATCAAGTTTCACTCAATTTGGAGTTCAAACAAAGAAGTTATGAAGTTTTGAAGTTATGTAGAAAATTTTGCCTTAGTACAGAAAGTTATACGACCTGGGGACACGGCCATGTCCCAAGCCGTGTCTGGTGACAAAAATAGAATCCTTATACTATATATATAAAAGGATATCTTAGGGATTAAAAGGAGGAGAGACATTAGAGAAGACGGAGAGACACAAGAGAAAAGAAGAGACTTGAGGAGAACATCAAGAAAGAGGCGAGAACAACATCGATTTCAAGATTAGAGAGATTGTTCATTAATTAAAGGGGTTTTCCATGTTTTATTTTATGTTTTTGATGGAACTCATTTTTAGATTCGGTATGATAGCTTAGAATTCAAGTATTTAGGATTATGGAACCTAGGGTTTTGTGTAACCTTTGGATTGAATTATAATTTTAATAAAGTTTCTATCTTTTCTTGATTCAATTATGTTGTCTAATTGTTGATTGATAATTCTAGAGTATCAATATATGATATTATGCATGATGATTGAGAAATTGCATGCGTAATTAGATCTTAGCATAATTGGAGAGAATTACATGTATACTTAGAGATAAGATACATGTTTCTTCCAGAAAGTTGATTGTTTGTGTGGGAATTTATTATACATTAATGCAATTCTAAGTTATATTACTAAGTGAAGAGATTTCGGTAAACAATTTAGGATTAGGGTTAATATGCTTGAGAAAGATATTAGCTTTAATTGTGAATCCCTCCGGTTAAGAATTATAGAAACTGAATTGAATATATTTTAAGTGATTACATGTTAAACACTAGAGGAAATAATTCCTAAATACGTTATTAATTTCTTGAAGTCGTTCATAGTTTTATTACTTTCTAATTTGCTTAATCAAGTCTCATAATTAGTTTAGATGGTTAATTTCAGTATTTTTAATTCATTCAACTCATTACAACTTTTCGGTTAGATAATAGAGCTAAGGTTAATATTAGTACTCAAAATCTCTGAGGGATTGACTTGGACTCACATCCGCTATATTAAAATTGATAGGTGCACTTGCCTCATATCAAGTTTTTTATTTGAAGCATCATGAGTAGTGAGTTAAAGCAATGGGTTTAAAGTCAAAGGTATGAAGAAGTGAAAACAATCTCAAAGCAAATATAAGAACAAATACTAAGCAAAATTTACACTTTATATTTTGAAGATACCCATTAACACTTATACTATTTAAGCTAACATCCCAACCTACATTATACACAAACCCATTAACAAAAAATTGAACATTAAGGCATAAGGAAGCATAAGGTCCTTCATCATTGGGGTACATAAGATTCAAACATGTAGGGCTCATCCAAACCTAAGCTCTAAAGAGGCAATCGACATTGCTTGCCTTAGACGTTCTTAGTAAGACCTCTTTTAGGGTTGAAGCACTTCATGAAGATTAAGGCTTGCCAGAGGTTAAGCATCTTTTAGCAAATCAGTCCAAACATGGCTTTCCTTTCCATAAGCATGGATTTAGGCATCGTGGCAACGCATTCTTCCTCAACTGCTTTGTGGTCTTCATCATTAGTAAGAACGGCATTAAGATAGTCTTAGAAGTGAAGGTCAATGTTGGGATGATGTTTCTTAACTTCTTCCCTTGCTATGATGGTCAACTTCACAAACACTTTTTGGTGAAGCTCTACGTAATCTAAATTTTGCATAATTCTTTTAAAGAAGTTGCTATAAACGTAAATAGGGATCTCATCATCTTCTCCCATTAACCTCCTAGCTTGTGCTTGCTAACATCTTAACTATCCTTCTAGCCAGTAGATCCTTGCCTTAAGCTCCCTTTTGTCTTTCTTATAGTGCTCAAAGGCAATTTTCATCAAGTTAAAGTTGGCTTTCATATCCGCTAGCTTAGTATTTGTGTTTGACAACTTTGATTGGAGGCCCTATACTTGCTCTTCCAACTCTTGATTGCATTGCTTAACAACTGAAAACTAACTTTGGAGCTTAGTTGCCTTCTTCACCACTGCATCAATTTGTTCATGTAAATAATTCTCCTTAGCTTGGGCTTTCTTTAACTAATCATTGACTTTTTCCTTAGCCTCTATAGCTTTCCATTAAGCTTCCCCTTCCACCTTCATCAAGCCGTTCTCTACATCCTATGCCCTCTACAAAAGAAATTATCACTTTAAATTGCAATTGATCGTTCATCCCATAAATATGGTCATATTAGCAGCAACTTGAAATACCTTTCATCTATTAGCCTTTTATAAGTCAAACATTTGCATAATGTGTGAACTAGCCTACAAAAAATAATGCTAAAGTTAAGAATGGTATTATCTTACAACTAAAATGTTCAATCTATTGCACAAAGATGCTTACATTGTATAACTTTGCACATATCAAATCTTCACATCATTTAGTGATTAAGTCCTTAGCATTTTCCTCAAGTGTAGGCTTGTCCCTAGGTAAAATAAGTCCCTTGAATAGCTTATCTCACTCTTTACTGTAGCCTAATCTCTTATTGTTTGCCCCAACGTCCTACTTATGAAAAATATTGATCTCCAGCTTCTAGGGTATGCATGTGGAATGGAGACTTTGAAGCATTTAGATTCTCTGGCCTCTTCTACTTCAACTCATCTAATTAGTATCTATCCCTTCTTTAGCATATGAGTTTTCCAGAGGCCTTCGCGATTAAAGGATCACCTTCACTTATGTTGATGACGTTGTTCTTTTAAGAAGCCTTAGAGATTCATTTGCTCCAGGAAGCCCTTTTAACATCATGATCTACCAACAATTTCAATTTTAGCTTAACCTTTAAGCTAGAATCACCACTTAGACATCTAAACTTAGCCCATTTAGATTTGCTAATAACTACCAGCCTATCCTTGGGCATCAGTAGCACCTTTCTAACCCAAAACATCCTCTTATGCTAACTACTTTGAGGACCGAAATATTGACCTCTGTTAACCTTGCAAGGTAAATAGAAAAAGTGAGAAACATAATAACAAAATTTATTAACACACTATACTGAGCACAAGCCTTCGGTAGACTTTATTCCCTTAACTTTGCTAAACAAGTAGCTCTCTCACAACAAGACAACTTTAGCACAACAAGAGCCTTAAATGATATCTCTCCCTTCCTTCCTTTTCTCCTACTCATCAAGAACAAAACAAGTATTGAGAAATCATCTTTTTCTATATTGAAAGGTCGGCCCCTTTTCTCCAACATGCTCAAGATGAGCTTAACTGCTTCATTGTTATAAGCCATTAGAATAATGGTATGCAGCCTAATTAGCTTTACCTAGTTTGTCTTAAAGTCTAAGTCCATTAGACTCTAACATGAAGAACTTCTCCTTCTACCTATGGATGGATGAAGTCAAGACATTAAGTAACTTTCATCAAAGTCAATTGATCAAGTACTACCAACCATCTTTTGACTTTTTTAACTCATAGAAGTATCTAGATTGTCACAAGGTTGCTCTCCAACCTAATCTCTAATATAGACCTTTAAAGGCAACTAAAATGTGAAAGGAGTTTGGGTAGAGTTGACACAAACTTCCTTTGTGGTAATTAAAGAAGGATTTTAAGAAGTTATTAAAGGGAACCCAACCTATACTCAAAACGTTTAGTACAGGTCACATGTCCTTCCCTTAGTCAGTACAACTCATACATTAACACAGTGCATCTTCAGCACCCAATCGGAGGGTAAGGGATCAAAATACGCACAAATGTTATTGAACTCTATATCTAACGATTTGCTATATATGCATTAGGGGTATTACTTGTCTCTACTACAACAAATGAAGGTTGCAACTTTCTAGCCTCCTCCTCATTCGAATATACATCCTACGACAATTTTTCAATTTCTACCTTATGGTTACTAATTATGTTTATAGCACTACTCATCAATGCAGTCATTCCTTTAGTTTGCCTTGAGGGACCCATTACCTTCACTACTTAGGGAAAGGGGGAAGCTTGGGAGTAGTCCTAAGGGCATGCTCAACTATATCATCTACAAGTTTATGAGAAGTGGTAGAAGACATTATGTCCATACCTTCCATTTTGATGAATGTGTGCAATGATAATTAAAGATTGAATGAGAGAATTAAAGGAAAATTTGAAAATGAAAAGAAAATTATTGTCTCTAGATTTTGTTGGTAAAGTATGTATGTCATAAAGGCCTTCAAGGGAACATGTGTAGGCTTACAAAATAGATACCCATAAGTAAAATTCTCAGGAGGTTGTTTGGTAAGGTTCCTTTGATGCTTAACTTAAAGGTTATGGAAGTGAATTTGGTAAAGTAATAGCAAGATAGCTAGTATGAGAGTGTAGATAGATTTTACTCACGTGCTTCATCTCTTATTTATAGTGGAGGGTACTAAGACAAAGATGGAAAGTAGATCACCATTGAGGGAAAGTACATTTAACCAATTTACGAAAGTATCTTCCTACTAAAGCAGATCCCAGATATCTTGGGAGTGAGGTTAAGACAGATGACTTTCCATTCTAAATTGGTACTTCCTATCAAAATAAGTCTATTGACTCGTTAAAGGATGGGCATGCTCTTTAATAACTTGACTTGGGTATTAGATGCTAGATTGTTGAGCTATTAGCAATCCAGGTCAATAGGAGAGTTTAGGTAAGAGCCTGAATAGTTTGAACCAAATTTGGAATAAGTCAAACAAGGGCCAAAACAGCTCGACCTTCAACTCAAACAGGTTAGTTTAGGCTTAAGTGACTTAGATCCAAAATGGCCTATTAACACTTGTTCTCCTACCTCAACCTTACTCTTATTGGTGAGAGATCAATAAGGATGGTTAGCGTATGGATAGGTTCCCTAGGTACATATTCAATCTAGAGGTAGATTGGCATTCGAAGGGTAAACTTCTCGATTGCATTTCCTATTTCGATTATAATCAAGTACTTTAGAGCTTTTTCCATGAAGCAGCCAAGTAAGTGAGTTGTCTAAGCTAGACATCACTAATAATAGAAGAACTTACAATGTACTCAAGGCAATACAATGTTACGCTAAGCTGATAGGTAAGGGGCAAGCTTGGATAAGTGAGTAGCCAAGTTACTCGAAGTTTTTCCCCTCCTAAGCCAAGCTGTATCAGGTCCTTTCCCCTTTACCCTCCCACCTCTTCTCTCTTTCCCTTCCCGGCTAAGTTATATGATAGCAAGATCTTGAGTTTTGATATGTAGAGCATCACTAGTTGTATTGGACGATGCTTAATCTAAGGCATCATGGCTTCTCAAGGAAGATTTGATTCAATTTGTCTTTGGGCACATAAATTAAAGTGCATTAAATGTGAGAGGATAGTTCAAGTTCTTATTATACACATCTATGCATACTTTTCTAACAGAATGATTTGGCCATCGAAGTCAAGTTAAGAATACATAATGAGATCTACGTACAAAGACATCACACCTATCTTGTTTCACCATAACTGCTACTTTGGTTTTTGATATAAGGTACCTATATACAACCCAAAAACCCTTGTCCTTCCTTTCTTTTTCTTCTTATTTTATTCAAGTTTCCAAATATCTTCTTCTTCTCTTTCTTTTGTAATTGTAACCACTTTTCCTTCTTACTATCTCAAAATTTTGATTTCCTCAACTCCATTTTTAACATGTCAAATACATGTAATTATGAACCTTCATGCTCAGCTTCCAAAATCACAAGTGATAATCAACATGAACACATATAGAGGGTTACTCCTTCCCTTACACCTGAAGTTATCTAACATAGCAGCATCGATGGATTGGAGTTCTTCAAGTAGCCTAAGCATGGACATTGAGAGGGTAACGATTATTGCAAGCCTTCTTGTGGATAATTACATCGATGATCATAAGGAAAGGCAACCATCCATAAACTTAGATAGAGAAGTGGATAAAATCCTTTCATCAAATGGGATTTGAAGCATTTTCTTCCTTCAAGATGGAAAGTGCAGAAGCTACAACTTAGTCATTAGGTAGCACTAATTGGGGGAAAAAGCTTATGCTTGTATTGTAAGAAGATGAAGTTTGGCCTTTACCTTCCCTTCAATGAATTTGAAAAGCAAACATTTATCTACTACGGGCTGTTGACTAGCTCTGCTCGCACCAAATAATTGGTGCTTGTTGAGGGTGTTCCAAGTCTTGTGCGAACATTTAATGTTAAGGGCTACACCACAACTATAGTAAAAAAAATTTCCAAGTGAAGCAATCTAACAACATGTAATATTATTTGACCAACCATTGTGATAAGAAACTATTCTATTGTTACACTCAAAGGGGTACACTTGTCGTGGTAGTTTGCCATACATCTTACAAAAACCTAAGATTAACTCTCCTGTTAATTCGAAACCTTTGATGCCATGTATAAGATGTACTTTTACTACAAGCTACCCTTAGATTTAACAGTCTTCAATAACATCAAATATATAAAACATGATACATAAATATAACATTGTATCATAGTATGGAACACGGAGCCTACATCATAGTCTCTAACTAAAATAGAAAATGAGCCACAATAAAGATAAGAATAGTCTTAAAATGATTATTAGGCATTAACATAACGAAGGAGAGTCCTTAGTAATAATAATATAATCCTATGCTCTCATCTTCCTTAGACATCCTATTGCACTCTTCATAATTGAGGTTTGGAAAATCAAACGCATTAAATCCAAGTTTTAATCACCTTAGCCTACTTGCAATAAGAATTCTCATGAAGGAATCAATATCTTTCTTTTCTTTTACTTTTCTCTTGATCCCTAACCATAACAGTCAAGGATATGGATGTGAGCAATACTTAACAGTGCCTTTATGGACTATATCTTAACCAAAGGACAATGTCTCCCTTCACTAGTTAGTTCCTAAAGATTGGGATAAGGTCATATGTATGAATACATTGTATAAAACATGTATAAATCACATATATATAAAATTTAAATCCCTTCCTACGTAACCCCCTAATACTAGCCATGTGATGCTAATGGTCTTAACAAAATATGAAAATGCATTACATGTATGGACATCATAGTTTTTAAGCTAACTATAGTTAGGTCTAGTTTATTTATGTTGACACTCAGTTATCACAAACAATCATAACCTTAATATTTCTCTATCGTAGCAACCAATTCATCTTTTCTATGAATTGAGGTGTTTCAATATACTAATACACACAACATCAATCATCTTTAAATTAATGTACAACTACATCTACAAGAACAAGCAGAATGGAAATCATGAGAAAACTCACTCAACCATGATGTCCTATAAATCATAGTAGTCATCCAATAGCTTTCAATAAAGATCAATATCACCTTCGGATAATTTAGGAATACCATTAGTAAGTATATAATATACTATCCAATCTAAGGATAATGCATATGGGAGTGGCTAAAATTATGATTTCACGTAATTTGGTGTCTAAAAATTCAAAATTTGAATTTCAGTGTCTAAAACTTTAAAATTCATTGAAATGAGTACCTAAACTTTAAGATTTGTCTAACCATTCTGTCAATTATTTAAAAAAATTAGGTGATCATTGAATAAATCAAGCACTCATTTGAACAATTCTTAAGGTTTTAAATACTGGAATTTAAATTTTGAATATTAGGCATGTAGTTTCATGTAGTGGGATCCATTTTGGTGTTTGGGACTTTCAATTAAGGAAAATGACCCAATCAATTTAGCTGGCCAAAGGGCTTAGATTATCTTTATTAAATCTACGCTTATTTATGGGCCTAAGTGTGTAGCCTTAATTCTTAGCCCGCTTTTGATCTTTATTAGGCTTGTATTTCATGTTTAGGCCTAAGAAACTAGAGGATGCACTAATGGTTTTGGCCCACTAGCTCTTTTGGTCTATATAGGCACTTTAGGGCTTAATTTAGTAGGTTTTATGTCTAGTCTTAGGCTTTAGCTCATAATGGGCCTTCCCAATTTCCTATTAGGCTTCAAGGGCTTTCACTTAACATTTAAACTTATAGTTCATCTATTGGTCTATAGGGAAAATGGACTGTGATTTGGGTTTTCTAGGTCTTTTATGGGATTTTGTCTCCATTCTATCACTTATGACTCTAAACTAAAGCCTAAAGCACTTATTCAAGGCCTAGCCTTTTATGAATGATTCTAATTCATGGTTTTAAACTTAGTTCAAGATCTGATAGGTTGGGTTCACGGGATCTAAACCAAGTTTCTAAGCTCGATAGTCAATTTTAGGCCCGCTTTTACATTTAGAGTTACAAACTAATGTTCAATCTATTGATAGCATTTTTTTATAACTATTTCGTTGGCTTATATTAGCCAATCCAATACTTAAGCTTGGTTCTATAATGCAGTTTAGGTACAACTTTTACTAATCAACTATAAATACCACATAAGACTCCCAAGTAAGGAGATCCTCTTCTATTCTCTCACTTTAATCATGACAAGAAAGCTGATTTAGACATCGAAGTGAGCACGTTAAAATATTTGATACCCTTTAGTAACCTTTATAGTCCTTTTCTTGTTTTACAAGTGCTTATACACTAGGACAAAAATTACTTATCAACAATTGGCACCGTCTGCTTAGTGGAATCACATAATTATGGTTAAAAACCATGATTTTTTATGATTCTTCCAAAATAATATAATTTGGGAAAATTGTTCATGCTCTAGTCCGTTATTTTCGTTTCTTAGTCATAAATTTGTACGTTGATATTATTTTTCCTCGCATCTCTCCCATTTATGATGTGTTGGCTTTTCAATGGATGGCCTACACATTTCCCGAAACCTGCATGTGCCAAAAGGGCTAAAAACCGTCTCGATTAATCACTTTGACATTTATAACCGACATGCCATTTTTCTCGAAGGAGACATTTGCATCAATCTATTGGTTTCTCTAGTGCTTTAATTCACTCGGATAATTCCCAGAAGTATAGAGAAGGATGCAATTTCATCAATTATTACTGGAGTTCAACCACGATACCTAAGATAACTGTCTCTTGTAACTGCTTCTAGAAGTCTTCCAACGTAAACATACCAACAATTATGGATCGTTATAAAGGAAGAACAGATTGGGGATGCGTTAAGTAATCTGTAGCATGGTCTTTTAAGGATTTATGGAAATTTTGTAGTTCGGAATTGTCAACGCTGAACAATTACCCATGCTAAGCCATCGTCTGTAGCGGCAAGCACGCAATCTGAGCCCTTCGTGAGCAACAACTTTCCTTAGATGTCTTAATTTGTTCACGAGCAGATAGCCTAAAATTTTGAGCAAACTACAACCGCCGACACCGATCTAATCTTCGTGAGCTCCATGCTGATTCAATTCTCACTTTAGCATATTTGAATTCCATGCTTCACAATTCAAGTTTCTCCTTCCTTGCCGAGTTATGCAATTTGCATGCTGTTCTTAAAGAAATTACCAAGCAAAAATTCAGCCAAATTCACCTGAAAAGATGCATGGCCGAGTAATTCGACAATCCCAAGCTACCTCTGGCTAAATAAGTCCGACCAGGCAGTTTGCGCACCAAGTTCCACCAATTTAAGTTGAACGACGAAGTTGATCCGAGTTTTTCCTATAACAAGTACAGTCGTCTACAATCTCAAACAAGCACGATCAGGCCAAGCAGTCTCTAGCTTGCCAAGCAATCCTTGCCGTGCACCAAAGTAGGTAAAGAGCTTATTCCGTCAAGGCCAACTATTGAGCTCCATGTTCCGAGTTGTTTGTCCTTTCCGAACAAACCAAAGTCCGAGTTTCCATCCACCACACAAAGCTACTAAAATTCGTACACCATGCTTTAAGAAGGTCATTGCCAAGTTTCACAAAATCTCCAAGTGCAACTTAAATTTCTGAGCGCTTCCTCAATATATTGATCCCCACTATGCCGACTTAATAGCTCTAAGTTGTTGCCAACACGCTCAAAAAAGACTTTGCCAAAAAAAGGCATTACCTAAATATTATAAAGCAACCACCAAAGGGATTATACATTTCTTAGTCATTGGAGTCAGCTATTTTTGAAAGATTATCAAAGCTAGCAAATTCACTAAGAGTTTTAGGAGCAGTAACCATTAAAAAATGTTTGCCTAGAAGAATGCAGGCAAAGCTAATGACAGCCTAATTGTCGAGCATCCTAAACCGCTGTAGTTCAGGACGTGATGATCCCAGTCAACCTCTCCCTTCACATGGCCGGGCAAAGAGAGTTTCAAAGCACCGCCAAGTTACTCTACATCGAAATCCAAGCCTTTCACAAGCTTGGAGTCCTTAGCCTAGGCCCAATGCTGAGCTATGTAGGTGTCCAAACTTCTTCCATGTGCCAAACTTAATAGAAGCCTTAGCATCTCAAGAGGATTCCTGAGCTCTAATGGCGGCTTCAATCTATCGCAACAATGGCCATATCGAATTGCACACAAGTTCCAAGCAATAATCTATAGGCTTGTATGGTCCAACCTGTTTCCACATAAGTTACCGAGCTAAGTTATGTGCACACGAAGAGTGGACTCAAGCTAGTTAATCATAGTGTACGTGAATCCAAACTTATACAACTAAGTTCAAACTTCTCATTTTTACTACGATCCGATCAAGATGAAAGCTATGAAAAGTAACTCCGAGTCTCAATAACCAGTGCCTTGATAACTGGTCAAATTCCTAAGCTTTTCTGACTTGAGATCTCAAGCCGCAGATGCACCGACATCATTGAATCCTGAACCTTTGAATGTCTCAACCAACCAAACTATTTTAGGCTCTTGACACCATATCCTGCTATCGAATTTAATCATCCTATCGACTTGAACCAACACTCCAGTTACCAAGCTATTCATGCGAACTTTCCCGAGAAATCGATTGTTGAGACAATCAACCTTGCATATTTGAACAACAATTCTACTGAGCTATCTACCAAGATGCCGACTTACTTCTATGGCGCTGCAGCACAACAACAATGTGCCAAGGAACTTTGACGTGTTAAATGAACGGTTAGTTGCCAAGTTACCATGCTCATGGCGACCACAGTCATAACAGCCGCTACTAAGCTTTCTTGCTCCGAGTGTTCAGGCTACCTCACTTCAAGCCGTGTTCTCCAATGCTAACCAACGATAAGAGTTGAGAGGCAAAGTTTGTCTAAGTCAACAGGTCGCCAAGCTCTGCTCCGAATTGTCGAGAAGCAACTATGAGCTTAAATCTGATAGCAATGCCGACCAAAGTTTTCGAGTTATCTATCACCAGGCATCCCCTTCTGAATTTCCGGTTCTAAACAAGATTTGGGCTCCTGTCATGTCGTACATTCGAGCAGTAGCCATGCCGTGTAAGTACACCGGACTTAAGAAGCTCCCGAGCTATCCTTATATACAACTTTGCTAAATTGCGCGCTTTGGCATCCAAAGTGTTATGCAGTTAAGGGGAAGCTCCAATGCTGAGCTACTACACTGAAGGTCAACCCCAAGCTTAAAGACACTTCTGAGATCATCCCATAGCGGCCACTGAGTAGTAACTCCAAAGCACCTAACTCTATACAACGACCAACATAACATGGTTGGCAAACTTTGGGACGTCAAGCCATATGAGTCCAAATCGAGCTTCTTTTAGAAGTCAATCTGAGTGACTTGGTGTCGAGGTCCATATATAAGCAACAATAAACAAAGCTTGACAAACTCATTCTTCTAAGTCTTATTGCTGAGATTTAAGTTCTGATTTGCAATACACAAGTATTGAGTGCCGAGTAACTGTGAACCTATGCCGAGAAGTTTTGGCTGAGCAATTCACTTCGCCAAACCGAAACTCTAAGCGTTGTGCTGACAGAGTATTAGCTCTTTGACACATACTCAACATAAGAAGTGGGCATCCTAAGCTGCTCAACTATTTCCCAAGCCCCGATTTGCATAACTTGTGTCGAGTTTAATTTTTCAGTTTCTTTTATTTAAAATTAATTTCCCCATTTCCAAATAATACTAAACTCTAACCCGTTTGATATTAATCCTAAACTAAAAAAATTGAGAAATTTCGGTTTCTTACTTAGAAAAAATTTTAGAGTTGTCACCCGATTGAAGTCAGGAAAAGAAAAAGAAACTATAACCAACTAGGTAGATTGATTACGATTTGACTACTGGTTTTTTATTTCAATTTGAATGAAGAACTAGAGGGTTCCGAATTCGGGGGCTAACCTATTAAACCTTAACGGGTATTACTTTCTATTTACCGAAATTAAAATTATTCTTCTAATTATAATATTTAAAAATAAATAAATCAAAAGAAAAAGAAAAAAAAAACTAAGTTTATACAAATTTTATCATCGCCTCAAAAGTGCCTACATACTCACTAATTGGGATCAAACGATCCTAGTTCTTTCTGAAAACTTCATTATGTTGGTTTATTTTAATTTTTGAAAAACCGACCGAATTTACGTTTTAATTGATTCAGTTTATTAAAAAAAATCTAAAGGGCCCTAACTCATAAATAATCAAAAGACTCTCTAAAACGTTATAATCTTTTTGTAAAAAAGTTTCTTCTTTTTTTTTGTTGATTTTTTTACTTCTAAAAAATTATTTTCTATATGATGATTTCTAAAAAAAAAAACTAATCCTAAAAAAATTCCTAAGCTAATATGTATGTATATATATATATATATATATATATCACCATGCTTAAACAACTACTTATATAAATAAATAAAACATAATATACGTAATACATTTATATATATATATATATATATGTATGTATATGAAGAAACTAATATAAAAGAATCAACTAAGTTAATATATGTAACTACTTATAACTAATTAAGGATCCAATATAATATAATAATATGATATAATATAATAAATAAAGAGAAGCAGCTAAACCTAATGCTTTCTAACTATGGTGTGCACGTGGATTGTATGTTGTAACGTGCAATGGAGCTCGGGCGCGATCCGGACGTTGGTGAAAGGGATTGATCATGCAACATTGATGGTGTACTTCGACCTTAGTTCAATCACTGCTATTAGCATTGGGGATTGCAGCTGTTGGGAGTTAGCTGTTCATGTAGATTGGTGCAATACTATGTGCAGTTGGGTTAACAGTCATTGTTGATCGTACACCAGCATTTGTGAGTGAGCTGTTGTAGATCGTATTAATTACGCTATGCAGCCATTGGTGTGGAATCGTATCAAGTGGGTGTACAGTTTGATGAAGTCTACGTATGATTGTGGATTGTCTTCGGTGAATTGTGTTAGTGAAGAGCTAGTGCATATTGATGTGTTCAGCTACTGTTGTGTGGTGAATCTATGTATGGCTGATTGGTAGTGGCGAGCTAGGTTACAAATAGCAACGGCGAGGATGGAGCAATGATGGACGGACGTGCTGCGGCATTGCGAATGAAGCTTAACACTGGAGCATTCCACTGCTGAACGTGTTAGAGTTCTATTTTGGAGTGTTAAGAGTGTTGTCGTCGATGATTTGCAGTTGATCAAAAGTGATTCAGTGAGGTGCTATTTGGGAATTGGACTGAAAGGGGATAAGGGATGGTCTGGTGTCAGGTATCAGGTGAGATTGAAAGAGAATGGGTAGTTGCTGCTCACTGTTGTTGCTTCGAATATCAATCTTGAATGGGGTTAGGGTATTCAACAGTGAAGACGGTAGATGATGTCTGGCAGGGGATGAGCTGAATGTGTTGTGTGGGTTGTATTGAAGACTGAATTCGTACAGTAGGGTGTAATATGCTTACAGTTCAGTCATGGAGTGTACAACAGCTTTCTTCGAACGTGAATGTGTGTGTATTTATAAACCCAAATCATATCGTATCGAATCGTATTTATTGTATCTGATTTGATAATAATTAAACTAGATCTAAATTAATTCAAATTTGATTTAATAAAATCAAACTAGATTCGAATATTCTCTAATTATTCAAATTCAAACGAAGAAGATTTGATTAGATATGATCTCGCTTATTTATCTTGTTTTTTGTAAAAGATAGAAAAATAAAAGACATATAAGTGTCTTGCGAGATTTGAACCTATAACCTTAAACTAACTTCATGTCAAATACTCCAATGCTTATTCGTTACACCATTGACCTATGTCTTGATTTTTAGTACAATAAAATTCTACTTAAAGCATACAACTCTTTAAAATAATTTTTTTTTAACAAAGCTAAAGCTAAAACTAAAACAATTGACCCTAATATAAGTTACTTCATAAAAATCTATGAAATTTTTATAATTTTTTCTTTTCTTATTCCATTTTTTTTTTGGTATTTTATTTTATTAGTATTTTCATCATTTGTTAATTTTTATTATTTTTATCTTTTATTAATTTTTATTTTTATTTTGAATTAAGACCCTTTTTTGTAAAAAATAAATAAAAAATAAAAAAATTAGAATTACAGAGGAGTAAAAACTAGGTATCTATAACTGCTCTTCTTTGTAGTGAGGTTTAAATAAAACTTTACCATAAAGATAAAAGAGACACCGTTTTTGCCTCGGGACGACTCTATCCGAAAGAATGTTAAGTCGTTTGACAATGATTAGTTTAAAACAAAGAATAGCGAGGATAGCACCCTTGTGGGTCGGTAAAAATCCCTAAAAAAAATAATGAGAACTTAGTCATGCCCTATATGAGCGAGCTAGCTAACTAAGTAAGGTAAGCAAAGCACTCCTTGAGTTAGCTAAGGCCCTAAACCAAATAAAATGGGTAAGCACTTCTAGAGCTGGCTAAAACCCTAACAAAATGAGAGAACTTGGTTGTGCCCTAATGAACTAACTAACTAAGGTAGTCAAAGCGCCCTTTGACCTAATTATAACCTAAAGAATGAGTTGAGAAAGCTTAGATGTACCTTAATGAGCTGACTAACCAAGGCAGTCAAAGCGCCCTTTAAGCTTGCTAAGACCTAAAAATGAGGAAACTTGGTCATGCCTTAATGAGCTGATTAACCAAGGCAGTCCAAGCGTCCTTTAAGCTGGCTAAGACCTAAAAACGAGGAAACTTGGTCATGCCCTAATGAGCTGACTAACTAAAGCGGTCCAAACACCCTTTAAGCTAGCTAAAACCTAAAAAGGAGGAAACTTGATCTTGCCTTAATGAGCTAACTAACCAAGGAGGTCAAAGTACCCTTTGAGTTGGCTAAGACCTAAAAATGAGGAAACTTGGTCGTGCCCTAATAAGCTAACTAACCAAGGCAGTTAAAGCGTCCTTTGAGCTAGCTAAGACCTAAAAATGAAGAAACTTGGTCATGTCCTAATGAGCTGACTAACCAAGGCAGTCAAAGCGCCCTTTGAGCTAACTAAAACCTAAAGATATAGAAACTTGGTCATGCATTTTGAGCTGACTAACTAAAGTAGTCAAAATGCCCTTCGAGCTGGCTAAAACCTAAAGAATGAAGAAACATAAATTGGGATAGTGCTTCCTGAGCTTGCTAAATACTTTGAAGAAATTTTGAGTTAGGTAATGTTCTATGAGTCGGATGACTAAGAATCTAAGAAACTCTAGATTGGGACTATGCTCCAAAAGTTGGCTAACTCCCTAGGAGTATAAATTGGGACTATGTTTTAGGAGCCGGCTAAAAGCTTAAGAAACTTTAGATTAGAATTGCGCTCTACGAGCTAGTTAACTCCCTAAGAGATTACAAATTGGACTATGCTCTAAGAACCAACTATCCCAATATTTTCTAAGAATTAATTGTTTTTGGAAACAAGTTGTCCTCCTTAAGGGGAAACCAAATGCAAATGTAATGTTTTATAAGGCTCCGAACCACTTACCTGACTCTAGTGATAGTTCCCAAACAGCCAAATGTCTTATTGAGCAATCCAATTAGAACCAACAGTTTTGACCCTTTCTACTACCTTTTCTTGTTCTTGCTCTTCTTCTACTATCTTCTTCTCTCTCTTTTTCTTCTTTTTTTCTCTTTTTCTTTTTTTTTTTTTTTTGGCGAAAGCAATTTAAGCCTGAAACGGATATAAAACATCTTCATCTCTTAAACAAAGATGTCTTGTCTTGAATTTCTGGTCCAAACATCAGTTTTCATGTGTAAACCTCCATTCTCAAGCGAGTTTCTACTTATGTGCCACATGTTACTCTTTCTGAACATGGCCCTATCCTAAAAAATAAGAAACAAGTCTCCCTTTCTTGGGGGGTTAACTGTAATAAAGCATTAAAAGAATTTTTATCAATAAGCATCGCTTCAAGTTAAGTGTTTATTTTTTCTTGTGCTTCTTGTGTGTAGGGTTTATTTGGATAGAGGATAGAGCGAGAAATGAAGACTTTTAGTGGAACAAGAAAGGGGCTAAAGATATTACCCAATGATAACAAATACTAAGAATACCAACTTTGCATATAGAAAATGAAAATGAGACCACAGTAATAGTAAGATTGTTTACATTTCATAATCTAAACAAAAATTCTATTGATTTTCAAGGATAGTACATCCTTAATGCATCAGCGTTTACTGGGTCCCTTAAGTCCGAACCATCCATTTAAGATAAGATAATAGCTCCCTCAGGCAATACTTTCTTCACAATGTAAGGCCTCTTATAGTTCGGAGCAAACTTCCCTCTCGAATCAGTCGTATTAGGCAAAGTCTTCCTCAGCACCATGTCTCCTTGCTCAAAACTTTAGGGTCGTACTTTCTTGTCGAAAGCCCTGGCCATTCGTTGCTGATAGCAGATGTTATGGCACAAAGCTGCCAGTCTCCTCTCGTCAACTAGATTCAACTACTCAATTCACTTCTTTATCCAATCAGCCTCGGCTAACTAAGTTTCCAATAATATCTTAAGAGATGGGATCTCGACCTCTACTGGCACTACAACTTCCATCCCATATACCAACGAGTAAGGGGTTGGCCCTGTTGATGTTCTAATAGAAGTTCGATAGGCTATGAGTGCAAATGGTAACATCTCATGCCAATCTCAATACGTAATAGCCATCTTCTCAATAATTCTTTTGATGTTCTTATTGGCCGCTTCTACGGCTCCATTCATTTGGGGCCGATAAGGAGTAGAATTTTTACGAATAATCCTGAAGTGCTGGTACAACTCTAACATCAATTTATTGTTCAGGTTCGTACCATTGTCGGTAATAATTTTCTCTGGTGTACCATATCGAGCCAGTATGTCTCTCCTAATGAACTTGACCACTACTCCCTTCGTCATACTAAAGCAGGATGAGGCTTCAACTCACTTAGTGAAATAATCAATAGCAACCAATATAAATCGATGCCCATTGGATGCCTTTAGAGTGATCGGGCTAATGATGTCTATCCCCCACATCGAAAAAGGCCATGGTGTAGATAGTGTATGCAATTGTTAAGGTGGAGCATTTATCTTGTTCACATAAATCTGGCACAAATGACAGTGTCTAACATGTTTGATACAATTTGCTTCTATAGTTAACCAATAATATCCCAGCCTCATGATTTTCTTGGCAAGCATGTAGCCATTCATGTAAAGACCACATACTCCCTCATGCACTTCTTTCATTAGCATCTCTACCTCTTTCTCATCTATACAACGTAAAAGCATACCGTTAAATGATCATCGGTACAGCGTAGACTCGCTTATCAAGTACTGAGCAACCAATCTTCTGATTAATTTTTTATCCTTCTTCTTAACCTCTTCGGGGTACGTTCCATGTTGAAAAAACATTTTAATATCATGATACTAAGGCTTTTCGTCGCATGAACTTTCCACTGCCAAACAGAAAGCGAGTTTTTCTTCAATTTCAATCTTAAGTGGCTGAATCTCTACTCCTCCTGATATCTAGATCATTGATGCCAAAGTAGCGAGAGCATCAACAAATTGGCTCTGAACCCTTGGTATGTACATGAATGTAATCTTTTCGAACTTGGTTATCAACTCGGCCAAGTGTTGGTGATAAGGTACCAATTTGGGATCTTTTATCTTATACTCACCCCGAGCTTGGCCTATGATCAACGAAGAATCTCCATACACCTATAATTCCCATATCTCCTTAAACAATGTGATTTTGAGTCCCAAAATACACGCCTCGTATTCTACAATATTATTAGTACATGGGAAAGTCAGTCTCACAACCATTGGAAATTGTGTACCTTTAAGAGATACCAAAATTGCCCCAACTCTACATCCGGACACATTAGCTGCTCCGTCAAAGAACATTTTCCACCCTAAAGGCATTCCAACTACTTTGCTATCAAAATCATTTTCTATTACTAGGATACTTTCATTAGGAAACTCAACCCGTGCTTCTTGAGGGGTCTCCTCAGAGGGATTCTCCGCTAATTGATCCGCTAAGGCTTACCCCTTGGCTAAACTTTGGCTCACATACTTGATGTCAAATTCTATCAACAACATCTGCCACTTTGAAACTCTACCGATGAGAGCCATTTTTTATCTAAGTATTTCAAAGGATTGTATTGTGTTATCAACTTAATTTGATAGTAAAGTGTATATTGTCTGAGACGATGCATGACCCAGACCAATGCACAACCCAGACCAATGCACAACAGGTTCTTTCAACTTCAAAGTATTTTTGCTCCCCTTCTATGAACTTTTTGCTTAAATAGTAAATGATCCGCTCTTTCCCTTCTTCATCCTTTTGACCAAGCATTGATCCTATGGATTCAGACATTATGGTCAAGTACAAAAAGAATGGCTTTCCAAGTTTAGGAGCTACTAACACTAGAGGTTTCATGAAGTATTCTTTGATTTTAGTGAAAGCCTCTTCACATTCCTCATCCCAGCTGATCCTCGCGTTCTTCTTTAATAGCTTAAAAAGAAGGCAGCATTTATCTATTAGCTGTGATATGAATCGAGCTATGTAATTTAAACGCCCCAACAATCTTCGTACTTCCTTAAGTGTCTGTGGAGAAGGCATGTCGATTATAGCCTTGGCTTTATCAGGATCAACTTCAATACCTCTTTGGCTAACTATGAATCCTAACAATTTTCTTGACGTCACACCAAAGGTACATTTCTTCATATTCAACTTCAACTGGAACTTCCTCAATCTATCAAATAACTTCTTCAGGTTTTCTAAGTGATCTTCCTCTTTCTTAGATTTTGCAACCATATCATCAACATACACTTCTATCTTTTTATGCATCATATCATGAAAAATTGCAACCATGGCCCTCTGATATGTTGTCTCTGCATTCTTAAGCCCAAACGACATCACCTTGTAGCAAAACGCTCTCTACATTGTAACAAAAGTCATCTTTGTCTTATCTTCTTCGGACATTCGAATCTGATTGTATCTCGAAAAACCATCCATGAAAGAGAATAGATGATTTTTTGCCGTATTATCTACTAAGACATCAATGTGAGGCAATGGGAAATTGTCTTTAGGTGTTGCCTGGTTGAGATCTCGAAAGTTTACACACACTCTAACCTTCCCATTCTTCTTCATTACTGGAACAATATTAGCTACCCATTCCAGGTAATCCAATACCTCAATGAATCCAACTTCCAGTAGTTTCTTCACTTCTTCTTTAATTTTTAGCAAGACGTCAAGTCAAAATCTCCTCAACTTTTGCTCTTTTGGTTTAGCGTCCTCTTGTGTAGGTAAACGGTGGACTACAATCGATGGGTCCAACCCAAGCATATCTTCATATAACTAAGCGAACACATCTTGATATTTAGCTAACAATGTAATCATTTCTGTTTTTTGTTTCTCTTTTAAACTCACCCCAATTTTTAGATTCTTAGGATTTTCTTCATTCCCCACATTAATTGTTTCAATCGGTTCATCAATAGTGATTCTACTTAGTTCATGTTTTTACCATTCCTCTTATATATTACTATGGTTATTGACATCACTCCCGACGACTAACCCAGTAGGGCTGAAAGCAATATCGATATTCTCATTTTCTACCTAAGCAAAGTATTCCTGGTTTTCGCTTGGTTCATTGAATTTGGGAAAAACGCATAAAGAAAAGTGTATGTAAGCAAAAGAGAACTAAAATGCAACATAGGAAAGAAATGAACTAAGATTTCATTAAATAAATGGAAGTGGATCTCAAATGAGATAAAGGCCTAACTAATTTTAAATGAAAGGTTCGATGATACATTTGAAAAGATGACTATTGAAAATAAAAATTTAGAAAATACTAACTACGGGTTACCCTTTACCCTAAGGAAGACCTGTTGCCATTCACCAGGATGGAGAACCAGTTATTTAAATGATGCTGGAACTTGTGTAGTGAGCTTATTAATCCTTCTTTGCTAGATTCCAAGGCTTGAGTCTCTTCCCATATGAATGTCTCAACTAGCAATGGAAAGGTCATCGAGGCATAATATAATCTGTTACCTCTCTTGCCCCTCGCTTATTTCTTCTAAAATTCTTCTACTAGGGTAGGATTATAGCCAAGGCCATAGGTGCCAATCTGGCCTTCCTTGAACTCTATTCTTCTATCATCTTCCCTTTCAGGACTAGTAATCATACTTATTTCTTCAAACATTTGTAATCCTAACTCTTCTTGACCTTCACTTCTTACGTAAGGTATAGCCGTTTCCTTGTAAATTTCATAATCTTGATCTTCCAAAATTGTAATCACCTGGCCATTTGAGATAAACTTCAACTTTTAGCGTAAGCTCAAGGGTATGGCCCCTGCTGCATGAATCTAAGGTCTTCCCAAGAGTAAATTGAAAGATCTTGGAATATCCATGACTTGGAATCGAATAGTAAAGTGCTAAGGGCCAATACTCACTGACAAATCTATCTCCCTTATAATCTCTCTTCTGGAACCATCAAAGGCCCTAACTGTTGTGGAAGAAGGCCTAATTACAACATGTCGATGCCTAATAAATCCAAGGTAGGGAGTGGGCAAACGTTTAGCGATGATCTGTTGTCAATGAGTACCCTGGTGATGTTTATGTCATTACTCCTTACCATGATAAAGAGTGGCTTCATACGCTTGTTCCCTTCTTCACCTAATTCTTTAGTTGAAAAAGAAATTTGATCCATTGCAAGGACAGAATTAGTAACCAGTCCCATATTCTCAGCTGGAATTTTATGAGGGACCTTCACCTCTTTTAAAGTACGAAACAAAGCCTCCCTGTGTGGTTTGGATGTGATTAATAAGCTCATCAACAATATATGTGCAAGAGTCTTACTGAGTTGGTCCATGATCTTATACTCACTTAACTTAATCATCTTGGTAAAGGCCGATAACCCTTCAACATATTCGGCCACCGTCTTATCATTTGATTCCCCCAATACGACCTTCTTCCCATGCTCTTCTCTTGGGTGGTAAATCTTTCCCAATCGAGTAATGCCCCCTACCAGAGAGCCTAGTTTTTCCTAATTTACTAATTGATAGTTAAATGGGGTAGCCTTGTAATTTTCTAATGCCAATGGTACATGAAATGTGTACCTCTTCACTTCTAGAGTCTGGTTACTAGTATAAAACTCAAAAACCTTAGGCTTCTTATCTGAATTAATGACGTTGACGGTACAGTCATCAAAAATCATACCAATCATCGACCCGTAGTTAGGTAAGAGATTATTGTTGACATTTGGAACTGGGGCTTCCATAAAATCTAATTACACGGTCCCTTCATCTGTTAAGTCCTAAATCTTGTTCCTCAGTCTCCAACACGCATCAATTGAATGCCCTACTTGTCCACAATGGTATTCACAATTTACTGTAGGGTCAAAGATTCTCGATCGATATCAATCGTTAGGAAGTTTGTACCGTGTCAAATTATCCCTTCACAACTTCTTGAAGACTTGACTTAAAGAGATCGGTATCTTGGTAAATTGTCTATAAGTCCTGTTAGCTTGAGGCTAGTCTCAAAAGCATTTTGTCTGGCAATTGAATTTACCATACTGACCGTAGATTCTTTAGGCTTGTTGCTAGCTAGTCTAGGACTGAATGATGACACTAGTGGTCTTCTATCTACTGGCTCTTAAAGCTTACCGAAAGAGACGACACTTTCAATCCTGCACCCTGTTGCTACCACTTCAACAAAACTAGATGAGACTTGCCTGATGAGATGGGAGAAGTAGGGCCTTTCCAAGGTGTTAATGAAAGCTGATGTGAGCTCCTTCTCGGTAGTAAGAGTAGAGATTCTTGCAGCTAAGGACCTCTACCTTTGAGCGTATTCTTTGAATGATTCGTTATTCTTCTTCCGTAGGGCGACTAGGTCCATCATAGTTGGGGCTACTTCTACATTGAATTTATATTGTTCATAAAATGCTCTAGCAAGTTTCTCCCATGTATTGATCTGATTCAAATCAAGCTAGGCATACCAAGTTAAGGCCAGTTCAATCAGACTATATTGGAATGTCTGTACCATGAGTGAATCATACTGAACATATTTACCCATCTTCTTGACATACAACTTGGTGTGGAGCTTGAAGCTACTCGTCCCATTATACTTTTCAAACTCTGGTACCTTAAACTTCTCAGGGTATGATCCGATGTTGTACACGTAAAACTCAGCGATTCTTACCTATTCAAATCCATCATACCCTACAAGTGCTTTCATCTTCTCAATTATCTATTGTGTAAGTTTCTTTTCCAGTTATTTCAAGCTATCCATACTAGGCCCTTAGTCAACCGGTCTTAAGGCTGCACACATGTCAGGTTCAAAGGTCGGGTTTTCTTTCAAATAGACTCCTTCTAATTCGAATGGGTCTTTTTTATATTCATGCTCTGCTTCAGGAGCCTGCATATTCTTCCCATAATGGGTCTTAGAGCTTTCTTCATTAGTTGGTGCTGTAGCTCGCAGGAAAGCAATGCTGTCTGCTAGGAAGCTCATTTGTTCTACCATCTTCTCCATAAGCCTTTCTATAGAACAGAACCTCAGCTCGAAGGGATCATTGATCTTGGGGTCTCCGTCATTTCCTTGAGTAGTGGCTATCCTGGTCTGGGAACGTATTCTAATCAAACTTCTCTGAAAAACTTGACATTTGGGAGCTATCTTGAAATTTTACCTAATTATGTTGCCATCTCATTAAAGGGTTAGTATATATTACATTTTTCTAAGAAAGAGCTATTAATCGTATAAATGCAGGATGCGTGTCACATGAATGCAATGGAAAATTAAGAATTGGGAAGAGACCTTTGATGTGGAAAAACTTAACTAACTTTTATTAATTTTTGCAATTGTGAAGCTTTACATCTCTCATTCTGTTCAAAAAAGAATTCTAAAGAAGAAAAGAGCCTAAAATCTAAAATCTAATCTTCTGGTGACTAGTGGGCTCATCCTACGTCTTTTTCCTCTTTCAAATCTTGGGAGTCTCCTCTTCTTTGCCCTTAATCCTCTTCAATTGTGCTTCCAATGCCTTTATCTTCTGGTGATATTCCTTACAACGGTTTTCCAACTCCTGCTCTCTTTTACTCGTTCTCTTAAGTTCAGCTTCAACTTGAACTTCTCCCTTCTCTTTTTTGTCTTCCATATCTTTCAGCCCTTTTAGTTGGTGATAGAGAAATCCTTTGGTTGTCAGGCTCTTGCTTGCTATCCCCTTAGTGATAGGGGTAGTCTTTCTTATGTACCAAAGAGCTCGAATGCTCAGGAGCTTGGCTACTTTATTAACCACCATCATGCTAGGGTCATGGAAGTCTAATGAGACATCTTTTAACGATGGTTTGGGGATCATGTTCTCAATGAGTCCGTTGGCTAGGAAGTATCTGGTGCGGAGGTTGAAGCCGATCAAAGGGACTACCTTGAAGTCTTCACACCTTCTCATCATTTCCTTGCTTACAAACCACCTAGGCATCAATAACAACTCTTTTACTTTCATACTTTGGACCCAGTAGTGGCTAACTATATTTTATGATAGCTTAATTCTTTTTTCAAAAGACTTTATGAGATCATATTGTTTAGTAAACTCAACCCGATTGAAATCAAGTTGGTAACTTCTCATGTGGCTAACGAACCAGACCACTCATAGGATCATATTAGTCTTCAGATCTCCTTGTTTCTTTTCTTGAGATGGTTCATTGACCAGATTTACTAAGCCAAAAGGGTCAGGACATATGATTTCCCTTCAAGAAATTGGGTTACAGGTTCTGCGATTCTGAAGTAGACTCGGCATCTATCATAGAGGAACAAGATAGTATTAAAGACCACCAATATAAAAGCGTTGACTTGGTACTGATGCCATGCTTCTAAATTTTCACAAAAAACCTCCCGTTTATCTTTATGCTTCAATTCAGTAGAAAACCAATCCATAACATCTTCTAATTGAATGGTCTTTCCTTGATTTAGAACCCAATTTATTTCGATTTTTCTGATTCCCAACAACTTGCTGAACATCTTTGGTGCTACAGCTTCCAAGTCTGGGACATAGACATCATCAGTGATTATAGAGGCCCACAACAATTGGGAGTATTCTTCTAAAGTTGAGCTTAGTTGATGTGGGCCCATGTAGAAGCTAGTAGATTCGGGCTCCCATAGGTGGACTAAGGCCCACACTAGAGTGATGTTCACGGGGATCTTTTGTAAGGAGAAGATGGGCCCAATCATATTCTTGATAAACTCTTGCTTATCTGGGTTGAAGAGTCGGAACGACATCTGAAGTAGTTTTTTAGGCCAATGTGGTAGGTGGACGTAAATTTCTTCAAAGGGCTCTTGACTTGATTTAGCCATGACTATACAAAAATCAAAATCAAAATCAAAATTACAATTACAACCTATTATAAACTTTACACAAAATTATTACAAATTATCTATAAGGAAATATTACAACTACAACTGCAACTTCACAACTACCCTTGTCCATTTAGATCTGCCACATCATAAGTTCTGGTGATTTTTTGAAAGAAAAGTTTTCATGTAATACAAAGAGTGGGTTCTAAAGGTTCTCAAGTTCTGCAACCATTACGTTTTTTCAAAGCAACGATTTTGTGGTCACATTTAAACTTGAGTGGGGTAAACTGATCGACCTCAGAAGGTGGTTATCCCACAACATCAGAAACTTACACAATAGCCCCCTTCCTGAGGTCCTAAGACGACCTAGTTTTGATCGTATATACCATGCATTTATAATGCAGAAAAATAGAATAAAAGTAAACCCCTAAAACTACCCCCCTAAATAAACTACAACAAAAAAGATGTTAGTAAAAAGAAATAAAATAAACAAATATATAAAAATAACATACCTAAGTTCTTTTTTTATTATTATTATTTCATCTTTTTATTTTTTATTTTTTATTTTTTAAAAAATAATCCTATTTTCAGTAACTTCTAGTGGCTAGCCCTCTAGCAATCCTCAATAGAGTCGCCAAACTGTCAAGTCTAATTTTTCGGTTTCTTTTATTTAAAATTAATTTCCCCATTTTCGATTAATACTAAACCATAACCCGTTTGATATTAATTATCGACCTAAAAAATTGAGAAATTATGGTTTTTCACCTAGAAAAAATTTGGAGTTGCTACCTGACTAAAGTCGAGAAAAGAAAAAGAAACTGTAATTAATTGGATAGATTGATTACGGTTTAACTATCAATCTTTGATTTCAATTTAAATGAAAAACTAAAGAGTTCCAAATTCGAGGACCAATCTATTAAACCCTAATAGGTACCACTATCTATTTACCAAAATTAAAATTATTCTTCTAATTATAATATGTAAAAGTAAATAAATCAAAATCAAAATCAAAAGAAAAGAAAAACTAAACTTATATAGATTTTATCGTTACCTCGAAGATGCCTACATACCCGCTAATAGGGATCAAACGATCGTAGTTCTTTCCGAAAACTTCAATGTGTTGGTTTATTTTAATTTTTGAAAAACCGACCGAATTTACGTTTTAATTGATTTGATTTATTAAAAAAAAATCTAAAGTGCCTTAACTCGTAAGTAATAAAAAAAACTCTTTAAGACATTATAATCTTTTTGTAAAAAAGTTTCTTCTTTTTTTTTGTTGATTTTTTTACTTCTAAAAAATTATTTTCTATATGATGATTTCTAAAAAAAAAACCCCTAATACTAAAAAAATTCCTAAGCTAATATGTACATATATATATCTATATCACCACGCTTAAACAACTACTTATATAAATAAATAAAACATAATATACGTAGTACATATATATATATATATATGTATGTATATGAAGAAACTAATATAAAAGAATCCACTAAGTTAATATATGTAACTATTAATAACTAATTAAGGATCCAATATAATATAATAATATAATAAAATATAATAAATAAATAAACAAAGAGAAGCAGCTGAACCTAATGCTATCCAACTATGGTGTACACATGGATTGTATGTCGTAACGTGCAGTAGAGCTCGCGCGCGATCCGAACATTGGTGAAAGAGNTCCATATATATATAGAGGAAAGGGATGAATCCAATTGTACGAACGTTCGAAGACCAATCGATAATTGGAGAATAATTGATAGAAGACAAATAAAGAAAAGAACTCGATTGATGTCTAATCACGTAAGTGCCTATTCTCGGACATATCATAATTTCACTATGCCAAATGACGTGAATAATTCTACCGAGCATCACGCATGACCAAGCTCCAAACGAGCGCATATAAGTCTCGATAAGCACTAGCAACAAGGGCAAAGTGACTTATTAAGCAACCAAAAAATGATATACGAATGTGTATTGAGTAAAGTGACTCACTGAAAACGTTAAGTGTGTGAACCAATAATTGTATCGAGTCGTAAAAGTAGTACAAACAGTAAGTCAAGGTCGTAATCCACAGGAAATTAAGTGCTAAATATTAAATCACTTGAGTTTTTCCCTAAATTAAATTATCGATAATTGAATTAGAAATGAATAAAAACTAAATAACAAGATAAACACTAAACCAAATGTTCTAACTATACTATAAGGGTCTCGGGTCTAGGAGATAAAAAAGTTTAAACTAAGATTCGTAAATCTATTCTCATTTAAATCGATGTGATGCCTTAAATTAATATTCAAAATTGACTAAAAGGGTTTTACCTAAACTCACTAGAATTCTCCCACCTCCCAAAGTAGCAAAATTCCAGTTATAACATAAATTCACCTGCTAAGGTAATTTATCTATAATTATCAGATAAATAATAATCCGTTCACATCGAAAATATTATTCTAGTTAGAAATATGGTTTAAGCATGTCCCTCTGACCCAAATTATATTTCCAACCACATTAAGTATGTAAGTTCATAAATTTAATTAAAACTTGCATATTCCTATGACTAGCTTTTTCAAAAATTCAAGTTATATTCAATACGAGTTATTGAAACTCTCTTGGATATCCTATAATTCTATTTAGCTAAAAAGTAATGGCCAAATACTAAATAACTAGACGATGAACAAAATAGAAAAAAATGCAAATACTCAATATCAATATCGGAATAATACACAAAACACATTAACTCATCAAATCCATCAATATAAAACCCAAATAAATTAAATATAATATCACATCGCAAAACCCAAATGAATCAAGATATATATAAATTGAAATAATAAGAAAAAAAATACCTCAATTAGTATATTCAATCTCGAAACCCGATATGAAATTAGCAAATCTCAATTCGTTTGGAATCTAGGGTAGTCCTTTAATGTGCTAAAAAAAATAATTTAGAGTCCCGAAATTAAAGTAAACATATTAAAATTAATAAAGTAAACACCAAATGCAAACCAAATAATGAACTAAAATATTTGTCTAATATTGTATCAAAAAATATAGCAACCAAATGATACCCAACTATAACTTTGTAGGTTTCATTTCTAGGTTTTTCAAGCATGCTACTACATAATAAAGTATAGAGTATAACCTCTTTTTGCCTTAGAGAGCCCCATAACAGAACATGTACATACTTTACATGCAACAATGATCAATGGAGCATATTGCCTATGATAAAATATCAAAGTATTTACAATTACATTTGATTCGTATAAGAAATATTTAAATCATCAATGATGCATACTACCTATAAACTCTCTTTGCCAATTCAATTGTTCATGATAACTTCTTGTGGTTAATAAATTAGAGCAAACCAATTTTAGCCTTATACTTAAATAATTGTCAATTTTTGTTAGAAAACCTACAATTGTCTTCAAGTGCCCTTTTTTTCTAAATAAAAAAGCAATCGATTAGTAATATTGATACAGTACAAAAGTTGAATATCAACAAGTTCATAAGGTAGCATGCAACCAATAATCCTTTAGAACTAAGGGAACACAACCTAACCGCATACATTAAGGCATCTTGTAATCCATAATCTGTCCATAATCTACAATTGAATACATTTTCTTCAAACTCACATAATAAATGATCTTCATAAATGCATAAATAATGAGTGGCATAATGAAATTACTTGATTCACTAATTGCATATATGATCAAAATAATATGCACAAGCATAATAACTAGAGTTCATTGCTCAACCACTAAACTACTATAGATAACTAACTAAGGAGTCATAGTTGCTACAAAATACTAAGATCAACTAAATCAATGGTAGCTCTGGTGACCACTCATAAATGAACAAGTAACCATAATAAACAATGAACATCATGAAAACCACAAAAATAATTTAAGATCTCATCTCCTAAAATGTCAAGTTTTATTTATTTAAGTGAATCTCATCCCATCATCAAAATAGTAATAGTCATTCTCCTTATCATAATAGTAATAATCATAGCCAACATCCTCAACACTCTCGACTCTATCATAAGTACCTATATGTACAACTGAAAAACAAAAGTCCCAAAAAGGTAAGCTATGCCTAGTATGAAATATGCAACCACAGAACAAGCATAACAATTTCACATGCACCACAAGTAACAACATATGCAACATATACCAGTTTATTATCTTTATTAAGTTTCAAGTCAGCAATTAACATAATCTTCATGTACAAGACTTAGGATAACTCATGACCTCGTAACAAGCAATTATATACAATTACCATATAGTCTTAGTGTTAAGACCTCCAATACCCAAGTAACCTACTTAGATCTAGCTAGGTTATATCAATACAGAACTTCACTTGGAACTGTGTTGTGTAAATATCACTAGGTAGGTCGGATAAGTTATAAGTCCATTTGTTCTGCTAACCTATCACACACAAACATACATACATGTATCTAATGCCTATTGTTGAGTTCTCTCATATGTGTTTTGATAATAATAAAAAGAGTAATAATATTTGACAAGTTTCTTAAGTATGTAAGTCAATAAACATAGAGATAAGAATTCTATCTTAGTATTAATTTTGAAAATCAAAACCAAATTCCGAGACAAGTTCAAAACCTTAAGTACAATATTAGAAGTTAAGGGTTGAATATTTCAAGCAGTATTTTGGCCTCATAAGTGTTTGAAGGCCCAACTCCACTTATTAGATATATTTGAATGATATATCCAATATGTTCTATAAAGTTAGTTAATTAAATCCATAGGAATAAAGATGAGAATATTTTCAAGATAAGGTTAATCAAACATATTATCTTATGTTAATTGATTTTTATTAAAGTTATCTTATCAAATTATTTACAAGATTTATGTTGCATTGTCCTCAAAATACTTTGAGAAGTTTATGGAATTTAAAATCAAATTTTATTCAAGTTCAAATTAAAAAAGGATGATGACATATGCGAAGATATGTTAGATAAGGATGAATCTTATCTTGATTGATGCAAATTTTTATCAAAAATCTAAAGAGATGTTATACAAATATTGTTGAGGCATATTTACTCAATCATATCAAATTTTCTAAAATATTCACAAGCATGCAATATCAAAGAAATTATTTCAAAAACTCTAAGATTTAAATTTGAAGGCATTAGGCATCAAGGTTTGCTAGTAATTTTTAAAAGATATTTAATTTAAATAAGGGTTCAACTTTCAAATGCTTTATTGAAGAAATATGAAGGGAAATCAAAGTATTATATATAAGAAAGTTTTCAAAATATTTTTTATGAAAATACAAGAAGTGCAACGTTTAAATCAAGTCAAATTCAAGTGATTCAATTTTCACAATTTATGTGATTACAACAACCAACAACTAAGTCAAAACTTTATCAAATTATTCAAGATTTGATTAAGAGTTATCCAAGATAATAAAAAAGAGACGTTGCTTCAGAAAATATAAAAGAAGATAAGTTCAAATCTTTTGAGATAGAGATCCTCACATCAGAGTTGCATTCGTTTACTAAAAAATTGATACTCAGGAAAATTTAAAATCTACTTCAAAGACAACATTGTCCAATCTACTTTCATATTTAATCTATATACTTTATTTGAGAGGATTTTTGTATTCTATCCTTATAACTTCTGTAAACATACTTGTTTAAGTGATAAACTTTGTGTTAAAGAGATAATCAAATTTCTATAGTTTTATGTATAGGCAAGGGTATCCTAGTCAGACAAAGCAAAAAAAGGCTTGTAATTGTCTCTCTCTTGTTGAATTTAGTGAAACATGGATAGTAGAATAACACCGGTGTAGATAACCGGGTCCCTAGCATTAGAATTAGAAGAGTGCAGTAGGTATAAGGTCAAAACACTATAAATCTCTTACCTTATCTTCTCGTCCCTACTCTTATTGAATTTATGCTTTATTTATTTTCATATATTGTTTCATGCCTAATCATACTTAATTAATCAAAGGGGACACATTTGAATTTAGTTTAGCAAAAAGGTTTCAAGTTTTATAATAACCAATCAACACACCCCACCACCCACCCCCCCCCAATTTACTTTTGGCACCTACAATTTGTATCAAAGCTTAACTCTTGATAATCTAGAGTTTAAGTATCTATGGTGGAAAACAATATATCTGTTGCTACAAATCATGCTCCTTATTTCAAGGGTACTAAGTTTGCATATTAGAAATGTAAGATGGAGACATATGTCAAAGTAACTGACTTTGGATCATAGGAAATTATTTACTATGGAGACATCCAAATTGCTACTAATGGACATTCAATACTAACGAATGCGAAGAAGAAAAAGATTTAGAAGAACAATCAGGCTAAGTATTTGTTATTAATGATAATAACTTCCTCGAAATATTATCTTATTTCATCTTATAGAACTATAAAAGATATTTGCAGCATCTTAAGCAAGATTTATGAAGGAATAAATACAATCAAAGACACCTAGATCAACTCATTACTTCAACAATATGAATTGTTTAAATTTCAATCGAGTGAAAATATTTGAAATGTATTTAACCGTTGTACTATCATTACTAATGAATTGGCCTTGTTAAGTAAAAAGATTAAGGACTCCGATCTTGTTCATAAGATACTAAGAATTTTACTTAGATCATAGGATGCCAAGAAAACAGCAACTGAAGAAGCCTAAGATTTAACAAAGATGACTATGAGCCAACTTAGAGAAAAGCTACTTACTTACGAGTCACATGTCAAGCACATCAATAAATCAAAAAGTAGTAAAAAAACTATCACATTCAAGGATTAAGAAGCTTATTCAAAATTCAAATCCGAATCAGATTCAAAACTAGAAGACGATGAGGACATCACACTTTTAACAAGAAGATTAAATGGGATTCTCAAGAAGAAAGGTAAGAAAAAGTTCTTTAATAAACTCTCTTCCATTAATCATTCAAAGTATGATGTATAAAGGAATTATAAAGAAGAGAACAAGGAAAAGAAGGAGAAGAAAGAGAAAAAGGAATTAGTGTGCTATGAGTGTAAAAAGCCTAGACACATTAAGTATAAATGTTTGGTGCTATTGAAGAAATTAGCGAAGTACAAGAAATAGAAATCCTTATTGACCACTTCGAGTGATATTGATGTGTTAGAACCAGATTCAAAAATAAACGATGAAGCCAACCTATGTCTAATGGCTTTCCTTGAGGAACATGGAGTAAAGTTGAAAGGAACGTGGTACCTGGATAGTGGGTATTCACGTCATATGAGTGGTGATGCTTCATTCTTCATAAGTTTAAAGTGTAGAGAAGAAAGCTATCTAAAGTTCGAAAATGATAGTAAGGGAAAAATCATTGCAATTGTTAAAATCAATCTACCTCCTCATACTATAGAAAATGCTAATCTTATTAGAGGCTTAACATATAATTTGTTGAGCATAAGTCAATTGTGTAATAAGGGTTATAAAATGATGTTCGATAAAGATAAAGTTGAGGCATATGATAAAAATGGAACTAAGTTATTTGAAGGCTATAGAAAAAGAAAAAACATATATCTTATAAAACCAACTAAAGTAAAAACTCAAAGTTATTTCTTAAATGTTTCTGATAACACATTTTTATGGCATAAAAAGCTTGGTCATGTTAACTTTCATCAATTGAATAATTTGTCTAAGACAACTAAAAGACCTTTAGAATTATTATATCTTGATTTGTTTGGTCCTACATGTATATTGAGCTTAAGAGGAAATAAGTATGGCTTAGTGATAGTAGATGATTATTCTAGATTTACATGGGTTTTTTTTCCTTAAATATGAAAGTGATGCATTTAAGAGTTTTGAAGTTTTTGCAAAACAAGTTCAAAATAAAAAAGGAGTTTCTATAATTAATCTTAAGATAGATCATGGGAAAGAATTTGATAATTTAAAATTCATAACATTTTGTAAAAATAATGGTATAATTCATAATTTTTTTACACCCTATACTCTACAACAAAATAGAGTAATAGAGCATAAAAATAGAAATATTCAAGAAATGACACGTATGTTGTTGAATGAAAGTGATGTTACATAATATTTCTAGGCTAAAGTAATATTTATATCATGTTATATCATCAATCGTGTGTACATACAGCCATTCACCAAGAAAACATCATATGAAATTTATCAAAGTAGAAAATCTACGATATCATATTTTCATGTATTTGGTTCTACATATTACGTCAAGAAAACAAGTATTAACCTTGGTAAGTTTAAGAAAAGAGCTGATGAAGGCATATTCTTAGGATACTCCTTAAGTAGTAAAACATATCATATGTCTAATAAGGTTACTAAAACATTTGAGGAATCCATAAATGTTAAATTTACTTATGAGATTAAAGTTGATGATTCTAATAATGACTCACGTTGAATTTGTGTCAACAGAAAATCAATTAGTTGATATTTTCACTAAGTCTCTTGATAAGACCAAATTTGAGTTTACAGGAAATGAAATTGGTGTTTGCTATCCATTTGCATGAACATTTGAATAATTAAGCATGTTGTAAAAATTATGTATGTTGCTTACATGTTTATTTTATTTTTTATTTTTTTGAAATTCATTTTCATATGTGTATATATACGATTTTTTTTTAATTAATTTATGTTGTATATTTAATCACCGAATTTTTAGCTAATAAAATAATAATCACCAGACATAGAATTTTAGGATAATAGTTTTTATAAAATTTAAGAGAGCTAATAAAGCTTTAATTTTACCATTGGGAGAATTAAATGAGCAATTTTTTTAAGCTCCCCTACGTCAACTTTCAAACAGTAACTTCCTCTGCTTTTTCATTTTCACACGTGTACCTCTCCCACATTTAGTAAATTGCTAGTTCACATTCTACTCTTCACATTCTATCTTTGATTCCTTTAAATCCACACTCATCTACAGCTGCATCTGATTTTCTTTGCAATCTTTCTTACCTTTCTTTGTAATCCATCTCCTCATTCTCTCTTACTTTCTCTTATTTCTTTTTTACAGCTCATCCTCTCTCTCATTACTCTCATGGCTCTACAAAAATCTTCACGTCTTAGTGTTAAAACCAAGAAGGTTCCCAAAAATACAAAGAAGAACCCATACTCTCTAATGGACTAACCCTCATATTCTAAATAAACCCCTGTTCAAAAATCTCATAACCTTAGTTTAGAAAATCCAAACCCTAACCCTAACCCTAATCAAATCGAAATAATCACTAAAGAGAAGGAAACTAATGACAATATGGAGAGTTCATCTAGTTGGGATTGCTAAGATTAAAGAAGAAACATCTGAGGATGTTGATGAAATTAAGGAAGAAGGGAAAACTTCTAGTGAGGAAAAGAAAAATAAGTTAGAATCAAAATCAGAACCACAGGAAGAATCAAATCCAGAATTCAAACCAAAGGCAAAGACCATCACTAAACGATTTAAGCAAATTAAGACAAAAAAGACAAAGGTAAGACCTAGAATTTTATTTATTGCATCTTCCAAACAAAAGCAATTTATAGAGCTAAGAATAGTAGATTTTGAGTTTGTTGAAAAGAGTAGATTCTATTAAGATGAGTTCTTAAATGTTTTAAGATGCAAGAATATTTATAGTATCGTGATTGTTGTGTATGGAGAGTTGCTGATTGAATTTTATAATAATCTTGATATAGACCGAAAGGAAATGTGACTATCTAAAGTGAATGGATAGAAATTAGAAATTTTGAAAGAGGATATTCAAAATTTTTTTAGAATTCCTTAAATGAATAACGACAAGGAGTTGATGAAATGGCTTAGGAAACAAATCTTTAAGGACTTAAATAAGAGTGAAAGGATTTGGCTTAGAAAGGAGGTTAGTATTTTTAATTTTAGGTTGATTGTGTGAATGCTCCACAAGTTGGTTATTAGTTGTATACTCCCAAAGAAGGGAAGTACAACTAGTATTTCAAAAAAAGATGTCATGATTATTTTAGCTATACTAAGGAAGAAAAAGTTAGACATTCCTACACAAATTATTAGACATGCTTTCATCATAAGGAGATAGAGGCCATAAGGTAATTCACTGATGAAGTTGTTCGAGTTTAAGAGGGTAAAGATTCTAAAGGTGACAACTAAGGAAATGCCCATTCGTGTGATTGGAGGAGATCATTACCATTACATGGGCATTAATATAAAAAACAAACATAGTACAATGATTATTGGATATTCTATGTCCATGATAGGCACAAGAAGAACAAGTTGCCCAAAGCACCGTTTAAAGGGACTTATTAGAAGCTATAGAAGAATCTGCTTGAGAACCTAAATTAGAACCAGTGAAGAAAAACACCAAGGAACAGAAGGGTAAGGCAATTTCAAGAGGGAAGAAAAAGAATGTCAAGAAAGATCATGAGGTTAGGACAAGAGGAAAATTTGAAATTAAAGAAAAAATGAAAGTCCCTAAATCAGAAGATGATTTTGATTTAGAACCACCTAGAAAATAAGGACCTAAAGAAACTTCTAAAACAGAAGCAATTTCAAGGAAAGAGATAGAGTTCATAATAAAATAAAAAATAAAGCAGTTGTTGAGTCAACTTCAAGCTTCTCTAAAAGAAGAATTTGATAAACAATGCAAACCATCTATCACTTCTCTCTCTTCACTAAAGAAATCCTCTCCTCAACCATCTGCAAAACTTGAAAATTCACTCTTTAATCCTTTAACTTATGATCAAATTGATTATTCATCATCTTCACAATCTCCAACTCCAACAAAACAACAACAATCTCTTGTTTCTGTTGAACCACAATCTTCACCTCCATCTACAAAAGTTCCATCTCATCGAGCTGAACTTAGCTTACCTACGAAACAAAATTCTCAAGCTAATGAGTCTACTTAAGCATCAAAGGAACTACCAATATAAGTTCCCTCAACAACTATTCTAATGCTACTATGGAAGGAATCTATTCCACCTCCACCACCTCAAAAACAAAGTTCTTCCAATACCCCTTGGATCAAGAAGAGCTACCTGAAGAAGAAAAAAGAAAGAAAACCACATTGTTTAGGCATTTAAATTTAGGATTGTCTGTGTTTGTTCTTATCTATTATTCGTCAAAATTTTGTCTAGTATCATGTTTTAAGTCAAATGTTCATGTTATGTTTTGTTTCTATTATGATCAAAATCTTGCTTAGAGTCCAATTCAGAATCAAACTGATGTACTCAGTCTGATCAATGCAATATTAGTCCTTTCTTTTTTCCAAAATTACTATCTATCATTCTTAATTAGATTCAAAAGGAATAAAAAGGGGGAGAAATATAGAAAAATATTGAATTAAGAGTTAATCTTACAAAATAATTGATGAATTTCTAAATTTCTTGGACTTAAAATTTCCTGATAATATGTGCTTACATCTATTGTGATCTGATATGAATTTCTTAACAAAACCCTTCACAATTTGATCAATATTTTTCTAAGAAAGGGTTTTGTTATCAATAAAAAGGAAGAGAATGTTGAGTTCTCTCATTTGATGCAAAAAGAGTAATAATATTTGACAAGTTTCTTTAGTGTGCAAGTCAAAAAACATAGAGATAAGAATTTTATCTTAGTGCTGATTTTGAAAATCAAAACCAAATTCAGAGACAAGTTCAGAACCTTATGTACAATATCAAAAGTTCAAGGCTAAATATTTCAAGAAGTATTTTATGCTTATAAGTCTTTGAAGGCCTAGCTCCACTTGTTGGATATATTTGGGTAATGTATCCAACACATTCCGCAAAGTTTGTTAATTAAATCTTTGGGGATCGAGTTGGAACTATTTTAAGGATACGATTAATTAAACATATTATCTTATGTTAATAGATTTTCATTAGAGTTATCTTATCAGATTATTCATGAGATTTATGTTGCGTTATCCTTAAGATACTTGGAAAAGTCTATGGAATTTAAAATCAGATTTTACTCAAGTTTAAATAAAAAAAAGGGTGAGGACATATGCAAAGATATGTTGGATAAGGATAAATCTTATCTTGATTAATGCAGATTTTTATTAACAATTTAAAGAGCTGTTATACAAATATTTTCGAGGCATACTTACTCAATTATATCATAGTTTTGAATATTCATGAGCTTGTAATGTCAAGGAAATTATTTCAGAAGCTCCAAGATTTAAATTTAAAGGCATCAAGCATTAAGGTTTACTCCTAATTTTTAAAAGATATTTATTTTCAAAAAGGGTTCAACTTTCAAAAGCTTTATTGAAAAAATACAAAAGGAAATTAAAGTGTTATATACAAGAAAATCTCCATAATACATTAGATGAAAACACAAGAAGTGCAACTTTTGGATTCAAGTGATTCAGTTTTCACAATTTATGTGATTATAATTTAGTGTGCAAATTATTCAAGATTTGGTCAAGACTTTATCAAATTATTCAAGATTTGATCAAGAGTCATCCAAGATTTTAGAAAAGAGATGTTGCTTTAGAAGATATAAAAAAAGACAAGTTTAAATCCTTCGAGATAGAGATGGTCACATCAAAGTTGCTTTTGTTTATTAAAAACTTGATACTTAAGAAAATTTAGAACTAGATTCAAAATCTAATTTAGAGACAACACTGTCCAGTCTACTTTCATAATTTGATTTCGTTGTGTACTTTATTTGAGAGAATCTTTGTATTCTATCCTCATAACTTCTGTAAACATATTTGTTTGAGTGATAGACTTTATATTAAAGAGAGAATCAAATTTCTATAGTCTTGTGTGTAGGTAAGGGTAGCCTAGTGAAATAAAGTAGAAAGGCTTGTAATTATTTCTCTCTCGTTAAAGATAGTAGAACGACACCATTGTGGATAACCGAGTCCCTAACGGTAGAGTTAGAAGAATGTAGTAAGCATAAATTCGAAACACTATAAATCTCTTACCTAATCTTCTCATCCCTACTCTTCTTTAAATTGTGCTTTATTTATTTTCATATATTATTTCATACCTAATCTTACTTAAGTAATCAAAGGGGATGCATTTAAATTTAGTTTTGCAAAAAAAGTTTAAGTTTTATAATAACCAATTCCCAACCCTACACACCCATACCACCACCCCCCAAGCTCTTCTTAGAAATACTTCTAGAATCTAGTAGCACAAGGAAAACTACAAATTAGAACTTAACTCAACTCATCCCCATACTTCTTTCTACGTATCATCTCTTTACCATCAAACTATAACTAAGCCTCTCACGAAAAAGAAGATCAATTTGGATTAAAAGATGTTTAAAAACATTTTCCATTAATAAAATCCTTTTAGGAACATGTAATAAGCATTTGAGAATGGAAAACAAGTTATAAAATATCAAAACATGGCATAGACTCTCTCTGCTCATCTAGGAAAACACCTGCATAATGGTTCGTTAATGAATCATTAAATCAATTTAATGGGAGCTTCGTCTTAAAAAGTTGACAAGTTGATTCGTGGAGACACCCCCCCCCCCCCCCCCCCCCCCCCATAGCTCCCTATAAACTTTGACAAAACTCCTTCACAAACACAACTCGATCCATCCCCTCAACTAAACTCCATCCCTTAACCAACCTCTCATGCAATTGAGCTCCTTTCCAAACCAACCAAAACCACCATCAAACAATGAAATAAAAAACGTCACCTTCTTTCTCAAAAATCACAACCAAAACCAACTCCAACAAGGAACTAAACTATAAGCAAAAAAACAAGAATACAGACAAAACTTACATCAAAACTTGTCAACACAATCCAACTAAGAAATTCTACACTTAGAATGTTGCAAACATAAACTTTAAATGTTTCTCTTCATGCCACTCAAGGAAGTTATGAAATCTTGAAATTTAATACGAAAACTTACCAAGGAATCTCTTCTCTAGTGATTTTCCTTCAATTTCCTTTGTTAAACTTGAATAATTCACTTAAAAAATCCACTCTTAGCATAAGGGATTGTGAGTTCTCTATTTTCTAGGAAGCAAGCATAAAGGAACGAGGGAGAAAGATATGGGAGTTGTGATACGATGGGAAAAAGTGAGGGTAATGGGTAGTTTAAATTCATTAAAGATCCTTCTATCCTTGCATCGACTCAAAAATTATAGTAATGCTACTTTCAATAAAAGGTCTTAATAAATCTTATGTAAATCCCATTTTATTTTATTCCTAGCATTATAACACACTCAAGTTTTTTTGAAAAAGTTATAAGAGTTTCACCTTTAATTCTTAAATAACTGTAGCCTATAGCTATAAAGTATAATATAGAGCCTTCTATCCTACCACCACGGACTCTATCACCCTTATGTAATATTTTCATTTCTCTTTATTTTCCTTACTCAATGATAAATAGAAAGGAATTATTTAAATTTAAAACTGCACTAAAAGTTTCTAATATGATATTATTTCAAGAACAAAAGCTTAGAAATATGATTATAGAGACAAAACCAAAATTGACATTCATAATATAAAAAGACATGATTAATATATGAATACATAATATTATAAAAAAATTAATTATTTATGATTTTTATTCGAATGTATATATTTTTAGTATTAGGCACGAATTTGACACAAATCCCATCAATATAAATTTTCATCCCTACGATGACTCATCTATTTAAATCCAAAGCCTATCCCTCCAAAATATTAAACAAGAAAAAGAAACTGTGTTCCTATGGAAAGTTCAACACAGCTATTAGTTGGTGGGAATAAACGGTAGAAGAGTTATTCTAAATCCTAATCAATACTAATTTCACTAAGCAGCATCCAGGTAGCTTCCCCCCTCACCAACGTTATCCATACAAATATGTCATGGCCCACGTCACATGTCTCCATTGGACCTAAAGAAAAATCATTTCTAATACTTTGTTTATCAATTTCCACTTTGACGGTCAAATCAACTTGCGGGCTGTGCATGGAATATTACACATTTAGACAGATGAAATTGAGTATTCGCCAAGGAAAAGGTACTTATTACATCTCTTTAGTGTAGTTTTGTCTATTAATTTTTGTTTGGATGTGCTGCAGTTACCCATTAAATTATTGATCAATGTCGGACGACCCACCTCAAAAAGGTCTATAACTAAAATCACTATATAGTTCTATTAGGCATCACATATTATTTATTAATAAATATCCCCAGTGTCCTAGATCTTTTATTAATGAAAAAATAATAATAGATATTACATACCACGCATTATATATATATAGTATATATATATTAATAAAATATTAATAATATAAAAATTTTTCGAATTAATTATCATGCAAGATTTATATATAATATATATATCAATATTTTATTAGTATTTACACATTATATATATATGATACGTAATATGTACACTGGTCAAGTTTGATTCGAGCCCATTTGGCAAATTATCACTAGCGATACATTTTCATTATTTTCCACTTTTTTATCCCATTTTAGGATATGTGGGCAAATTTTAAGATATGTTTCTTGCAAATAAGTTCGATTTTAAAGCAAGTATTTAGCAAAATTTTTCCGTGAAAAAATTTTAAAGTCTATATCTTATTTACTGTAAGATTTGGCCCATGTATTTCAAAACAATTTGAATTTTACTACTAGGTATGTGGAGTACTTTAAGCCAATCCTACATTATATATATCCCTATAGATGTAATTAAAATTACAACATTATAATAACAAGTTAGGGAGCCAAGAATGTCGTCTATACAAAAATTTTAAGGGTTCCAACTTCCGAGTACCCTAAAGTATCTAATATAAGCATTTTGTTGATACATATTTTTATTCTTTTTCATTAACCTTATTTTTTTATGTTCATTTATATATCATAATTGAAGTTTTTGATAATGCTAGACTTGCAATATAAATAATATGATTTTTGGAATATTATATTCAAATTTGAACATATGCTTATTAATAATTTTTGTAACTTGTGAAAAGAAAAAAAAAAGAATAAAGAATTCGTGAATTCAACAAAAGTGTGAGTAGATAACCCTACAACGTAATACATTGAGTATAGAGATGTGATAGAAAATTTACGTTATTTAATTTCTTCGAGAGCAATATCGTGTTTTATACTTTTCCTTGTGTACAATAACAATTTGCTCAAAGGACCTCTCACTTAAGTGTTGTCAAACATATTTTTAAGTATCTTGTAGGCATTATTGAAGTTGGCCTATGGAACCCATGTACATTTCTTTTGATTTTACAAGGTGTTGACAATCAAAATTCAACCTAGTCCTCAATGCCTAAAAAAGACCCTAAGGCCCAATAAGAGTAGCCTAAGCCCAACGCACTAAGGGAAGCACTTTAAATGACCAGGAAGGTGCTCAACCCCTAAATGCCCTAACAAGACATTCCATATCCTGTAGGGATCTTAAACCCTCATTATCGTAATGGGACGATTAGTAGGTACTCGACTTTTAAGCATCTTGCTCCTATCAACACCCCATTTCTATCAAGGCCTATAAGCCAAAATGCATTTAATGAGATTGATGATCCACAAGCAGGATGCAAGGAGGCCATCATTGCACCATCGCATCAAGACTCGTACCTTGCTTGAAGACACTAGCTAGGTCTCAACTTAATCACCCAAGTTAAATCTAACCCCATCAAACCACAACTACAACTAAGGCCCATCTAAGGGATCATTTTAAAGGAGCTCAAAGGTGATTTACATAGCAACTCTATCGTACTTTTTAGGTTTTCCCTATCAATTGAAGACTTACTTAAGAATTGGAGTAATGGCACTAGAGGAAACTCCAGTGCTCATTCTGATGCATTTACTGTTTGTAAGCTCAAGGAAGCCTAATACCATCCAAACAAAAAATCACTATCAACATAAGGTATTGCAATGCTAACTTTTTCATTGATAGAAAACTAAACCGCAAAATTACAATTGACATTTGCCATTTCATTAGTGATGCATTAGTTTCATGGTATTTAAAGAAATGAAATTCCCTAACACTATCAACTTTCCTAATTAAAAAAATATGGCTATTATAATTAGTTGTTGTACTCAAATTATTTGGATGAATTAAAATTTCATGATTGTGGATTAAACTTTGAGAATGTTCCAATTCTTTGTGATGATATAAGTGAAATAAATAATTTATCAAACAAATTCTATTTCGTGCTCCTAAGACTAAGCATGTAGAAAAAAGACATCACTTTATACATAATCATGTTTATAAATAGTTATATATGCTTAGAGTTCATTGATATAGCAGCCAAATAGCTGGTATTTTCAGAAAACCATTTATTGGGGATAGATTTTGCACTTTACAAAGGGAAATAAGAATGTTGTTGCAAGAATGTGTGTTTTAGTTGTAAACTAAAACACTGAACTTGTGATTACTCGTGAGCATAAACACTTGTGTATTTGGTTATCAAGGACCACTATTAGGAAATTAATAAAAATGGCATGCAAAGCCACCTTAAGATGCACTCAGGAATCGTAGAGACTTAGACCGGCAAATGGAACTCTACTTTAAAAGCCCCCCGATTTGTGACCATAATTGTTCATTCATTTATAGTACGATTAATTTTCGTTAACATCTTTTAATTCAAGCCTACTCCCCACCTCCACCTCACATTAGTTTCATTTTTCACTTTTTATATATTTACTTTTACTATTTTTATTTAATTAATTATTGTAGGCTAAATAGAAACCATACTTGTCAAAAGTAAGATGAGAATTTTTCAACAAACTTGATGGCAGTTCACTTTTGTAATACTTGAGAAAAATAAGTGGTTCACATGGGAAAAGAACAAAAATGCAAAACGTAAGGATTCAAATGAAAAACAATAGGTAAAGTGATGACTTCAAATATACTTTTTCCAAGAAAAGATCCATTCGAATATTTTATCCAAGTTCCTAATATATATTTGGAACAGAATACATAAAACTATAAATAAGGAGATACAGTGAAGGGATTATCTTATAACAGATAATTGAAAAGCATAAGAGATTTTATGCGGGTGCATGGACTTACTAAGCAAGGACCAACTCTAAGAAGCTCCTTTATTTTATCCTTAATTATAGTTGAGTGTTATTATTTATCTATTTTCATTCAAAGAGATTGGGTCTCATTGGTGAATAGTGAGATTTTTTTTTTTTGTTTTATTAATTTGGAATGTGAAAAGTTTGGAAGACCTTATTATTTTTCATTTTTCTTTATATATTTGGAGGAAATCGTCTCAATAAACTATTTGTTAAACACGCGACTTAAAGCTAAATGGTCATGAATTTTCGGACCCTGAACGGTTTTGATTTTCTTTTGCTCCAATACATAGACATAGACAGACAGAGAGATAGTCATTTCAAGATAGGTGCTCTATGTACCTACCTGCGAAACCGGCTAGATTCAACATGTTTCTACAAAGTTCGAATGCAAATATATGTAATGATTATTTGATATTAGTGTTCGTCATATCAGTTAAGAACACAAGTTTATTTATTGATTAGATATTTCCATTTTCATACTCCCGTCTAGAAGAAATATGCTAACGTTATACATGTGCATTAAACAAATCAACTAATCTAGGAGAAGCGGGTTTTGTTCAAACTTCAAGGAAATAATTATTCTAACAAACTATAATTCGAAAAAAAAAAAAATTGGTAATCTTAATAATAGAAAATAACAAGATGGTCATGGTAGCAAAGATCATTTGTTTTAATAATTAATAACAGCCAATGAAGTGTATATGTATATACGGAATATTTTTTTATATTTCGGAAATAGGTGTTATGATGTAAATCTACATAGATATATGAGGTTGATATAAGATAAATTTTATTTGAATAATTTATAAATTCTTAAAATTATTAACATATTCATTTTATAATTAGAATGAACTTGAGCAAAATTACAGCAGCAATGAATGCCATGTCCCTATATTTATCGACAGTGGTCAACTTTTGGGGGGCCAAGTTTGCTTGATCCTAATGATACTTTATCCTAATGATAGGAGATGCGATGCCTATTGGCAAGAAAGTGCAGCAACGTGGAAACAAGCACATGCGTATTTCTTCACTTGTTGTAATTACTAATTTCTATTGGTCTAAGCATATCTATTATCTAGTGTCTTTATGAAGTGATATTTTGTTGGCGGTCTTTTTCTTATCACATGGTAAGCAGCCAGTAGTCCGAGCGAGCAAGGATTCATGCGTGTTAGACTATGAATATACCCAAGAAACCATCTTGAATATTTGGGTGTCATGATAATATTAAGGAACTCTCACCATCTTATCTTATTATCTTTATAGAGGTTTTAACAATTTTATTAAATATTTTAAGGGAAAAAACGAAAAAGAAATAGCAACTTCTATAGTTCCTCTGACAAGTAACTTTGATGCTTGGATATTCGTGAAGGTTCTACCGTAAGTCCCCGTAAGGAACATTAACATTAAACATCGTCTTATATACCATTATTATATATGGTAAATTATAATAATCTAGAAACACATTTTTATGTTTTGTTTTTTTTTTTTGAGAAAAAGGTGACCCATATTATTTAATCTTTTGTTATTTATATATTTAGACACGTGTCTATATCGCAATTGTTCGTAAAATATCAATTAAGTAAAAAAAAATTAGTAAATATTTTTATTTGAATTATCTAATAAAAATGAAAAAAATTGCAAATTAGAAAAGAAAAACAAAAAAGAAAAAAAGTCACGTGACCCAGTTTAGACCATCAGGTTTTTCATCTAATTTCCTTTCCTTTTCATTTTTCCTCCCATTACTACTTTTAGGTCACACAACTTACCCTTTTCTTTTTTTTTGTTAGTAACCATTTTCCAACCACCCTATAATCCGCTGCTCACCGTTGGCCTTAGGTGTGCCAACAAGTGGCTATACACACTTTATTATGCTACATTCCCTTTTCAGTTTCTACAATATTTTTATTTTTTATTAAATTATTTGATTAAAAATATTTACTAATATTATTTTACTTAAATAATATTTTAGAAATGAATGAGATGTCAATACTTGTATAAAACTATAACTAACCAAAAATTAAAAAGTACAAGTCAACTCTCTCTCTAAAAAAAGAAATTACATGTAATGTGTTTGTAAATAACCCAAAACATAGGTTAGTTCTTTATAATTTACCTCTATTATTTATATATAGCTAATATGTATAAACATAAATAAAATTTTAAAATATATAGACTATAGTATGCATGAAACATAAGTGATAATTGTTCCACTTACTACACATTCTATTAAAATGCATATGAAAATTTTGTTGATACTTACTGTAGATGTAAGGTTCAACTAGAGTAGTCACATACATGCTACATGATTAGAGCATTGCACATGAGTTAAGGAAAGTGAAGTGAGAAAAACACCTGATGGGACAATTAAGTGAAAACAATATAGAGAAGAGGAACACGCAATCTTACTATCTTAAATAAACAAATGACATACAAAACAACCTTAAAAGATTTCAAGCGTTCACCTTGTAGCTTTAGCAAGTAAGATCAATTCTTTACCTAAATTGCTTATTCAATATTAGAGAGTAGAGGTTTTGTAGGGCACTATTGTTTCTCTATTCTCTTTAAAAGTTACAAATGAAGAAAAACTGAGTATTTATAGGCTCTTAAGCAAAATAGTATTGGTCAAATTATTTTGATGATCGGTCAAATTATTCAATTATTTAGATGAAGCTTGGTCAATTCATGGTTATCCAGAATAAGTTAGCCAATGAACCCAACAATAATAGCCTTCCTCATGAGTGCATGAGCTTGACTGAGAAAAATTGGATGCGGAAGACCAATCCAACAATCCCTTTTCTTACCAAGCCAAATCTCTCTAGATCATCCCAATTATAAACTGGACTCCTAATCCACATCACCTAACCTAAAGAGTCAAGTCAGATAAATAATAGGTTTAGCCCATAACAATATAATAAATTTTCAATTCTCTACATTTTACTCGTTGACCAAAATCCTTCAGATAAAGTCGAAGGGATTTAAGCATCAAATAAGTCTTTTAGATGACTCAGGTGTATGTGCGCTATTAAACAATTGCACCGCCACCAAATTCATCTAAGAGTTGTTTAAGTGGGTGAGTTCACAGCACCACTTAATCATGTGTCATGCCTTTGCTGGATTAAGTCGCACATTACCTCCAAGTCAACACTTTCAAATAAATCTTCTTTAAGTTAGCTTTTTTTAAGCAAACTCATCTCTTCGATTCAATCTTCATGAGTCATTGACTCTATTGAGTTAAATTTGTATGCTAAGTTCACATTGATGATCTCATTAGACTGACTCCATATGTCAATGTTGCTTTCATTTTCTTCTCACGTAGGAATATTTTTCTTGTAAGATCTTTACATATAATATAAACACTTTGTACTAACTAAATTTTATTTGTTACACTACAAATAATAAGCATAGCGATCCCATTAGGCAATTAACAAGCAAAGGTCAAGGAGATAGCATCCCCTATGGGATTTTTTAGGTAACACCTCAAAAGTTAAATGAGTTTTTAAATCTCTATTTAGAGAAGATCCTATTTCACTATCCTAAGGGCAACAAAGAGCTATCTAAGAGTATAACCCTCACCAAATTGGATTACACACTATAGTTGTCTACCAATATCAAAAAGGGCAACAAAAGGTTACTTAGGAGTAAGACCCTTAACTTTACTTTACAAAATTTGATTACACATTGTAGCTTAACAAACCAGACTATCAAAATAGTCAAGCTGTTTGCACAATGTGAATTTATATGCTTCAAAAAAAAAAAAATGAGTTCATAAAGCCATGATTCTTCTTGATCACTTAGAAGTCTTATTTTGAAAATTCTAACCCGTAGATCCCTTTTTATGTCATACCATGTTATGATATGTAATAACCACTTAAGTAAAATATTCAACACAATCAATCTTTCAGTATTATTCAACCTAGTAATTTAATTCTAGTTTTCAAACTATCCTTAGCAAAATTCTAATATCTCACTTAGAGTTCACTTAAGTAAACACCTAGAAGATTGAGCTAGTAATCCCTCAATTTTTCTAATCAATACAATTATTTGTAAACAATACATCAACACCTAACATAACAACATAATAGTCTAACTAAGATATAGTTACTATTATTCAAAATCACCACATTAATATCTATTATAGTAGCATATCCATTCACCCAAGATATAGTCACATCCTATCAACATAGTATCAAACATCACACAATGTTATGAGTAGTAATATATCTACTCCAAGTATGGATTATATCTACTTACTTATCCTTAAGAGTAGTGCAAAATCTTAAACTTCACAATGTGTTCCTTCCTTATTTATTACACCTATGAAAATATAATACTGTCTTCAATCAACTATGGGTCAAATCCAAACTCTTATAAGCTTTTATTATCGTGTTTATAAACTTTATTGACCGTATCTTATTCATTCCTTATCCGATTTCAATAAAATTTATATCGTTACGATCCTTATTTCAAGTACTATTAATATACTTTAAGCAAAGAGATTAATCAATATTATCAAAAAGCCCAAAAACACCCTTTGTCACATCAACTCAACTGTATATTATTATAACTTTGTAATTAATTCAAGTAAGCTTTAACTCTAAAAATCATAAAATTTATACTTTTCAACTATGCTCAATATTAATTACATGTCATAGTTACCAATCTTACATTATCTAACAAACATATTAATAGTATTATTCATTATTTCGCATATTAGACTAACATATAGGTTTATAATAAGAAAATATATAATAAATAGTATACAATCCCGATTAATTTCATGAAAATTCTAATGGACTCAAAAAAATATATAGTTTAATTATTGACCATAAATTATACTAAATTAGTTATTATTTATTTTTACAAAAATAGCGATTTTAGCTCAAAATTATAGAGAATGAGGGTAAATATACAAATTTATGTGTGAGATAAAAATTAAGTGTTCCAAATATCTTTATAAACTTTCATAAGTCAAAACATATAGGTCTCATTCATTAATTTCATCAAAAACTAACTATTTTAACAAATCAACAAAACTAGCAGTTTTATCCAAAATAATTATAAAAAATAGTAAATATACTTAATTTCAAAAATGCTTGTTACTAAAATTAAATATATATATATATATATTAGGTGTATTATATACAAAAATTGAACTTGAAAGAATATCATCTAATATTTATAAAAATTCATTTAAATTTCGCCCAAATAAGGCATTTTCTTAAGGATCATATATTTTCAATATTTATTTAATTAAAATAAAATTACTACATTAATCTACACCTAAAATAACTCTAGAAATCAAATTTCATAATTAATTAACAACATTTAATATTTTTAGAAATTAAAAGAATTTACAGGTAGAAAATGAGTTCATCTGAACTGGCCACCACTGAATTGCTGCACCATGTTGAAAAGACTCCTCTAACCACCTTTTATTGGACTCCCAAGCCACTCCAAGTTAAGTTGTGGATAACCTATTGAATCGTATTTGTAGGCTCTTAAACAAGATAACATCTATCAAACCATTTTAATAATCAATAAATGAGATAGAGCTTGCTCAATTCATAATTATCCAAAATGAGCTAGCCAATAGGCCTAAAAACAATAGCTTTTCTCATCAGTGTATAAGCCTGCTTAAGAAAGGTTTGATGCGAATGATCGATCCAACAATCCATATTCCGAATTTACCAAGTCAACTCTCCTAAGATCATCTCAATTATAAACTACACTCTCCATACTCTATTACCTAATAGGTGTCAAGCCAAATAAATAGTGGATTTGGCCCTTAACAATATAATAAATTTTTAACCCTTTACACTTACATACTTTATGTATATACACATGATACTTGTGTGATATCATATGTTCTTTTTTCAATCTAAGATGTAGCAAAAAAGTTGTGTATAATATAAATAACTCATCTACGGTAATTCTATTAAAATTTTAAAAATTAGTGTAACCAAAATATGTGCGAATATATGTATATATGTATATGACCTTATATGAATTCACAAAATAATAGGAAAAGTTGGATTGAGATCTTCTTGTGCTTTTACAGCCGAGCTTCAAATTTTGAAGCGCTAAAATTTTGAAATATCTCGCATTCAAAGATCCTAAACCGCATTTCGGTATTTATTTATCACAAGCTCTGCCCCCAAGACGTCCACGCGGCAAAATCATTCCCAGATTATATAAAACTAAAAGATTTATTTATTACAAGGTGACTGATCAACCTCTGCATGGTGCGGCTAGCATTGTAGCTATTTTATTAAATTGTAGTTTTTCGTTGAAATTTTTTGAATTAATTAAAAAAATTACTTATATATATATATATATATGTGGCTTGCTCATCAACACTACGTAGACACGATGCAATAAGAAAGTAGAAAAATATATCGAGCCGGTGCCATATGGTCATTGTAGACTCATTATATAATATTTTAAAATTTGGAACTTAATTGCCAAACCAAAATGTTTTAGAATATGATCGTAAAAATCTAAAATGTTTGAAGATATTAGTGTGCATTTTGTTAAAAAAATTAAATAGAAAGACTACTAATAGATAATTGATCATGGTCAGATAATCAATTTCTTATTTTTCAAGCTTTCTATTTTCCTTTTTGCCGGAGTCAGGAGACGAATGATTTTAGAAACAGAGTCCAATTCTTTTTAAATTCTACTGCTGATGGTGTGATTTTTAATTATCTAAAGATATATATTCGAAAGTTATATGTATAAGGAATATTCGACAAAACTAGATTGTTGTGATAGTTTATTCAGTAGTCTTTTTAAGTATAGAAATATGGAACAGTTGTACCAAACATTATATACTGAAAACTTAAAACAATGTAAGCAGGTACTATAAATATGTTGAAAAAAATTTAATACGGTAAACAAATCCAAATTGATAAATTTCATAGAAATTAAAGAAGATTCCGTATGGCGTATTACGTACGACTGTAATGCCTTCTTCTTCTTCTTTTCATTTTTCTTTTTAAAAGAAAGCACAAGAAGCTGTACAATTTTATTTTAAGGTGGTGAGCTACTGCATTAATATTACGGCAAATCTAAAAACATATTGCTGTGACATAAGATGTTGCACGCGGTTTTATCTTTTCATGGTGTCGGTGGTGAATTCCCTACCACCGCGAGATCTGACCTAGGAGGTAATCTACGGAGACATTGATGGGTCAGTAAAAGAGAATAAATTATTGGGGCGCAAACAAGGACAGGTCTACGGGGGTCGAAGGGGGTTCAAGGCCCTCCCTTAAGCTTAGGGAAAAAAAATGATTATAAAAGTTTATCAAAAATGAAAAAGTATATATATTACATGTCTATTTTAAGAGCAAAATATAACATGATATTGTACATGATCAAGTTGTTAGCTAAATGAGCTTTTTGTGAGTAATATTATGGGTTTAAATCTTATTTGGCACTTTTATTGTGTCACTTGAATGACATCCCTTTTTTTCAATAATTAATAACAATAAATTTCATTCATTACAAAATCGCTAAATAAATTCTCTTAAGTTGTATTCATCTATTAGTAGTATACCATAAATAATAATTACACTAACAATGCTAATCATAAGGTGTAAGTAAATATTAACAATCATATTACTTGATATACTTTTTGTAATAAAGGCCACTCTCCCATTGTAAAACTAGTGGCCAAGTGTCTTACAAGTTGCAGTTACCACTGAGATAAAAATTTTACTTTGTATTCCATATACGTATGTCAAGCCATATCATAGAGATGAGGAAGGCCAAGCAAAACAGTATCACAAAGGGCTCCAATTGAGGTTCAAGAGTCATACAACAAAGAGGTAAAAGAGAATTGATACATGAAACAACAAGGCCAATGGCCTAAACATGAGTAAATGGTCATTTGGAAAGGGAAGCTAAAAAGCGAAGCCAATAGGAACCTATTGAAGCATCATGGCAATTCCAAAACAAGATTTAAAAGTTCTATGGAGAAGAAACGATTAGGGCACAACGGATTGAGTGGAGGAAAATATCACAGATAGCATCAAATTTCTTAAATAATTTAAAGCTTTCTTCCTATTAAGCATTAGAAAGTACTAGAGGTGTACTTATTTATAAAACATTTTTATATGTATAAAATGCACATGAGTAATTGAATGTAATAAGTTTCTCTCTCCCCCTCTCCACCCTACTCTGCACCCTTACCCCCCACCGCCGCCCCAAACCCTTTTCTCAATTCAAACAATTATGTGCTTGTCACTAGTCTCTAACATATGCATTTCGACACCTAAATTAGTATAATGGTTAAGAATGACAGCAAGAATATAGTTATGAGAAATCTAAGGTTTTAATCTCTTTACCTCGAGGAATTCTAGGATACATATAAATGTATGAAGGATGGATATGGAAGGTAAGATTCTTTCCCTCGACTCTATGGATCATTAGCTTAGTGAAGTTAGTCCTAAAGAGGACCCTAAGGTGTGATCTATAACCATTTTTATTCAATGCACTTTCTACCACTCTTCAAATGAGTAAGGTATGAGCTAACCTTGATCTTAGCAGCTCCAGAGGAAATGCACTACTAACACTTCCCCTCTTCCCTACCACCTCACCTTGCAAAAAAACTACTTTCATATAGATGATTAATATTAGGCTTTTAAGCATCTATGCTTGAGCAATTGCTTGACGTAGTTAGACAAATATCTAATCTAGTTGGTTCTCAACATTTAAGCTATTTGTTACAGGCTTACAGCTCTCTTACAAATGTGTCATAACACTTAGTTAAACAGTCATAATCTTTAGGACCTTAAACGGCTTTGATTTTCTTATGACTACAATATATAGACATCAACATAAATATGCATATTCATCTCAAGTAGGTTACTCTATGTACCTTCTTATAAAACTAGCTAAATTCAGCTTGTTTCTACATAGTTTAAACACATATATGAACTGATTAATTAATATATATTACTTATCACTACATTAGATAATGAACCCTCAGTATGAAAACTTATACAACATATTAGCAATCCGAACACAAGTTCACTATTAATTAGGTATTTCCACTTCCATATCTTTTCTCCTCTCTAAAACAAAAAAAAAAAAAAAATTATATTCACGTTATTGATGTGCATCGAATCAAGTAAACTAAGATCAAGTTTACTATTTAATAATCGACCATTTGAATATTTTTCAAATAATCAAATTGAAAGCATAGTAAGAAAAAAAAAAGAAAAAGAAAAAGACAGACCGAAGAGTTTATGATTTCTTTTTTTTAAGGAACTAATTGGAAAGGATTTGATGACAAAAAATAATTAAGTATATGTACAAATACATAAATATATTTGTGTGATATATGGGTTTAAATAAAATGGACACATTTACACTACATGAGTAACACATTATGCATGGCTCTAACTTAAGAGATGTTAGTTATGTTACGTGATGGATAATTTAAGAGAAAAGTAATAGGGAGAAAGAGTAGACAATCTTAATTAGTTCTAACACTCAATTTGATAAGTGAAGGAGCATATTAGCATCAAACTTCACAATTTGTAATGAAATGTAATGCGTTTTTCAAATGAGTAAGTGTTTGATTTTTGAGGAGTGAATCCAAAAGTATGGTGATGTTTATATAGGATTCTTGTGGGTATTTCCAAAAGTTAGCCATTGACCATATCGATTAGATCAAGATGATGACGATAGTTGAAATTCAACCCTTCTCTAATGGAGCTTAAATGGGCTCACTTTTCAAATTCAAGCCCAATAAGGGCCTTCTTAGTTTGTAAGCCAAATAGAGAAAGATTGATAATAGACATACCAATCCAACAGGTCATATTCCTCATATTGGGCTTATGGGTCCAACTCATGTATGGATCCATAGCTATTAACAAATGCTAAAAGAAAATATAGAAAAGGAAAGCTTAATATTTTATATATATATATATATATATATATATTATATTGGAAGGTGAAGTAATATGGTGGAGAAAAAAAAAAAGAGGGAAAGAAATTGATTTATTACATCTACGTAGAATTAAAAAAAAAAAAGGAAGGTAGAAAGCTTGTTTCATGAATTTGGAAAATGAAAAAGGATGAAAAGCAAAAAGGTAGAAAAGGTGACATCACTATTACAAAATTTAGAATCCATCTCTATGGCTTTAGAAGTGAGAAAACTAATCTAACAAAGCGACTTTAGATCCACGATCGGATGGCTTATTGAATCGCAATTGTGATGAAACTTCAATCATTGAATTCATAGTGTAGAGCTATAGAAGATCATTATTTCCATTCTTGGTAAATCCTTCTCAGTTATTCAAATTAAATTTGGTATTTATAATTTTGTGAATTAGTTTATATTGAAATTTTATCAATACCTACCGTTTGTAGTATTATCTACTAATATAACTAGTAAAGAAATACTTTGTAAGCTCATTATTGTTAATAGTAGAAGATTTTAAACTACACAATTCTATGGTTTTTTCCTCAATTGGGGTTTTCTGTATTAAATTCTGGAGTTATTTATTTTTATTTTTAGTTTATTATTATTATTATTATTTTCTTAACAAGTGGTATTAGAGCCAGGATTGAAGGAAAAATTATATATATTAGTTTTTCTGTGTTGCAAGCATGGCGGAAGTGTCGAGTTCTATTATAGAATTAAATTTATCAAATTATTCAATTTAGAAGTAAATGATGGAAGATCTTTTGTGTTGCAAAGATCTATATGCACCTATAGGTGGTGATGGTACAAAGCCTAAGGATAAATCTAATGAATATAGGGCTTATGTATAGAAAAACTATTGGTTATATTCGGTAATAGGTAAATCATAGTAGTTATCATCATATTGCTCAAGAAATAAGAGCAAATGCTTTATGGAGGAAATTAGAGTCCATATATGAAAGATAAACAGTCTTGAATAAAACCTCGTTAATCAAGAGAGCGGTGAATTTGAGGTATAAAGATTGATCAAATATGACAGAGCACTTGAATGATTTTTAAGGTCTTGCAAATCAAATTACTACCATGAAGTTAGTACTTAATGATGAGATTCAGGCACAGTTATTATTGAGTTCACTATCAAACAGTTAGGAGACACTTGTAGTATCTATTAGTAATTCTATTCTAAAAGGAAGGCTCACCTTTACAATAGTGAAAGACAACTTGATGATTAAAGAAGCTAGAAAAGAAGAGCAAGGTATTAATTTTAAGACTTAGGCAGTTGTTACTAATAAATAAGAAGGACATGGGAGAAGTAAATTAAGAGGTTTACATGACAAATCTAATAGATATGATAAATCTAAGGTAAGATCTAATTCAAGAAGAAGAAATATTAAATGTTATTATTATGACAAGTCAGGACATATAAAGCGAGATTACAAAATATGGAAAATAGAACATGGTAAAGGTACAAGCAATGGAAAATATGAAGATGTAACAATTGCAGTAATAAACGGTAACATTGTTGTTGCTTAGGATGATTATTGTGCTAGTCTTGCATGCCATGACCATGATTAAGTTATTGACTCCAGTGCCTTTTTTCATATGACATCACATGGTGAATTCTTCTTAACCTACACTGTTGGTGATTTTGGTAATGTCAAGATGTAAAATGAATGGATATCTAACATTATTAGCATTTGAGATATTATTTTGAAGACTAACATTGGTTACAGGGCATTTGTGCATATTCCCAAAGATGAAAGAGCAAAACTTGATGCAAATTCAAAGCAATGTATTTTTCTAGGTTATATACATGATGAATATAGATATAGATTATGGGATCTAGTAGAAAAGAAAATTGTTACAAACAAAGATGTGGTCTTCCTAGAAGATCAAATTATTGAAGATATAGAGAAACTAGAGAAGGTTAAATCCTTAGTTGAGATCCTAATTAATGTAGATCTAATGTTCATACCTGAAGATAATACTAATGAAGGTAGAGATGTGCAAGATTAAGTTGAAGATGAGACAACACATCAAGAGCCTAATCAACAGACAAAGTTGAGGAGATCCTGAAGAGAATGAAGGCTATCTATTAGATATAGTTCGCATGAATGTGTGATGTTGATGGATGGAAGAGAACTACATTGTTTTGAGAAGGCTATGCTACCTAAGCAAAAGAAAGAATAGGCAAAAGCCATGTAAGAAAAGATGAAATCCTTGCGTAAAAATCAGACTTATAACTTAGCTGAATTTCTTAAGGTCAAGTAACCTCTGAGAAATAAATGGGTGTATAGGTTGAATATTGAATATAATAACTCACAACTAAAGTATAAGGTAAGATTGGTTGTAAAAGGGTTCAGCTAAATGAAAGGTATTGACTTTGATGAAATTTTCTCACCAATGGTGAAGATGTCTTCTATTCATGTTGATCATGGGATTGTTGCCAATTTAAATTTGAAGATTAAATGATTAAATATGAAGATAGCATTCTTTTATGGTGACTTAGAGTAAAAAATTTATATGAAGCAACTTGAACAATTTAGTGTCAAGGGTAAATTGCACTTAGTTTGTAGATTGAAGAAGAGCTTGTATGGGTTAAAATAGACTCCAAAGCAATGATGTAAGAAATTAGGCTCCTTCATGATTGACTAGAGATTTATTAAGAAAACATCAAACCGTTGTGTCTTTATAAAGAAGTTTGATAGTTCTGAGTTTATTATTCTTTTATTATATGTGGATGATATATTGATTGTCGACCATGATACCAAGAAGATTCAATATGTGAAGATTGCATTGAATAAGTCTTTTGCCATGAAAGATCTAGGTCATGCATGCCAAATTCTCGATATGAGAAACGTGACAAGAAGAGCTAGAAATCTTGGTTATCACATAAGAGATACCTAGAGAAGGTACTAGAGTGCATCAACATGAGTAAAGCAAAACTTATCTATTCTCCACTTGCACGTCATTTTAAACTCAGTTCTTAGTAGTGGCTTAAGAGTAAGGTAGACAAAGAAGACATTAAGAAGATATTGTATGCTTTAATTGTTAATAGTCTAATGTGTGCTATGGTATGCACTAGACCGAATTGTGCTCATGATGTTGGTGTTGTTAGTAGTTATTTCTCAAATCTAAGTCAAGAGCACTAAACTGCAGTTAAATGGATTCTCGGGTATCTTAGAGGCATTTCCAAATTATGTTTGTAATTGGGTAGTTGTAAACTAGTATTTTAAGGTTTTACAAATGCTGATATAGTTAGAGATCTTAATTCCAAAAAGTCCACATTATGTTATTTGATTACTTATGTAAGGAGAGTAGTGTCTTGGTAATCTATATTGCAAAAATGTGTTGCATTATCAATTACTGAAGCTGAATATATTGCCATTATAAAAGCCTATAAGGAAGTCTTATGGATGAAGAAATTTTTGGAAGAGCTGGGTGAAGATTGAGAAAATTTAAATTTATATTATGATAATCAAAGTGCAATACATCTTACTAAGAATCCCACTTTTCATTCCATATCTAAATATACTAATATTAAATATCATTGGATTTAAGATGTATTAGAAGAAAAGCTTTTAAAATTAGAGAACACATTAATGATAATGATCCAAACATGATGACTAAAGCCTTATTTAGGGAGGAACTTATTACTCATCAGTGGATAGTTAATGTGATGGAACCTCTCATATGAGTAAGTGGAGGAGATTGTTGGGCTTATGAATCCTATTCATATATAAACTCATAACTATTAATAAATAATAAAGGAAAATATTAAAAAAAAAGGAAACCCTAATATATATATATATATATTATATATTATATGTTATATGTTGGAAGATGAAGTAGTATAATGGAAAAAAAGAAAAAGAAAAAGAAACCTCATCATGTCAAATCTTTTTTAATCATCTCCGATTCATAAGTTGGACATCTTAAGCTCTATCAACTTGGTTGAAAAAGTCAAATCAAGTTAATTAACTAATCACTAAGCTAACTAAATAAATCTAAAATAATTTATAGGCAAAAAGGTGTTCAAGTTTATGTTGAGATTAAACACTCGTTAAGGATAGTGAGATAAAATGGATTATGATAGTTTTTCTTTTTGGTGGGGCGTGTAGAAGAAGGTTAATGACGGAATGAAAAATAGTATAATTTATATTAATACTTGAAACACCAAAGAGAGCTCTTGTCCGATAATATTATGAATTCGTATACATGGTGGGAAACGACAATAACAAAAGTGAAGTTAATATAGATTGATAAAGAAGAGGGATAAGCGGTTTAGTTTGGGGAATTAATTATTTTCATTTTATAATTAAGAGGAGATGGAGCAAAATTACGGCAACAATCAATGCGATGTTCCTCTATTTACTGATAGTGGTCAACTTTGGGGGCAAGTTTTCTCGAACCTGTTGATGACATAAGATGAGATGCCCATTGCCAGGAAAGTGCAGCAATGTGGAAACAAGCACACGTGCATTTCACTTGGAAGTAGTTCCGATATTTAGGCTAAGTTTAGTTAATCGTTAGGGAAAATGATTCCGATTTATTTTCTTCCCACAGTTTATCTTCTTAATATACTACTACATAAATAAAACAGTTAAAAATACAAAGAAGAAAATAATATATAAAAATACTATAAAGTATTTTAAATTTCTAAATATTTTGTATTATTTATTTTTAAATTAAAGGAAATCAATAGAAAAGAATTAAAAATATCGAAATCCATTAGTGGTCCTTGGTGATGTTATATTTTGTTGACGGATTTTTCTTACCATATAGTAAGCAGCCCCCAGTACCAGCGTGCAGCAAGAAAGTTCTATGGATAACCTATCCATGGTGCTTCTATTCTAATTTAGATTAAGAAAAAAGTGTAACAAAAATATATACACAGAAAAATGTGACCCCTCTATGAATTCATAATATAATTGGGAAAAATTGATTAAAAATGCTCTAACTTTTTATATATTAAACTTGGTGTTACATGCTCATTTTAGACTTATTACCAATATAGTATTATTAAATCCGATTGATCTATATGGTCTAACTTTTAACTCCAATTAAGTTATGGTTCAACCTCTAATCCAATCCAGTTTCTTCCTTTTTCCTTAACCCTCTTACATATCTAAGGATTAGGGTCAATCATTTGAGTCAAATTTGATAATACTGTTTGTTACATAATAGTTTAAAATTTGGAACTTAATTGTTAAAACAAAATGTTTTAGAATTTGATGTATAAACTTTAAAAAAGAAAATGAAGATATTATTGTGCATTTTGTTCAAAAATTAAACAGAGAAATATTACTGATTGATAAATGGTCATCATGGTCTACAAATAATCAATTTGTTCTTTTCGAAGCTTTTTTAATTTCCTATTTGCCGGAGTCAAGAGACAGATGATTTTGGGAGAGGGAGCTCAACTCTTTCTAAATTCTACTGCTAATGGTGTGTTTGCTAATTATCTAAAGATATTCGAGTGTCATATATAAGGCATCGTGAATGTTCGACGAAACTGCCACAGTTTATTCAGTAGATTTTAAGTATAGAAATATGGAATAATTTTACTAGGCATTATACATTGAAAACTCCAAGTAATGCAGAAAAAATTACTTAAAATATGTGAAAAAAAATTCAATACGGCAAACAAATTCGTAATCATAAATTTCACAAAGCTTAAGAGGATTCCGTACTCTACGAATTTTTTGCCCAATTACTCTGCAAGATTATATTGCTTTGTTTTTCATTTTCTTTTTTTTTTTCTTTTTTCTTTTTTTCCCCTTAAGAAAGTACAAGAAACTGTACGATTTTATTTCAAGCTGGTGAGCTACTGCATTGATATTACGGCAAATCTATAATCATACTGCTGCCACATGTTCGATGTTTCATACGGTTTTACTTTTCAATAAATATTATTTGTGGACGGCAGATTTTAGTTCTAAATTGTCGGAACATGCTACCCCAGTTAGGGAATAATCCCTTTCTGCTTTGGACCGTCCTACGATAAACATGTACTTGTTCTAGGTTCATAACACTACATTTACTACTGTATGAAGGATGCAATATATGTTCCTTATAAAATATTCCTAGCATATGTATGATTACATGATATGCTTGATAAATATTTAGTAATCAACCGACGATTATGCATAAATAATGGAAATAAGTCTCAAATCTCTTTAGAAATTCACTTGTGAAACATTTTAATAAAATAAAACCTCATAACGGTAAGTAAGGTTGTAAAAAAGTCTAAATCTAAACTATATAATACTAAATTTAAACTCAAAGTTAACTAAATTTTTAAAGCTTTGAGCTTTACAAAAATTTGATCAAGCTAGTGAGTTTAAGCTTCAACTTGGGTAGATTAAACTCATTTTGCCTTAAGCATTTAAAAAAAAAAAAAGAAAGAAATATTATCATTCTAATAATTATACTTAACTCAAGCTTGATTAGGCTTTCAAAGTAATCGAACAAAACATTGTAATTATTGAGTTCAACCTAATAAACTACTTGAGTGAATTTAAGCTTGATTTTTTAGGTTAGGGTTGAACTTAAGTAAAGATCAAGTAAGTTTCGAGTGTCTAAATAATAATTTTATGAAATTTACTCCTCCAAAATAGGATACAAGTATGATGTTTTCATGCCATATGCCCACCATGAAACTTATATCTTATATACAAAGTACAAGTTTTAGGATAATTCATATCTGTCTTGTAAAATTTTATTAAGTAATATAATTTATATTAATAAATGAAAAAAAAACCTCATAGTTTTTTCATTCAAGAAAACTAAAATAATAAAAACAATATTATATTGATATTAAAAAGAAACGATTCAAACCTAATACAATTCTTAAACCTAAAACAAGTAACTTTATATTTTAAGAGGCAATATTTGTTGCTAGTTTTGAAATACTTGTATCTGCTTTCTTTTGTGAATGCATCCTTAGTTTTGTTTAAACCCAAGACAAACCTTAAACCAAAAACTACTAATCAAAACTTAAAATAGTAATTCTAAATTTTAAGAGGCAATAATTATTGTTGGTTGTGAAAAACTTGCATCTTTCTTTTTTTTTTTTTTTTTGTTACCATACACATTTATACATTAGTCATTCAATTTTTTTTTCCTAATAAATAGTGCCTTTTAACATTTAGATTCTATGATTTGTTTAAAGAGTTCTCTTTTGGCACAGAAAAATATATATACTTACAATCTGCTATAAAAAGAAAGTGCAAATACTGGAATTTATGGAAAAATAAAAAGAATTTATATATTCCATAAAGTACCCTCCGTAGGGTACTAGTTTTATGGGTAAGTTTTGGTTCCAAAAATTTAAAACTCGTACATTGAGTACAGGTATGGTTTGTAACTTACTTACCCTATACTCGCTCACCTCCAACAATATACAATTGATATATTCAATAATGTACATATCTTGTAATAGTTTCTAAAGGTTATAAGATATACTCCACTTCTAAATCTTTGTATTGTAAAGATGGTAAAATATGTATCTAAACTATTATAACTTAGCGATATAAACATTAATCTTCCAATAAAATAAATCAGATTCGAATTCATTCTCCTTCAAGTTTTAATATGTAATGTTATTAGCCAATAACAATTAAATATATATATGTGTGTGTGTGTGAGGAAGAGATAGTAAGATTCGTCCTTCGGTCCTATTGGCTATCTTCTTGGGCTCTATAATATCCCTCTTTATTATCCTTATCCAATGATAGATCAGAAGGGATTATGTAAATACAAGGTTACCGCTTATAGTCGACAATTTCAGACACAATACTACAGTCTACAATAAGAATATGAATTCACGCTGTTAGAAATATGATTAAGGTGACAAAATCCAAATAGATACCAGAGAACACAAGATGAAAGACGCCATTAATATAGAATATGCAAGGTTATAACATAAATTAATTTCGTGATTTTTTTTTTTCAACCTTACATATTTTAAGCACTACTATATAGAAAACCCTTATATTTGTACCCTATTCTATAAAAATAAGTTTCAAAAAATCTATGCTCTGAATCTATCTATAATATATATATTGAATCTGTTTGATCAAGTAATATATAAATGGATACCTTTTACATTAAGGTTAATTATTCATCAATTTTGAACACTGTAGACAAATCCATAATCATAGATTTCACATACTTAACAAGACCCCGTACCTCCATACTATTTTGCTTCCCAATTACTCTGTACAATTGTATTTCTTTTGTGGTTGAGAAATTACAAGTAGCTGTAAGATTTTATTTCAAGCTGGTGAGCTACAACATTGATGTTGTAGCAAATCTATAAACATATTGCTGTGACATATAAGACGTTAGATACGGTTTTATTTTTTAATAGATATTACATGTGACGTGTGACATAAATCTATCATTCTAAATTGTCGAAACATAGAGTATGATCTCCACCAGCCTTGGAGCATCCTATGGAAACCTGTACTTTTATTGCCATAAGTTCCAGGTTCATAACACTCTATATTTACGACCATGAGTAGGATAATATTTGTGCCTTATGAAATATTCCTAGTATGTATAATTACATTTGGTATACTTAATAAATATTTGAGTAATCAACCGACGATACCGCATAAATAATGGAAATAAGCCTCAAATCTCTTTAGAAATTCACTTGTTCAAACATTTTAAGAAAATAAAACCTCATAACAATAACTAAGATTGTAAACAAACCAAATTTGAGATGATATAACTCAAATTCAAACTTGGACTCAACTCAATTTGAAAAGCTCAAGTTTGACATGAATTTAATCGAGCTTATGATTTTAAGCTCGAACTTGGGTAGATTAAGCTCATTTTGCCTTAATAATTTTTTTAAAAATATATATATCATGCTAATTAAAATAATACTTTGCATAAACTCATCTCAAATCTGATTAATAATTATACTCAAGTACTTGAGTTTAATTAGGCTTACAAATTCGTTAACTTTGTAAATTTCGAGCTTGACCTATTAAATTACTCAAGTGAATTCAAGCTTGATTTAGTTGCTTAGGTTTGAACTCAAGTAAAGATTAAGCCAAATTTGAGTAGTTTGCAGAGTAAACTTTTCTTATTTAATTACAATCCTTATAATAACTTTTAGTGGGAAGATTGGAGTTATGGTTTATTATTAACGGACGTTTGGCCTTGTACTTTGAATATTATTATTTTTGTTACAACACCTGCAATATCCTTCCAAGTAAAATGGGTTATTCACTACGAACTTCTTCTTCTTTTTTTTTCTTTTTTTTTATACCTTTCAAAAGATATACATTCATGTACAATGCAATATATATAGTAAAATTTATGCATTCATGTACAATGCAGTATATATTGTAAAATGTAAATAATAGCAAGGCTACTATGCATTTGATAGACTCAACAATGTATATGGTTTCAAAAGGTGATAAGGTATGTGATAAGATAATTGTATTTCTATAATATAAATATTGATCTTTCAATACAATGAATTAAATCCAAATGTTTTCTTTCTCAAAATGTTATATGTAATGTTGTTGAAAAAAAAAAAAACAGGAAGATGGTAAGATATGTCTTTCCATCCTATCGGTCATCATCTTGGACCCTATAACGGGATAAGATATTTCAGTTGTTCTTTATTTTCCTTATCCAATGAATAGATCAAATGGGATTATGCAAATACAAGTTTGGCACTTGCGATCGGCAATTTCGGATGCAATACCTTAACGACAATATGAACTCACCTATTAGAAATATGATTATGGCAATACAATATGAAAGCGCAATTAATATCTAAATAAGCAAGATTATAACACGTTTTTCGTTTTCAACCTTATATATTTTGAACCCTACACGAACTTCACATAAATTTCACCAATATGAACTATCTTTCCCTATTATGATTTATCTATGATAAAACAAACACCTATGTATTAAATTAAACTAAGAAAAAGAAGTTATATTTCTATGAAAATTTCAACACAAGCAGGTTTGTGGAAATAACAAACGGTAGAATAATATTCTAAATCCTAATGATTGAAGTCCGAGGCAGGTGAAAAACGAATCTCCGATCCAATTCTAGAATCAATGCCGATTTTATTAGGTAGCATCCAAGTAGCTTCCTCCTGGCCAACGTTATCCACACAAATATGTCATGGCCCACGTCACATGTATTCATTGGACGTAAAGAAATGTCATTTCTAGTACTTTGTCTATTGAGTTCCACCTTTGAAGGTCAAATCAACTTGAGGTCAGTGCATGGAATATTACACATCTGGAGAGACCAAATGGAGTATTCCCCAAGGAAAAGGTATTAATTTCCTCATTAGTATATTTTTTTCTCCATTAATTTAGGTAGGTCACAGTGGATGTGTTGCTGTTACCCATTAGATTATTGGTCAACGTCAGATGACCAAGTTCAATAAGTTTTGTGACTAAAATCATTATATTGTTGTATTAGGCATCATATATATTATTATTCAGTATTAATGTCCCAAAGTATCTTAGATTCTTTTATCCGGTCGAGTTTCATTCCGGCCCATTTAATAAATTATCACTTGCCCATCTGTTTCTATAATCTCCGTCATTTAATTTTGGGGAATTTTAAGATATGTTTCTTTTAAACAATTCGGTTTCAAAATGTGTGCTTGCCGAAAGTACTTTTGCATGGAAGAAGTAATTTAGAGTCTGGTATATTATATACTGTAAGTTATAACCTTTGTGTTTCAAAACTATTTTCATTTTAGTACTAGGTATATGGACTATTTTAAACCGATCCTACACAATATATATCCCTACAAATGTAGTTAAATTACAACATTATAATAAAAGCTTAGGGATCCAACAATGCTGTCGATATATATGAAATATTTCTATGAAAGACAAAAGTTTTAAGGGCCTGGAGTACGTGCATGTCATAAAATATCTTGCTTAAGCATTTTATTGGTTCATGATTATTATTATCATATTTTTTTTCTGGTGGGACATTTTTTTTTTTTTATATATAAGCTTTTGGTAATGTTGGACTAGTAATTTTTAAATAATACACTTTATAGAGTCCTATATTCAAATTTTAACATATGCTTAGTAATAATTTTGCGATTTATTAAAATAAAATGAATAAGGAATTCACAAATTCCATGAGTGATTTTTAATGGCTTTAATAAATTGTAGAGTAGGCTCATTGTTGAAACTTGGAAAATCGCATCTAGGAGAGGTAGGAACTCTCCCACCCGATAGCCACTCATATCTGGTTTGACCTTTAATACCTTACGGATCATGTGTTGGCTGTTGACCTAGCTCTCGCTAGGGTCGCATGCATTGTGTGAACACTTGGCCCGTCGTGTTCACGCGTCGGCCACACCTCAGTAGAGCGTGATGGTTTGAGCACGAAATGTAATTTGTTTAGGCACCGAGAGAGCTAGGTGGCGGTTGACGAAGGATGGTGGTGGCTATACCTAGACCCAGGGCCATGAACCGTGACCAATTTTTTTGGGTTAGTTCACTAGCCCATGATCCATCCAATTTTTTTATTTAATTTTCCCTTTTCTTAAGTAGTTGGCTTTTCCCATTTCCTAAATTCTACGTACTAGCACAATCATAGTTCACAATAATTTTTATATATTTTTTAAAACCTCTTTAGTGTGTTAAGTAGTTTTTATATTTGTAAAAACCTTTCGTATTTATATAATTAGCCATTTCAATTTTTTTAATAAAAAATTAATACAATATAAATTAATTTTCAAAATAGTAATAATATCGCTAATTCCTAGATTTAAAAAAGAAAAAGAAGCTAATTAGCGTTTTTTTTTTAAATTATCTAATCTAAGTGTCAAATATGTAAAATAGACAGAAAAAAAAATTACAAATGCTAAACAATTGAATTTTTTTTTAATTTATCTTTTTTCTTTTCCTCACCTAACCGGCGGATTGAATGTTGTTTCATCCCATAGGTTACCAACCTGTCGATTTAGGCAAGTGTTTTATATACTTTTTAAAACCTTTAGTGTGTTGCGTAGTTTTTATATTCACGAAAAACCATTATGTTTACGCAATTAGGCATTTCAATTTTTTTTAATAAAAAAGTCATACAATATAAATTAATTTTTGTTCTAGCACTTTCAATTTTCAAAATAGTAATAATATTGCTAATTCCTAGATTTAAAAAAAAAAAAAAGCCAATTAGGGTTTTTTTAAAAAAAAATTATCTAATCTAAGTGTCGAATATGTAAAATAGATAGAAAAAAATTACAAGTGCTAATCAGTTGAATTTTTATTTTAATTTATCTTTTTTCTTTTCCTCACCTAACTGGCGGATTGAATCGTCATTTCATCCCATGGGTTACCGACCCGTCGATTTAGGCAAGTGTTTTATATATTTTTTAAAACCTTTAGTGTGTTGCGTAGTTTTTATGTTTGCGAAAAACCATCATGTTTACACAATTAGGCATTTTAATTTTTTTTTTAATAAAAAATTCATACAATATAAATTAATTTTTGTTCTAGCACTTTCAATTTTCAAAATAGTAATAATATCGCTAATTCCTAGATTTAAAACAAAAAGCCAATTAGGGTTTTTTTTAAAAAATAATTATCTAATCCAAGTATCAAATACGTAAAATAAATAGAAAAAAATTACAAGTGCTAATCAGTTGAATTTTTATTTTAATTTATCTTTTTTCTTTTCCTCATCTAAATGGCAGGTTGAACTGTCATTTCATCCCATGGGTTACTAACCTGCCGATTTAGGTAAGTGTTTTATATATTTTTTAAAACCTTTAATGTTTTGTGTAGTTTTTATGTTCGTGAAAAACCATCGTGTTTACATAATTAGTCATTTCAATTTTTTTAATAAAAAAGTCATATAATATAAATTAAATTTTATTCTAGCACTTTCAATTTTCAAAATAGTAATAATATTGCTAATTCCTAGATTTAAAAAAAAAAGAAGCCAATTAGGGTTTTTTTTAAAAAAAATTATCTAATCTAAGTGTCAAATACATAAAATAGACAGAAAAAAAGTACAAGTGCTAATCAATTGAATTTTTCTTTTTAAATTTATCTTTTATCTTTTCCTCCTCTAACTAGCAAGTTGAATCGTCATTTTATCCCACGGGTTACCGACCCGCCGACTTAGGCAAGTCACCACCTTTGACTTATATGAACCCACCGGAATTGATCCTTCCTTAGGTTTAATTATGTCTGAATTAGGGTTTTGTAAGGATTGGGGGCTAGAATTTTAAAATGGTTAGGATATTTTGATCATTTTATATCTACTTCTAGTATACATGATATTTTGATAATTTTGTTTCTACTTCTAATATACTGGATATTTTGATTAGTTTGTATCTACTTCTATTATACTATAAAGTAGCAAAGATTTTCCAACTATACAATGAAAACCTCTTCATTGTCTATTATATTATTTAAGAATTATTATTCTTCTTACATTATTTCATTCCTCCAAATACACGTACAAAATATACAAATATATGTCCGAGTAAAAGTCAAATTACATATTTCCATCTCATTATTGCATTTCTTATCTTACCCAATACACGACTTCTTCACATATAATAGCAATGAAGGCGTGCTTGGCTAAAAGCAGCTGAGGATGCCCCTTATTGCGAGAGTATTTTTTTAGAAAATGGTTCCTAGGAAACTATTTTGGAAAATACTGCTGCAAAATTGCAATATTTTTGGTTTGCTTGAAATTTACACATTAATTGCATCTAAGACGTGAGATTTCAATAATAGAGAGGCTTTAAAAAATTAAATCTTGAGGGCTTAGTCGCAGCTACAAAGGAAAACCGCCAAGAAGGTCATTGGCTTGTACTTCACCACAACTGCACATCTCACACAACCACATAAAATCATCAATCAAACCTCAACTCTCAACTCAAAAACCAAACCAAAAGAAAAAGAGAGATTTTCAGCTCAAAGTAATGAACTGCTAGTTATATTTGCCCTAAAATGAAATTACAGAGGCTAATTTAGATTTAGAAATAGCAAATTTAACATGCGATTTACAAATGGCACTTCCAACATAAGTTTCCATTGTAAACTCCACAAGTTAGAGGACGACCGCAAAATTGCATCGCTAAGCTGTATTTTATTACAGTAAATCACAAAATATTATTACCAAGACCCTTTTTCAAAAGTTACTTTTTTCAAAAGGAGCATCCTCACCTATTCTCTTGCTAGAAGAGCTTATTTGTATTAGAGATAAATTATGCATTAAAAAAGTAAATTAAACTAAACAAATAACCCTAAGAGAGATAACATATTCATTAAATAATCTCATTAATCAACACAATGGTTGTCCTCGTCACATGACAATCATTCTTCTAGAATATATTAATAGAAGTTGATAAATGGAGGGACATCGATGGTCCGGGTTTAAGTCGCATCAATCGTGATCTTTAATTATAGCAAGAATAGTGTTCCCATAATTTATTGAATTCACAATGTGGAGAAATCTTACCAATGCCTTGTTTTAATCGTTCAACCTAGGCGGCCTTCGACAAAACTAATTATTACTATTTCCATTTATTATTTTTGGAGTTATGACTTTTTTTACAATGTTTCAGAATTGTTGAAAAGGCTAAAATAACAAAGAATGCTTGTAACCTTGTAAGGTTTCCATTTAAATGCATTTTCATCATGTTTTAGACCACCTCCTAACGTGCGTAATAAAAGAAAATCCAACGGGTTTTATGCATAGTATATATATATATATATATATGGATATAAGTATTGACAAAAATTTCATATATATTGTGGTATAATTGATAATTTCTTCTCCCATAGTCGCCCTTTGTAGCTAAGTCAGTCATTGCAAGCTTTTGAATTCATCCTGAAGTGCTTGGGAATTATCGCCCATATTTTTCACACGTTACATATGTCAAAGTCTTACTGGTTTTTACGCAATAAATAATACTTATAATTTAATATCTAGTGAATCTTTTCTCATAATAATAGGCATACGATGAAGAAGTAAAAGAATAATAATGATATATCTCTCTTTTGAGGAGAATTCCTTCATACATACATACACACACATATATGTATGTGATATAACCAAAACTTAAAAGGAAATGTTAAATATATTATCCAGAAATCTCGAGAGGTTGATGCTATTAACTGTGGTTTTTAGACGAGGCGATGACACATCAAGGAGGGACGATTAATGAGATGTGATGATGGCTTAACTAGCTATCACAAAAATATTAATGAAAGATGGATTTTTCGTTTTTAAGTTGGGAAAACTATATTTTATTATTTTCACAACAGTTACTGGGTATTACCGCCCTTCCCGTGGCCATTTATATTTCCAACGTCTTAAAAATATCAAGATATAAACTAATAATCAGAAAGCTTCAACGTTCATGAATATTTGTATAAACTTAAAAACAAGTTTAGTAAAACAAACCCTCCAATGGTAGGTTTGACTTACGGAAATGAGTAAGGTGAAAATAGAATTATAATTATATAGAATAGAATAGAAAAGTGATAGTTACTCATCATAATTATTTTAAGATATTGTGAATAAATATGAAAATATGTTATAAGAAGTTAAAGAACAATTAATCTTTGATTTTGTAAAGATATTATAAGTTCTTCTTTTAAAGATTTCACAAACCAAATGTAAGAATAAATCAAAAATATATATTTATTCTAACATCATAAAATCAACCAAATATACCGACTAATAAAGAGTATATGTACAGTGTTTCTTATAAATATCTCTTCAATTGGCAATTACCCCCAACGATTCCTCCACAATACCGTTGTTTTTCCTTATAAAAATTAAAAGAAAAAGAAAATCAGAGTAAAAAGAGGTTAAAATTAGGAAAAGTAGATCACAAGTGGGGACCCAACTTGGCAACTGGTCCCCATTTACACCAACCAAGATGGCCCACGTATACACCAGGGACTGAAGATTCACTGCACTCCAAATATTATAATATTGACCTACCGTTTATGAATATATCAAATTAAAGCATATTATAATAATATATTATCATTGCATTACATGCAGAAAGCTGCCGAGCAACAACATCGCAATGCATGACGTTTTTGTCTGTGCATATTCATGCCTCTACCACACGGATATCAGTTTTCTACCCTTGCGTATATTCTGTCTTTTTTCTCGAGTTAGATACCTAACATTTATATATATATATATATAACAGCACTTATTAAGCATATAGGTTTTCACATTTTTTTTAAAATCATTATGCTTCACAAAGTAAATATATTAAGAAAGGTAATGTTTTTTGTTCGGTCTCTTAAGAACTAATTAATATTATAGTAAAAGGTACTTTCTTAATAAAAAAAAAATTAAATATAACTTATTAATAGACTATTTTAAACCTAAGCTTTCAATCCAAATATAAACTCTTAAAATATGGACCGCCCTTAAGTTAAGGTGGCATTGTCGAAGCTCGAGCTTGCTGAAGCTCAAACTAACCTTGCCTAAATATATGCTATGTCCCCAACTTCAGGATAATCTTCCCAAAGCTCAATTGGCCTCTCAATGGCTAATCCAAGCTCCCAACTCCATCCTAAGGCATAAATTAATCAAGTTTAGCTCATGAGTTTGAAGGAAAACTAAATGAGAATCAGTTCGCCAAATAAGGAAAGTTAGCAGTTTAAACATAATATTATCAAACCCAAATTAAAAGTTTGACTCGAAACCGAGAAAGGTTTAAGTTAAGTGTCGAGAGAGGGCTTAAATCATGGTCGATAAGAATATTATAACATAATTCGTATATATTTATTAAGCAAAAAAAACTACCTACATATCTAAAGTTGAGAATTTTTTTCTTACCATTTATTTTTTTCATTTGATCTACATTTACTTTTTCAGTAAATTAGTGTATTTTCTACAAAATATAAAAAAATATATATATATTTTAACCCAAGAAAAACCTAATGAGTTATTACAAGGATCAGGTTAAACCGATCAAATCAATTGCAAATCAAAATCACCATCAATAAGGGTTAAATGGGTTACTTGGACCAATTTTATAGAAAAATCAAATCAAACCAAACTAGGTTGGACAGGATGAGTTAACTCGGATTTAATAATACTACTTAAGTGACCTATTCCTAAGATCTTTTGCACAAAATTCAGAGTAAAAAATGATCTCAAGAGGCTTATCTCTTTCCTAAAATAGATCGATTAACATATCTATAAATATTAGATCATCACTACTAGTAAAGGATTCCAATCTATCGCCTTTTACATACATTATACACGTTCTCTCATTTATTCTCTAAATTAAACACAAGAGTAGCCACATTGGAACCACCTTGAACACTCTTGAAATTTATGTTTGCTATATTGTATGGGTGACCTATAACCCAATGAAATCGACCATCAATACCACCTGTTCTATACTACCCATTCTATGAAAGAATAATATCCATGCTATACGAGCTCTTAAAGCCTAGATGAAATTATTAAATAAAATAACAATATATCCAAAATAAACAAAAGGTTTAAAGAGAAGGGTTTAGCCTAGGTACTTGGCATTACAACATAAACATAAATATATATATATATATACAGTAATGATGATTGGAATAAGTTCTGTTATTTTCCTTAAAAATAATCCATTTTTGGTTGTGTAATTTTGAATCAAATTCATAGTTTTAGAATAGTTACAACAAAGTAGCTTTTGATAGCTATGAGTTCACTAAATGTACGTTCCTTACTGAATTAACATGTCTTAGATTACCTTGCCCTGTATTGCTTACATTTGTCCCACATTTCACTATTTCAATAAGTCTTACTACTTTTTTCTTGTTCCTGTCATGTTGGGTCCTTGTTATTTTACTTATCTTCTAGGATTTTTTCTTTGTCTTTCTATGGTTGTCTTTTTAGTCTATTATTTTCAAATTTTGAAATTCTCTAGTTAGTTAACATATATGTTTCAATCTTTTCTTGTTCTTATAATCTTATTCCAAATTCCTATTAGTGATTCCTCTTTGTTCTTGTGCTTTTGTTCCATTTTTGGTTCTAATTATCAACCTTATGTATTGAAGTGTTATTTTAAACCTCTTTAATGATGGTGGATGAAACGGCTCTACCTTGTGACGATGGTTTGTTGCTGGATTTACATGAACTAGAAATTGGGTCTAATGCTCAAACATGTTTGGTAGTTGGGAAAGTAATTGCCAATAAAACTCTCCCTTGTATGTCTATAGTGAATATTCTTAATCGTATGTAGCAACATTTTGGAGAGATTAAGGTGTCTCATCTCTTTGATAATTTATTCCTTATGGAATCTCATGATGAAGTAGTAGTCTCATTGTTTCTGGATTCTCAACTGTAGACTATCATGGGCTTCCCAATGATTGTATGTCAGTAGGAGTTAAGTAAAAAATTGGAGGAGTTGGATTTTAAAGAAATCTCCTGCTAGTTATAGATCCATGGTCTCCCTTTGCATATGCTTCTTAAAGAAATGGCTCTACTATTAGGAGTAAGATGGGTAGAGTCGTACAATTGGAGCAACAATCGTCGGTTTTTAAGGATTTTCTGTGTACGAAGACTACTTTTCCCATTACTAAGCCCCTTATGAGTGGTGTTTGGTTGCCTTCGCTTAAAGGTAATCGAACATAAATAAGGTTCAAATATGAGCATCTTGATGATTTGTGTTGCACTTGTAGTCTAATTGGACATTTAGAGATGAATTATACTCAAAGAGCTCTAGCAAATTTTCTACATAAAAAATTAGATGATTCTCTTAAAGCAAGAGCTCTAAGGGCCAAAATTAGAAAACTTCAATCGAATAAGGTAGTGGTGACAAAACCATTGCGATTACAAATGCAAGCTATGCAACCAGAAACTACCTCCAATACACCACATGTATGAAGACATATCGTAGAGAATTAGAATCCTGATCGGAAATTTATTAACATGTGTACTAAATTTGAAAAGAACTATAGTGAAAATAAATGATGAGGTGGCTTTATGGAAAAGGAAAGGAAAGAAAGATTTCGAAATTAATTATTTCAACTTTAGATGACATATTTAGGACTTCAATAGGCATTGGGCATAACCCGATATCCCAAACTATGCCCCAACCCACTATTTTACCATAAATTGCTTCACCAAAATATCTCCTTAGCCAAAATTATCCTTTCTTCTCTCAACATCCTCACCTTTAATAGACCTAAACCCTAATTCATCGATTGTCCACTCATTACCTTCAAGTAAGACAAAACAATCATTACCTCAATCATCAACCTCTCACCAAAATTTATCTATTGCAACTAAACCCTACTTCCTCTCTAAGCCAAATGAGTACTCTTTCAATGGTGCCTATTTCCCCAATTGAGAAAGCTCTATACTCTCTTTCGCTCAAATCCCATCATCCCCATTCGTATGAGTTGAAATGTCTTATTAGTCTTTCACGAAAAAGCAAGCAAGTGGTCAAGAGAAAGGTGTCATTCCAGGAGAAATATGTTAAGCGTAAGTCCAAATTCTCTTTTACTCAAAGTTATAATGAAGTTACCTACTGCAATGTGGTGGAACTAAAGAATAATTTAGTGGAAATAGAAATTCTACAAGCCTCTAATGTTGCTAAAGAAGGTTCTTGTAGTTGTCCTTCAACAACCATAAAGACACCATAATTTACTTATCCTGGAACTGTCAAAGTTTAGGCCATGCCTGGACAGTTGAAGAGCATCAATGCCTTATGTAAAAGTTTATGCCTAACTTAGTTTTCCTTATGGAAACTCGAAATCAATAGTGTGTTCTAAAGCTATTGATATGGAAATTTCATTTTGACTATAAAGTGTATGTTGATCCTATAGGCCTTTCCAGCAATATAACTTTATGGTGGCATGGAGATGTGTTAATAAATGTTGTTTCTGCAGACAAGAATCTAATTAATGTGCAGTTGTTTAAGCAAATGAGTAGTATGGATGCATCTATTTCATTATGTTATGCAAATCTGATTTATTGAGATAGGTTAAAACTTTGGGATAGATTGTGTAGTCTAGCTTCCAATATGACCTTACCTTTGTTGTTGATTGGGGATCTAAATGAGATTAAAGAAGCATCAAAGGAGAGTGGTGGACCTCTAAAGCCAATCAAGCAAAATGTTAATTTTAATCAAATAATCTCGAATTGTGGATTACTTTATGTTGGGCATCATGGTCAGACTTTTACATGGTTAAATAAGAGGTTTGATGGTGTATGGGTTAAGGAATGTCTTGATAGAGGCCTTGTTAATAGCGCTTGTATACAGTTATTTCCACAGATGAAGATTTCAACTCAATCGGTGCATGGTTATGACCATTCACCTTTGGTAATGAACCTGCTTTATAGTGAACAATGTGGTCCTTAAATGTTTCGATATGAACAAGGTTAGCTCAATGCCTACGGGTGTACAAAAGTGATACAGAGTGCTTAATACAATGATTACTCACCTCTTGATCTTTGGGAGCTAATGCGAAAGTTGATTGCTTGTAGAAGAACTCTCCAGCAGTGGAGTAAGACTTCTATACACAATAATTCCAAAGGGGTTGATATTTTGCATCAACAACTAGTAAATATTCAAGATAAAGATGTTTCAGAGGCACTATTTGAAGAAGAATTAATGCTCCATTAGTAACTTGAGTTTGCTCAACAACAAGAGGAATTGTACTAATATCAGATAGCTAAGGTCAATTGGTTGCAATGGGGTGATAGGAATACTAAGTTTTTCCATTGAACCACCATAAATCGAAGAGTTCGGAGTAAGGTATATAAAATTAAAGATAACCAGGGTATTTGGCAAGATAACTAGAATATCGTTGCTACATCTTTTTTGAATTATTTCAAATCCTTATATACCTTTGATAATTCAAAACATGTTGATGAGGTCTTAGTTCACATTGACTTTGTTATTAGTGCTGATCAAAATTCTTGGTTAACTTGGCCCTTAACTTGACACTTAAAGGAAGAGTAGGTGAAGGAAGCGGTTTTCCAGCTTAGTAGTTACAAGTCTCCTAGTCCAAACGAATTTAGTGGCATTTTATACCAATCACAATGGCAAATTGTTGGTTTGTACATCTTTAAAGTGGTTCAAAGTTTCCTACAACAAGGTATTTTCCTTTCCCTTTTTAACAAAACTGATATTATCATTATACCAAAAGTATCTTGTCTAGAAGAAATTAACCAGTTCCGTCCTATTGTCTCCATAATTTTTCATATAAAATCATTTCCAAAGTTTTAGCTAATAGGTTACAACCTCTTTTAGATACTATAGTCTCCCTTTTTCAAAGTACGTTTGTTCCTAGGTAGTTAATTCAAGATAATGTTATCATAGCTTGTGAGATGTTTCATTATCTTAATCTTAGTAATAGAAAATGAAAGCATTTTTGTGTTATCAAGATTGATGTGGAAAAGGCATATGATAGGGTTGAATGGGCTTTTTTAGAGGCTATTTTACTGAAAATGGGTTTTTTTGAAGTTTAGGTTAGATGGGTCATGACATGTATGAAATCAGTTTCTTTCAATCTTTTAGTTAATGGAAAGAGAGTTAGGAAATTTGTGCCTTCAAAGGGTATCAAGCAAGGGGACCTCATTTCATCTTATCTATTTGTTTTAATTGTGGATTGTTTGTCTTTGATGATTAAAAAAGTTAAAGAGATTGGCTCTCTAAAAGGAATAAAGATTCACAATACAAACCCTATATTAACACATTTTTTTTTAGTTGATGATTCTTTATTCTTTTTAGAAGTTAACCAATTTAACATCCAAACTTTAAAGAATTTGTTGCATGAGTATTGTAAATCTTCAAGGAAAAAGGTGAATTTTTGTAAGAGCTCCATGGTTTTTATCTAAATCTTGCCTTGAAGCTTTAAGATGTGGGTATGCAAATGTGATTGATGTTGTTGTTAATAATAATCCTAGTAAATTTTAGGTCTACATACATCTTGAGATAGGTTTAAATCTCAGGCTATAAATTTTTGAAAGAACATATAGTAGCTAAGCTACAAGGTTAGAAAAAGCACCTTTGTCAATAGGAGGAAGAGAAGTTCTCATTAAATTTGCGGCCTTTGTGACACCTACATATTCAATAAGTATTTTTTCTTTCCCTAAAAAGTGGTGTAAGGAAGTTAATGGTTTGATAGCTAGTTACTAGTGGGGAGAGAATGACCATAATAGGAAGACACATTGGAAGAGATAGAAGGATTAAGCTAAATCCAAGGATTTGGGAGGGCTCGGCTTTAGGGACTTAGAATTACTTAATCAAGCTTTGTTAGGTAAACTAGCTTGGCTAATTTTGCAATTTTTAGATGCTTTATGGGTGCAATTGTTAAAAAGTATTTATTTTCCTAACTGGAGTTTCTTGGAGGCTTCCAAAGGCAGTAAATCTTCTCAAAGGTAGCAAAGCATCTTGCAAGGTCATGAAACTATTAGGAATGACTTCATTTAAAGGGTAGGTGATGGTACATCTATTAATGTATGGAAAGATCCTTAGATTCCGGGTTTGCTAAGATTTAAAATTAGTTCTAAAAATCATGATGCTGAATTGGTTGACTTAAAGGTGTGTGACTTAGTAGATAGAGAACACTCTTGCTGGAATCTTTCTACGATACTACATAGGTTATCTTTTGTTAAAGTGGATGCAATTCTCAAGGTCCCCATACTTGTTTGGCCTGATAGTTATAGGTTAGTGTGGATTGGAGAGAAATCAAGGGTTTACATTGTTAAAAGTGGTTACCATGGAATAGCTTCTTTTAAGGAGCAACCTAAAATGAATTAGGCTCATCTTCACATGATAAAAGGAGGGTTGTTTCAAAAATCATTTGGTAATTGAAGTGTCAACCAAAACACAAACACCATTTTTGGCATTTATGTTTATTGCTTTATCCACTAACTATAATTTGTTTTGCAAGAAAATCATTACAAATCCAGCTTGTTCTTTTTGTACAAAAGATGAAACTCTAAAACACTTGTCTTTCCATTGTGCTTGGGTTAGATATGTTTGGTTTGTTGCTCTACAATTGAAGATTGAAGAGTTCAACATAACAAGAATAGATGGTTAGCTAAAGTCAATTTTGCAACTACAAAATATAGCTAAGACTCAACGACTACAATTCCTATCTAAGGTAGGTATAGTCTTATGGCATATTTGGTTGCACCACAATTACTGTGTTTTCCATAAAGAGGCTCCCATTCTCCAAAAAGTTATTTCTTTAATCATTAGAGAATTAGAACTTATGAACCTTGCTGCTATACATCAAACCATGCGATCTTCTACTCTAATGCCACATTTCTCATTGTGCACAGTAAGTCAGCACTATTTTAATAGACAAGCTACTAAGTGGATTCTACCCTCATCATCACATTTCAAGATAAATTGCAATACTTCCCTTAATGTCAATATTGGAACAAATGGCACTAGATACATATGCAAGGATCATACAAGTACTCTCTTCTATGTAAAACCAAAGTTTACAAATTCCTCAAATGTCAATGTTAGCAAAGCCTATGCAATACGTGAAGCTTTGTCTATGGCACATGCAATGGGGTGGAGCAATATTTAAGTTGAATCAAATTCTATAGTAGTAGTATTAACTATCAACAAGCCTTCTTTAGCATCTTAGAAAGTGGCGGGTGTTGTTAATGATATCATTTATTTAAAGTATTTTTCCGAGTCATGTACTGTTTCTTTTGTTTATCATGAAGCAAATAGGTATGCTCATTGGGTTGTAACCTAAGTTAAATATGGGATGAGCTATTGTTTTTGGGTGCTTAGGCCCTCATCCTGTTTGTCTTTTTTATTGTTAGTAAACAGTGGCTCTAAGCCATCAAATGTGTAATGTCTTTTACTTAATTTAATCTTTCTATTGGTGGTAAAAAAAAAAAAAGACAATATAGTTCAACTATATTGTATATAAACATTTGAACACAATTTGAAATTTCTTAGGAAAATAAGAATATTTATAATAAGGAAAATATCAAAAATTAATTTTAATAGTTTATTGAGTGATGAAGATTTTCATCTTGATTTCTTGAAATTTTATTAATACATTGTGAATTTAATCCTATTTACAAATTAAAAAGAAAAAATAAAATAGAAAATTAGGGGTTGTCCAAACTAAGCCAAACAACCTAATAAAATGGACGAAACCCAGTGCACCAAAAGAAGCGCTCCAAACAACTAAGGGACGTACTTAATCCTTGAGTATCTTACTCTTTATAGAATGTCCCATTTCTTGTGGGCCAATAACTAGGAAGGTACTCAACTCTCAAGCACCATACTCCTCTCGGCACCCCCACTTTTGATAAGGTCTAAGAGCCAAAATAAATTTAATGTGATAAGATGACTTGTAGGTGAGACACAAGCAAACCTATAATTGGGCCATTAAGTTAAGACCTATACCTTATCAATGAGACTTACTAAGCCTTAGCTTAATCACCCAAGTTAGATATAATTCTACTAACCTATAATTATAAATAAGGCTCCCATCTAGGTACTTACAAGAGGATCTTTTTTTGAGAGAGCTTAAAAGATGAGTTATACACATACTCTATCATACTTATTAGGTTACTCTTATCAATTGGAGACTGACTTAATCATTAGAGCGGTCGTAGTAAAGGAAACTCTAGCAACCATTCTGACGGCTTTTACTGTTTTGCAGGCTTAAGTGAGCCCAATAACAAGTTAGACAAAAAATCACTACCAACAATGTACCTGTGTTGTTTTAACTTACACTACTTCAAATGGTTGGTTTTGTTCCATAAACATTGTTTTGTGTCTACAACAAGTTAGATTGGTTTCATCTAATGGTCATCATTCAGGAGATATGTTAGCAATTAAACGGTGACTTATTATATTTGTTTAATAATTATGTTTTTCCTAATCTCTTATAAATGATTTGGCTTATGTTTGCAATTCATAATGGAGTAAAAGGTCAATAAAAATTAATACATTTACTGGAAAATAAGTAAGGGACCTAAATGGATTTTAATTTAACACACTTTCTTGTTATTGTTTTGCTATTTTGGTAACCAATGGATTCAATTATTATCAATTTTATATTTTCTAATCAATTGTATCGAATTTTCTGAGTTGATGAAGGGTTAAAGAATCTTTGATTAACTTATTTTAAGGACATGATTCTTATCAATTTGAGTTGGTCTTGTGAATTATTGCAAATTAATCAAATTGTTTATGTTTTCCTTGATAAATTGTTTCAAAGGACTTTCCCTTTTGTTCATTTATTCATAAACTCATAGCAAATACAATTCCTTTTACATGTATCGCATGATTCAAGGTCTCTTTACTTAACTTAGGTTGATCTCATTCATAGAGTAAGTGGCTTCAGGTCAACATATTGTTGGTTACTCAAATGAGGTATTTTGTTTGGAACAGGACAGTTAGGATCGGATAATTTTTGCTTACGGATAGTCTTGGCATAACTGCCTTTCATCTTATTCATCATAGTTGTCAAAATTGTAATTCAACTCACACAATTTTTTAAGTTTACGATTTTAAAATGCTTATTTAAGTTAAATTAGGTATAAAATTGTTTTTATGTAAACTCATATAGAATTGCAAGTTTATGCGTAAACTTAGTAGATTCGTATATTTTAATCGAGTCTATCCTATCCATTTGAGTCAAATAGATAACAATTAAGCTTCTACAACATATAGATATTACTGGTACTTTAGAGGACTTGGAATTAGAAGATATGGATATAATTAACAGTCGTACCAATAATAATATTGACATTAATGATCAACATGATGATGATGATCATATGAGAGTTAGAGATAGTTTTTATGATAAAAAGGTAGCTAATGATTTATTTTAGTTTTTTATCTTATTATAATAATTTATGTTGTCATGCATTTCACATTGATACTACTATTCTTATTGCAAATTTATGCATTGGCATAATAATTTATGATAGATTATTTGTACTATAAGTTTATAAAATTTGGTGTTAGTAAAATTTTTGCCTAATTTATTTATTTTCATTTTGTATTGTAAGTTTATTATAAGTACTGTCATAGTAATCAAACTCATAATTCTACGAAGAATCGAAACCTATAGAATCATAAAATTATGCAAAATTGGTAAAATTACAAGATTATAAAATTATACACTTAAAGTCATAATTTTATCAAGATTCGACACCAAAAAGATTTTTCATCTATATTAAATAGGAAAAAATCATAAAATTTTTACAACTATGATTACTATAAGCTTATGTATAGTTTTTGAAATTTACTTTATATAGGTAGAAGAAACTTATATTTTTATATTTAGATTTTATAAACCCTTCAATGATTCTAGGTGAAATCTTGAATTTGACAACCTAGATTGTCTCATCTTATATAGTTACACTCGATAAAGATATCTCCTTTAATTACATTAGGCCCTATTAGAAGTAGATTATGACAATAATGCAATAAGACATGTTAAATTTTCTACGAAATGAGATAACTTTAATTTGTAATCCTATTTTCAACCTATGCTTAGAGAGGGAAGTACTATCATCTCAAAGCCTTGTACAAATTAAAGTTATGAAGAAAAAAATCACTTTAACAATTTCCAAAACCAAGTGATGGTAATAAAAGGCAAGGCTTGATGTTATTATATCATTTGATCAATTAATCACTATTGGTTTTAGGAGCACTTCGATTAAACTAATTTCAACTATGTATTATTATATCATTTGATCATTTAATTAATACATAGTTTCGAGCTGCACCTTGATTAAATTATTTTACCTTCAAAATTATAATCAAGATTCAAATATATTAATTTAGTTAATTATAGTTTTAATTCTAATCAATTCCAAATGGCCTAGTCTTAAAACATCGAAAGCCCTAGTTACTTAAAGATATATCGTCTATCATGCCATCATATACAATCTCCTAACCTCCCATTACAACAAAGTGTAGAACTGCTAAAGTATAGTTGAGAGAACTCTTATTATCTTACTAGTTAAACATTTGGCTAGATGGTATAATTTATGGTGCAATTTAGTGACATGGAGCTCAATATTGCTTAAGTGTCTTCATGGTGAGTAATGTCAAGATAAGTGACCTCTTCAGAAATAGTTGCACTAAAGGATAAAATCATGAGGTATGTTACTATAATAGCAACTAATACTTATATATGAGGAGTTATGGCTGTCACAATGTGGTACTAAATTAGTCAATTAATCAATGGATAAGGGAAAAGCCCTGCAAGATAAAGAATCATACTATGGGAGCTGTTGCTTAACCTTGTTTGAAGTAGATTTCTTAAGCCCATCAAGCCTAGCTCTAGGGTCCTTTTGTTTAGGTGATCTTAGAATCTTTAGTGATTTTAGTAAGAAAAGTAGTTGTATAAGTGTGATAAACTTTCAATCATTAAGGTACATTTTAGTTTAATTTTTTAGACTTTATTAGAATTTTCAGGTTAAGCATATTCAAAAAATGAATGATCTTACAATATGTATCCTCAAAGTAAATAAGCACTTTAAAAGATGAAATTGTAAGGCATACAACAGAGAAGTAAACAACACTTTTGGAGGAATTTTTGTTGTTACTAACAATACTACTACTATTAGGCACGTACTTATCCAAACCATTTAGCTATAGTCATGGTCATTAATCTACTCAACAGTTTAGAAATAATAGAAAAAATCATGAATAGAAACTACAAACTATACATGAGTGGTGTTATAACTTTGTTTTAAATCCCAAATCATGCTTTTACATCATCATCATTAGTTTTGTCCTTTTATTTGATTATTGATACAACTTAGATCCAAATGAAACTAAAAGTGGCCTTGGACTTGTAAGTAATTCTTATCAAACTAAGTTAGATAAAGATATATACTCTCATGTTATAATAAAAACTGATTCCATCTTAACTTATTAATACTCCTTTTAAATATTTAAGATCATACCAATAACTAAATTTAGAAGAAATTATGTGTTAAGAATGTATGTATCAGCATTAAGACATAATAATCCATATATAGAATGCATGACAACCTTAGGATCAATTGCACTCTGCTAAGGGTTCCTTTTGTGTATCTTTTTTAGATTAAGTATTTCAATTAGTTAAAATAATCTATAATTAATAGATGTAATAGTTATTTTCCTGTGTTTCCTATAATCACTTATACAAATATAAATAGTTTTTTATAATGGCATAATCGATAAATGCTCTTATGTGACCTCTTACTCATAGACCTAATATCATATGTCAATTTTTAAGGAAAAAATTACATATCAAAGGATGAATGTTCTTATTCAAGTATAATTAAATGATAAAAGATGTTTAGCAATACGAAGAGGTTTTAAAAATGATGCAAATAAAGGATATAGGTACATCACTGTTATAACTTCATTAGATGTTATTCTACATTAATATTGAATTTAACATTTAACAATCCACATGAATAACATTTAATATATATATATATATATATATATATTTTTGCATCACTTTTAATAACATTCATTCCTTCTAATGTAATTTCCCCTTATTGTAAAGCTTGTTGTAAATTAAGCTAGTTGAGAAGAAATTAATGAGCAACTAATATGCTTCTACTTGTATTGAGCGTGAAATAGCATTTGAGCCTATGTACAAAAAAATACAGAAACATGATTGTTTATTTATCTATCATTAATATAGATATTTTTTCATTTATATCATTTTATCTTCTAAATTTAATTAAACATGTTTTTGCTATATTATTGCTATTACTAAAATCACCATTACATTACTACTATGCTTTATCATCATCACGATCCCTATAATAACCTCAACCATGACAATCACCGCAACCTAACGTCACCATCATTTAGGGTAGGCAAAATATGATCTCGCTTACTATTATGTTTTGAACTAACTTGCTTTAAGTGATTTGCAACCTTAAGTTAAATGCTTTAAAATGATTATGTTTAAGCTACTTTTCTTTTCTTTCTTCCTTTATTATATCTTTTATGGTTTTATTTTGATATATTTTATCATTATTTGAATTTAACTTAAATTTTTAATCCTCAATCATTCTTTATACTACATAAATGCAAGTATCTTTTTAACCATTTAGGCAAAAAAAAAAAAAAAAGGACTTATATAATAAGAGTATAAATATTAAAGTTTAGATGAAATAGTTTAGATTCAATAATAATAAATTAGATGAAAGGTCTAATAATACCAAGGATATATAAAGTAAATTAACAACTCTCCAACCTAATTTATTTTTATAATAATTTTGTTTGGATTAAGTACCAAAACATATTGATAATAGAACCATATTATAGAAGAACCTTTTTTATAATTTAATTCTAATTTGCTATTACTACTTACTAATTATTGTTGTCTACCATAAGGGGTAGAAATAAGAGGACCTTAAGGGGCTTAAGCTAGTCAATTTGGGAAATTTTAAAAAAGGATATGCTATATAAATATTTCAAAGAGCAAATAAATGTCATTATACCATCAATTAGGTTAAGGATTCAAATCATTACATTTTCTCACATTAGATTAGTTTCTGTTAGAAAGTATATTATTGTTATCATTATTTTTCCTTTAAATGGATTGAAACAACTTTTTTCAAAAGAAAAAAAATGAAAAAAAAGTATTATTAGTTTAAGTGGACTAACTTTTTAAAACTTAAGGAGTCCAATGGGTCGAACTAGTAAATAAGTTCTTATTTTTTTTTTCTTTATATAATTCTTTGTATCTCTTTTTTTTTTTTTCCTTTTTCTCTTTTCCTTTTTGTTAATTTTTTCCTCCATCCACTTCCTAATAACCTCTTTCTCTTTCTATGTTTTCCCCTTTTTCCTCTTTATTTTTTCATAATTGTAGTATTCTTAAGTCTTAACCAATTTGAACGTTTTCCACATATGTAAACAGGTCTTAATAGCGATTGTAAACAAGGATTTCAAGGCAAAATTATAAAATTAAATTCCATCCACTAAAAAATAATAGTTAACTATATAAGATTATCTTGAGATGCTATTTTTGAATCTATAGGTATTAGTATAAATTACAATTATAAGTACCAAAGTCATTATTTCATTTGACAATTTTAAAGCCAATTTCTATTATGCATTAGAAAATGTTATGAATGTATTTCTTAACAAAATTCTTAGGTATGTATGAGATGCACTATATCCATATATGGATAATTTTAACATTGGCATAAAGAAGCTTGTACGCATCCCTAACTATTGCTTTCATCTCTTGTTACGATTTTCATTAAAAACTATTAATAATCATAACCATTTTAATCTTGGAGCCAATATGTTTTACGTGAGATAATGTTGCCAATTGAGCTATTTATCTTGATCCGTTTCATGACCATCTCTAAATTTTTGCAAGTAATAACTTAAGGACGTAATTGAGAGAGGGTTTGGGATGAGTTTCATTAAGCCGAAATTCGCTCTTAGAGGGCTTAGTATTTTTTAAAACCTGTAAACCCTATAAAGCTTTCACTCCTATTATAAAAGCCTAATCCTATATAGTTTTAGGTTCTTCAAAACCCTATAGAGTTATTTCTTCTATTACTAAAATCCATCCCTAAAGTCATTATAGACCTATATGCGAATCACTCAATGATGATTACATAAAATATTTATTTTGCTTTTGATATTTTAAGCTACTATTAATATATTCCTAAAGGGTTTTTACAAACAAATACTTAATATATTTATTATTTTTCTTAATAAAGAAACATAAGATAAAGTCAATCAATAATTTATTATTTCTTATTAAGTTGGATTTCCCGTTGGTTTTTTTTTTTTTTTTTTTGTAATCCTAAAACCCCAATCTTGGATCTTATAAGGCTTTTAATCATGTTCTAAAACCTAGTACTAAACCATATAGGGTCTTACCTTATAGGTTTTTTATTGGGTTGGATAAATTAGGTACTATATAACTACTCGCTCGATTGCATCCTTAGTTTCGTTTTTTTTTTTTTTTCTCCTTCTAAGAGATATGCTTTTTTTTTTCTTTACAAATTTGAGGATCTAAGTTTTAAAAAATAATTAAATTAGGGATTTTGTTACTCATCATTGGAAGTGCCATTAGGGTATGTTTATAAAAGGTTCTTGGCACAAATTCCAATATTGCATAACCCCTATTTCCTTTATAATAAGATCATATTTATAAAGGGATACTTAGAATAAATATCCAAACAAAACACCCCTCTCCCTTTCTAATTTGTACCTGCGAATATGTGCTTAACTTAAAGGAAGTGATTTGTGAAGAACCAGTTCTCTAACTTAATTTTCTATGCCATAATAAATTAGTTACTTCTAATTTGTTTGTTAATTCATTTGTTCTATTTATTTGATGTATTAAATAGTTATTTAATTAGTTTTTTATTTTATTTTATGGACCCACAAAATAATTAAATAGAGATGAAGAATCTTTGCTTAAAACACCCCTTTATAAAGACGAAAAGGTGCTTAGAACATTGACGTAGAATTTAAAACACTAGTTTTTCATGAAGCACCTCTTCGTCTAAGTATCCTTTTACTTTATAAATAGGTGTTTTAAGTAAAGGTTCTTGATTTTCATTTATTTATTTTGTGGGTCCCATGAAATTAAAAAAAAAACCTAAAATACTATTTAATATATATTTTTTTAGTAACTTACTATTTAACATACTAAATAAATAGAACAAACCAATTTAAAAAATAATTAAAAGTAACTCTCCCTTAAGTTAAGCACATGTTCATAAGTACAAATTATAAAGGAAGATGGATGCTTGGCATGGATATTTGTACTAAGTACTCCTTTATAAATATGCTCTAAGGGGTACTCATAAATAATGGGGTACTTAGTGTTATGGTCCCCGTTTTGGATGGAAGTAAGGGCGTTCAAGTTGGGGCTTAATGTTAAGCGAGTTACGTTAGCAGGTGATTTGTTCGTAGCGGTAAGGTAATTTCTTATGACAGAGTTGGCCTCCTATAAACAAACTAGTTGAGAGTTGATGTTGCTTTCATGATGGCTATGATAGGTCAAAACTAGTTAGGAAGTTAGACGTTCTTTATCTTATGCAAACAATGATAATGTCGGATGACAATCCTAAAGTTAGAAGGACTTAGAACAGTCATTAGAAAATAGGAAAGATATATGACTCATTCACTTAATGGAATAGAATGAGACGGAATGAAATTGGAATTCATAATAAGAGTGTAATACATATTACTTTACTTAGTTGGATTTATAAGCAATTTAAGAATAGACATGTAATATAACTTTAATAACTAAATTATCCTTAGTTCTTTTTCTTTCTCAACTAATCATAAAGTAATAGGTAGTGGTTAGCAGCGGTGGGCGGTAGTGGGCGGCGGCGATGGATGGTGGTAGTAATGGTGATGGTAGTTGGTGGTAGTAATAGTAGCAGTGGCTACAGTGGTTGGTGGTAGCGACAGCGGTGATAATGATGTTGGAGACGGCGGCGACGGTTGATGGTGGTGGTGATGATAGTGGTGGCTACTGTGGTAGCGGCAATGGCGGTGGCTACGGTAATGGCAATGATGGTATTAGTAATAGTAGTTGTAGCGGTGGTGAAGGTAGCGGTAGCAGCAATAATGGTAACAGCAACTATGGTGATTAGCGACAGCAGCGATGGCGATAGCGATAGCAATGATGGCAGCGGCGGCAGCGGTAGCAGTAGTGGTGGCAGTAATAATGATTAGTGGTGATGATATAGTGGTTGCGGTGGCTACAATGGTTGGTGGCGGTAGCTGTGGTGATGGCGGTAGCTGTGGCGGTTGGTGGGGGTAGCGCCGTTGGCGACAATGGTGGTGGTGGCAACAGTTGTAATAGTAATAGTCAATATTAATGGTGGTGGTTACAGTAGCAGCGACGGTAATGACAACGGTGGTGATGATGGTGGCAATAATAGTAGTGATCATTGTTAAATTTAGATAAGGTTATTTTTGGAAAAAAATTGAAATTTTGTGAAAAATCATGATTTTTTTGTTGAACTAAGAAATCTTAAGTAATAGGGTTCCATATAAAATTGCAATTGAAAAAAAAAAAAAAGTGACTGTCATAATAAGGAATAAGGAGGGAATGAAATTTCAATTTCAATTTCAATTTCTCTTAAGTGAATGGGCCAATAGAATGGCTTGCCCCCTTCGTAATACGATAAAATATATAAGGCCAAGAAGGGTCGAGTGCTGTATATGCACATAAGGAGGGGATGAACTTCTTGTCTTGTGATAAGTGGAATCAAAGGATAAAGTTCCAACCTAGAGGAGTCACCTAAATACTACTCATTGTGCTTAATGAAAAAGGATAGCTTTTGTTGACAATTGGACTCATATGTATAAAGCTTGAGAGGAGTAATGGTCATTAGGTGAAGGGCATCTTTGTTCGAGGGGGTAGCAATGTTATAAGTAGCATTGTAACAAAATTCTACCTGAATTTTAAGAAAATGAAAAGAGCTTAAAGGGTAGACTCTACAGTTGGGTCATTAACAAGAGTTGATCTCAAAGGACGAGAGGAGAAGGTGAGGAGATGCTTATAGAAACCTTGAAGTGTTGACTAAGATGATCTTGGTGTGAAGTTAAGTGATAGAAGAATAGGGTTGGTGATCTTATGCAGAGGAGCACTAGCGAAGTGTTAGCCCTACAATGAAGGTGTCACGAGGAGTGTTCAACTTAAGACTTAATATAAAGTGAGTATAATTAGTCGATGGCTTATTCATGAGGTAGGATAGTTTCTCAAGGTAAGGTTGGCCTCCTATGAGCAAATTGGTTGGGAGGTAATGCTGCTCTCTTGATAATGGTCATAGCACTCTGAAACCAGTTGGGAAGTTGGATATCCCCTATCTTATAGAGAATAGTAATAATGTTAGATGATAATCTTAAAACTAGAGAAGATTGAAACAGTTTTGGAAAAATAAAAAGCATAAAGGCTGGCTTGCTCTCTGTAATACAATAAAATATATGAGATAAAGGAGTATCGAGCATTGCATGAGTACATCAAGAAAGGGTGAACCTCCTGCCCCGTGACACTTAGCACCTCTTCTCTCTTTTACTTCAATTTAACAAAGTCAAACATTTAAGCTTCAAGGCTAATCTAGCCTTGCATTTTGATGGTTCAATGCCTTTTTTTCTTTTTAATTTCCTCTTTATATTTTTTAGTAAATAATAAATAAAGTATTATCGATATAATATATAGTAATTAAAAAATTGTGTTTTATATATTGGTTTGAAAAGTAATACTAATACAAGATTCATAAAAACTTTAAAGATTTGTTCAGTAAAGTTGGTGAAGTATTTTTTTTTTTTTTTTATAAAGGAAAGAGATGCTTAAAAAAGAAAGGTGTTTAGGATATTAATGTAGCATCTTAAGCACCTCTTTAAGCAACCTACTTACATACATACTTATAGAAGTTAAATGTTGAAGTTAAAAAAGAAAAAGACAAATACAAGTCAGAAAATGTAAGAAATAAAAATGTATAGATTTTGAAACAAAAAAAATACAAAACACTTAAATCAGTTTACTTTTTTTGGCTATTTTCTTTTTTTTTTTTTTATTTCCTACATTTGGATTTATATATATGTTTTTTATTTTAACTTTATCATGTTTGTTATGGAATTCACTTTTAAAAACTTAAGTTTGGAATTAAAAGATTTAAAAATATAAATTCATAAACAAAAGAAAAAGTGAAAATTTAGGATTTAGATTCTTTTAATTTTTCTTTTTTAGTTTTTTTTTTAATTTAAAAATCAGTAATTGAGATTATTTTAAGGTTTTAAATATTTTTTGATATTATTATGATATTCATCTTCAATGTAAATGTTATGTGATAAAAACTTAATGGGGTAAATAAAAGAAAAAAATTGAAAGAAAATAAATTAAAGAAGATTTCCAAGACTTTTAGATGCTTATCTATGCAAATTTCCGCTAAATTTATATTGTCACAGCGTTCATAAATTGAAGCCACGTAAAAAACGCAACATTCCGAAACTACCCTTACTTTGTCGACGTGGCAGAGCATCATTCGTGGGATGATCATGTGATCTTAATCGTCCCTTGGGAGGAGCAAACTGGCAAAGCCCCCGACTTGAGGTAAAAGACAAAATAGATAACGGAAGCCATGACAAAATCATATTGCTGGACACACGTCGAGCTCTCATTGATCGTTGGACTTTTAAATTTGTCAATTTCTTAAATGTGTGGGCTGCGGTCAGTATCCCATGCCATCTACTTCCAAATTTCACAAGGTTGTCCTTTTATATTTTTTTGTAATTTTCACTATCTTGTTGACCCCACGTGTTGAATATTAAAATTGAAATCACACCCATATATATAAGCCTCTGGTCTGCGCCATTTTCCGTGTGCTGTGTAGTGTTTCAAAGCGTTTTCTGGGTTTCATTTAGCAAGAGATAAGAGAGATACACAAACTATTGAGGAAGAAGAGAAAGGAAAAAAAAGAAAAGTCGAAAGTTTGAAGATGGTGAAGGGTGAAGTAGCTTTGTCAATGCCAGCAGGATTTAGATTCCACCCTACAGACGATGAACTGGTTAAGGATTATTTGATTCGGAGATGTGCTTCTCAATCGATTCCTGCTCCTATTATTGCTGAGATTGATCTTTACAAGTTTGATCCTTGGCAGCTCCCTGGTAATTTTCCTTCCTTTTTAGGGTTTTTCTTTTGACTTTATTTTATTTTATTTTTGGTTTAGTTTTTGGGATTTTAATGTGAAAAATTGTTCCTTTGGTCTAAAATCAGAAAATTTTTTTATTTTAATTTTTGGACTATGCTTTAAAATTTAAAAATATTTTATTTAACACTATAGATGAGATTTTCTGTATTTTTGTTAGACACTTTTTTCCTTTTTTTTTTTTTTTTTAATTCTTGATTAGTTGGAAACATTTAAAACATATCCATTTACATTACTACGATTACTGGATTATCAAATTTTCATTTCGTTTTAAAAAAGGAAGACATGAAATTTAAAGGGTATTTTTGTCTTTTCATTAAAATTTATCTTGTCGAAGAATATTGAAAAAATAAAAGAAGAAGTAATTTAGACACGCTGCTGTTGAAATTTAGATCTTGGTCTGGGCTAACTGGGTTTCGAATTTTGGTTTAATTATGCAGAGATGGCTCTTTATGGTGAGAAAGAATGGTATTTCTTTTCTCCAAGAGACCGCAAATATCCAAATGGATCGCGGCCTAATCGGGCTGCAGGAACCGGGTATTGGAAGGCAACTGGAGCAGACAAGCCAATTGGCCGGCCCAAGCCGCTTGGTATCAAGAAGGCACTTGTGTTTTATGCGGGGAAAGCTCCTAAAGGTGTGAAAACCAATTGGATCATGCATGAATATCGTCTTGCAAATGTAGATAGATCTGCTGGAAAGAAGAAGAACTTGAGGGTACTAATTCCTTACCTTGCCCTCAATGTTACTAGCTGCATCTATAGGATGGAAAATTGCATATAAAATTTGCAACTATGTTATGTGATCTAGGAAAAACATTAGTTAGGCAGGCGGTTTGAAACTTTAATTGCGGATTCTAATCCAAAATGCCTGGGGAAGTGATCTGATAGTCAAATTGTTGAAAGATGGTTGCTTCAGTTAAGGGATTAGGCTATGTGGTTTTCAGACCGTGTAGTGACACTCTTCAATTTGTGCATCTGAGGAAAAATTTTAGGACTCAATCGCAGGATCACTTGTTTGGTATTTAATTGAAACTGCTACATGGTTCAAGAAATGGGCCTTTTGATGAAATAGTTTCAAATAGTCGTGAAAATAAATTCGAGAAATTATTTCGGATTCTATTGACAAATCGCTTGTTTGGCGTTTTGATTAACATCGATTTGTTCTTCTATCGCAGCTCGATGATTATGTATTGTGCCGAATATACAACAAGAAAGGCACCGTTGAAAGGTACTCCGTTACGGACTCAAAGCCTGTGAAATGTACAGAATCGGAGGAAGATATGAAGCCGGAGATTTTCATGCCTGGCCAGAACCAATGTCCTACCGTGCAGCATTTACGATCGCCAGTGATGAATGACCATCACTTCATGGACTCATCGGATTCGATGCCAAGATTTCACACGGAATCGAGCTGCTCAGAGCATGTCCTGTCTCCAGAATTCACCTGCGAAAAAGAGGTTCAAAGCGATCCCAAGTATAATGATTTGGAGAATGCATTGGATTTTCAGTTCAATTCCCTCGACAATTTCTTGGACGAACCATTTGGATCTCAGTTCCAGTTCCAGATGGAGCAGTTATCGCCTTTGCAGGACGTGTTCACGTTCTTGCAGAAGCCATTTTGAATAGGTCTCGAGAATGAGAATGTTCCATTTGTATAGATGAGCATCTTCTTATTCCAGATCTGCTGGACTTAGTCGTAGGGGTATAAGAGTAAAAGATTGGAGGGCTTGTGCCTGGTATCCGATCGGATTACTGATCCTGGGATCAAAGGACTGGGCAGAGTTGCTATTAAGTAAGGGTGTTATCTGCAATCTGATTGATCATCTGCAAGATGCGGCTGTAGCGTCATGATCATGCCGTCATGACTGCCATGATTGGTAGCATTTTTGGTGGATACTGTGCTGGTGCCCGTTTCTGCTAGTATTAGAAGATTGTTATAGTAGAGGGAATTGTTAATCAGCCAGATTGTAGTCAAATTTTTTCATTAATGGTATATATAGTTTGGTATCTGTTTGAAACCATCCGTTGTAAGACCAAAAATGGTCAATTTGTCATATGAATGAGTAGGAGATTTCAAAATCATGTGTTAACTATGGTTAACCTGATAAATGAAAAAAATGAGCCTCATAATGTCAACCAATGCAATAAACATTTTGAATATGACTTTTTTTTACTAATTGATTTCTGTTTCTTGTCTGCTGCCACATATGAGATTTGATGAGGCAAACAAAAATTGACATGGAAGTTATCATCAATGTCTGACTAGTTCTACACTCTTGATTCTTATGGTCACGGATTGGTTCCGGCTACTCTAGCGTGCTGCTAATGTTAGTAATAAAATATGGAACATATGCTTAAACTTTCATGGTACTTGATTGTTAAGTAGACACTAAATTATAAGTTCAAGCGAAAAATGCTAATGTCGAGCCCTTAAACTTTTTTGTTTTTTTCCTTAATTTTTTTGTATTCTTCGATGTTTTCAAAACCTTAAAAAAATTAAACTTCTACTAAATTCATTGAATTATCTATCGATTAATGAAAAATGTCAATTTTGAACTAGTTCATGGTAATTAATTTAATAAAATGATAATATTCAATATAGATTTAATTATATAATATGATAAAATTAATAAAAAATTATAAAAAAATAACTAAATGTTAAAAAAAAAAAAAAAGGATTGGAAAAAATTTATATAAATCCCAATCAGATTAACCAACTATCCCACAATCAATGAAAAGCTCACACATGCTTATGATGTGCAAAAAATTTAATGAAAATTTTATTATCGTAAAATTTTGAAAGCATTGAGCACTCAAATAGAGATAAAAGAAAATGGATAAACACTCAAATAGAAAAATATGTAAACATTAAGAACTAAAAGTATACTTCTCTCTAAATCTAAAACTTTAAATAATGTTGTGACTACAAAAGTCACGTTGAAAGGAGATGACTTCACTAGATTGATGATTTAATTATGGTTGAAACTTTTAAGGGTTAATTACAAATACATGATTCGTATCATTGTAATTTTATAACCAAGTAACCTAAGTTTTTAATTTGATAAATATATAACATGAGTTTTTAGATTTTTTATTTAATATTAGTAAGGATACATGGCATGTTTTTATTGGCTAATAATTAATTATTAAATAATAAAAATATATAAAATTAATAAATTTTAATAAAAATGAAAAATTAAAACAAGAAAAAATAAAAAGAAAAAGAGAAGTCACTAGTACTGAAGTGGCTATCAGCTATCCTTAAGTCTCAAGCTAATTGAAACAACCCATTAAATGAAAGTAGGTTATAACCTATTTTTAAAAATAAGTTATGCAACTCACTGACAGTTGTGAATACTCACCTACCACCTAAGGGCAGTAACATTACTCTCACTCTCCTTAGTGGTAGGCTACCACCATGCTCATCAAATTTAAAAAAGGGAAACAAGGTGAAAATGAATTTTTTTTTTTCTTGCCATGAGGTCGTTGCCACCTTAGGTGTGGAGAGGGAGGTCTTGTGTGAACACACCTAGGTGGTAGCGGCCACCAATGGGTTGTATAATTTTCTTCCATTTAATAGGCTGTTTCGACCACCCAAAGATCATGGGTGGAGTGGACACCGGCCATTGTTGACTTTGAAGTGATTGAAAAGTACATTTTCTTTTTTGTTCTTGTTAAATTTTGCTCAAATTTCACTTTTTTTTTTAATTTTCATAATTTTTTATTAAAATTTATTGATATTATATATTTATATTATTTAGTAATTAATTATCGGCCAATGAAACCTCTCCTTATAAATAATTCAATTAAAAAAATACTCAGAATATTTATTTACAAAGGTACAATAACATTTGGTGATGTATACATTTGGATGAAGATCGGTCAAAACCACCTTTGCATATGTTGTTTTCAAAAATTTCGTAGCCCACATTAATGACCATATGGAGTAAGTTCATCAAGGGAAGACCTAAACAGGAAATGTTGAATATTGCCATTGTCATTTGCACCATATTGATATTTTAGAACATGTGGTCAAGCATTACACCAACCACCACCTAATTTTTGTTTTTATGCGGGACATTTGAACCGCCCATTTTGAGTTCTAGAAGTTAAAAGGTCAAATTGATAGTGGAAATTTGAAGTTCCACTTTGAGATTTTCATTTTACATTGGCCTATTTTGGTGTTTAACTGGCTTCTTTCCCCACAAAAGTTTCTTGCATGGATGTAGATTGGATTTACGAAGGAGGGAGGGAAAGAAAAAAAGAACAAGAAGAAAAAAGAAAAAGAAAAGAAAAGTCCCCCAACAAGGCTACAATGGCAAGCCTATCTCTCTTGATTTATAGGAAATGACGTGATGGTTGGTGAATAGTACATAAATAAGTTAGAGATGGAAAAGCCATTAAACTGTACTGTACGGACATATATATGTTTTATAATATATTATTATAATTCCCTCCTCATCTATAATAAATGGTGAATTATTATATTTTTTGAATTCGAAAAGTTTGATAAGGTTTTCGTAATAAGTAATATGAATATTGAATTTGTTAACGAATTTGATTTTCACTTCCCCTATAATTACTATAATAGTATATGATAATAAAAAAAAAAATAACAAAGAATTTGGAACGTTTTGATCATTTTTATGCTTTCTTGGATATAAGCATAATTCATTCATGATATTCTATGGAAAATGCAAACATATTTTTATAAGGTAGGTAATAAATGACGAAGATTTAGATTCCTATTACTATAATTTTCCATGGCTTCAATTTTCAGAATCTCCGATACCAATTCGAAGATAATCTCTTCATTTATGTTGAAGGTATTGGCCTTAAGTCGTAAAAGCAAGTGCATATTTCTACTTAACATGTAAACGTTCATCTGCAGACTTGGCTTCATTGAAAAGAAAAAAAGGAAAAGAATAAAAATAAAAGGAAATCTATAATTTAAACCACCATATGAGCTTACCGATTTAAAAAAAATTAATTTATCATATACGTTAGAATAAAAATAGACAAGGCCGCAGTGATAATATAGAACGGGGACATGTAAGAAACTTCCTCGAACTTTCCTGTAGAATGATTAAAATCGTTACACCGCCTCTTCAACACCATTTATTTAATTTAAGATCAACTGCTAAAAATCCGAGCTTTAAATTACTTAGTATTTACTGCCTAGTGAGCTTCACTCTTTCTGTTATATAAGAACAAAAATTTGCTTTTACTTCCCAATTTCTCACCATAAAAGTATGTATTGAAGTGAGAGCTCTATAGAAAATGTCACGTCATTTTACCTTATTAAATATTAATAGATTCATGACACAATTTTTCTTTATTTGAATAGAATAGGGCTGTTATGGCGTATTACATTCTCGCGTTTAAAAAGGAGGCAATTGAATGATCATTTATGCGTGAAATGTTTGTATTATACTAGTTAATTTGAGGCGCTCTTCAAAAAAATGTAAATAGGTAAAACTTTAATATGTGCGCGGATTCTAATAATATACAAAAATTGCAATATGTTGTCCACACTCCACGCATTTAATTTTTATGTCAAAAGTCGCTTTTAATTTCAATTATGTGAAGAAGTAAACTGTGTTTTTGCTTGTTTAGGAACTTTGGGAGATTTCTCGGTAATTTTTCTGGTGCGTGGCGTGGGTTTGTCAAGCAGTTTGGTGGCTGTGGCACGGCAGTTTGTCTAGATGTGGTGCTAGGCCCGACGAGTGATTGGGTGTGGCAATGGTCGATGGATGATGGGTGATCTGAAAAGGAGGAGGAGGAGAAGCACAATTGAGAAATATATAAACCAATAAAACAGAATTGTACAATTATCTAACATAAGAAAAATTATTTTTATTTTGCAGGGTTTTCACCTTGTCAAATAGTTAATCCCATTAGATAATCACTATAAACACGGTAAGATCATTATAATTTAGTAGCACTAATATTGATTTTTTGCAAGAATAACTCAAGTTTGATTCCTTATCTTAATAGCTGTAACAATAGTTAGAAAATAAAAAATAAAAATAAAAAATCATATAAACACACGTTTTATGGAACAAAAGGAAAATAATAATTTCATTTCAACTTTATTTAGTGAAGTGAATGAATTGTAAGTATAATAGTCACGGTTTAGAAAATTATGATCTTTTGGTTTAACTTTAAAATCCAAAATTTGTAGGAGAATTGATAGAGTAACAAATATAAGTAACACAATTGCCTATTAGATTAAGCTTTTAAAACGATTTCTTTCCTTTCCTTTTCTTTTTTTCTTTTTTCTTTTTTAGATTTAACCATTAAAGGAGGTCTAGTTGTATTCCATAAGTCTCATTAACCCTCTATAAATTAATATATCTACTCAATGAGGTTAAATGAAATACTAGATATAAACCGCCAGGATCCATATTTAATACTTTGACGTAGGTAGGTTCTCCTCATTAAAAAAAAAAAAATTGCAATTGCTTCTAGTTCTATGCTTTCATATTTTCTAATTTTTATTTTATGATTTTAAGCATATTTTCTAATTTTTATGTTATGATTTTAAATATTAGTTAAGCAACTAAATGAATAGTTACAATTACTAGAATTAGTTAGTTAAAGAAGATAGTAAATAGTTGTGATTAATAAAATTTGTTAGGAAATTAGTTATTACATGAAATCTTACAAATAGCAATTGAAAAAGCAAAAAGATTATCATTTTCATTTATAATCAAATTTGAGAATTATTATTCTAAAGTTTTCTTTACTTTTGTCTCGAATTTCTAAAAGTTTTTTTTTAACTTGAACTGAAGATGATTACATTTTTTTTTATTAATTTAAGTAGCTACACAAGATTCTAACAATGGTGTTCTTGTTACTCGTATCCCTTGATCCGTTCTCATTTATTTGATCCCATTCTTTTCTTTTCTTTCACTATTGTCACCATTTTGTTTCGTTCAATTTTATTCTTCAATTCTACTCATGGTCAATTTACAAGATCCTATTATATTGGTGCAAATACAAAATTCATTAAACTAAATAATGGTGCAAATAAGAGCATTAAGATAGAAAATGATAACATTATTTGATAAAGTGTAAGAAGATTTAAGTGAACTTGTATCAAGTAATAAGTATCTAAAAAAATTAATTGCTAAATATATTAATAAAAGAAATTAATGAGACGGTATGACAGAGACATTACTTTAACTGTAGAAGTTATGAACGAAAACAAATTTCAAGAAACTATTTAAAATAATGATAAAGAAAATGTTATTGTTATAAAAAGAGAAGATTTCAAGATTTATATTAAAGATAATTTCTAGCATAATCAAGAAATTTTGGCAATTCAACTATTCAAATTCTAAATAATCAAAATATGAAAATGGTTGATGATAATCTCTTTAATGTTAACTCTAGTACAATGGTAAGAGTGTTTGAAGTCAATGCATTGGTTTCTCATGAGTAATGTGTTTTTCTAAAGAAGCTGCACTTAATATTGATGATAATATCCAAGAGTGTTAAAGAGACAAGTCTTTAATAAAAAAGGTCATTATATAAAAACAAATATACAATAAATGTTTCAAGTTGAGTACTATTAATAAATTTTTACTTTCGTTAAATATTGTTTGCTTATCTTGCTTATTTTGTTTTCTTAAACCTTGATGATAAGATTTTTGTTACTAACGGGAGTGGGTGGTGGGGGGTTAGGGTTTATTTTTGTTTATAATTTTATTCTTCGAAATATAGTTTTTCTTAAAATTAGGGTGCTTTTGACATTGAAAAAAGTTGATGATGTGGATGTTGACGTGAAATACAAAACTTGAGATGGAAAATAATTATTGACAAATAATCCATGTGCTGTAAATTCATTAGTTCATAACTCTAACTGGATTAATGTAGTTAGTGGTAGATAACCCAGATGTATACTAAGATAAGTATATATTCAATTGAGTCTATATTAGGCTAAATAAAAGGTTTAGGTGTAAAATTGAAAAAAAAGATAAAGTATAGGTATAATCCGCAATAATATTACAAATAACAATTGTATCAAAGGGCTGCCAAAGACAGCCCCTAGCTTATTGCAGGCCCGCTGGAAGGCCTGTTCCTTATTTATCAATATAAAAAATGATATACAGATATGTAATTCGGTAAATCAAACTAATATTTTTAAGACACATTTTTGCAGATTATTGGCAAAACATAAATGTTATAGCTATGAACCGACATTGAAGTTAATTACTAATATAAAAAACACTCCATGCTTTTGTGGATACTTGTTAAGGTGGGAAAATAAAATTTCTTTTACTTTTCTAAAATATATATTTTAATCATAAATAGTGCAAATGGGTTTATCCTATAAACCGATCCCTTTCTTTCTTTTTTTATTTATAACTATAAACCAATCCCTCAACTTACTAAAAATCACTTCTTGTCATTGACAGTACTAACTCGTCTAATAAACTGGTATTTTGGCCTGACCAATTAAAATCACAAATTGGAGCACATTTACTTATCACGAGTCCATTGATTGAATTAACTTACTAATTTTTATTTTTGTCAATAGATCCCATACCAATCTGAAGGTCAACCCGTTTATTCTTATTTTCTAATAGGTTCAAGTGGATTCGCTTGTTGCAAATTAATTGATCCACTTAAGCCACTAATTATTATTAGTTAACCAGTTCAAATGCGTATACCCAAAAACTAAACCTACTTTTCTTTTAAAGCCATCTTTGTAATACACAACTGATAGAAGAGTGAGAATTTAGACCCCTTCTATCTTTAAGAAAAACAGTTTTCATACCAAATTAATTACAAGATCTCAACTAAAGTCAACCTACTTAAACCATTAATCATTTAACTTTCTTAACCTATCATTTCTTATTCTTTAAGAAGTAAGAACAAACTGGCCTATAGATAGATCTAAGCCTAGGGAAGTATCAAGTCTAACCTGTGAATTGAACTAGAATCGGCTCAACGATTCACTAAACTGGCCTTAGACCCATGAGTCATGGGCTTGAATTATAGCTTGACCTGTTGGGTTTAGCAGATTGACATGATTCAATGTATTGAACTTATTGAATTGGTGGATTTAAGCCTGGATCGAAGAAATTGGCAGTTCAAGCTGCTAGTTTCGACCTAGAAATTAAAAAAAAAAAGGAAAGTTTTTTATAAATTAAACTTAAGTATTTTCTTTAATTAAAATATAAAATAAAATTGAATATATATTAACACTTATATTTAGAAATTGATATCGAGACTGAATAATATATATGGGTTTATGAAAAAAATTATTTAAACCTGTATATTTTAATATTGATAACAGTAGATAATTATGGTGTAAAATATATTACTTTAATTACCAAAAGAGTTTTTTTTTTTTTTAAAAAAAAAACTACTAAAAGAGTTCGGGGCATAAAATATCACAAGTTTTATACGATTTTGTTTAATTTTTGAAAGAGCAACTACTTTTATAAATAATACATTTTAATAATTTATAAAAATACAAACGTATTTATAATTTAATACCATTAAAAGTCATAAGAAATATATTTATACCATATATAAAATAGCGAGTGTATTATAAATATTAGATAAATGCTATTTTCTTTACGATATCAATCCAACTCCCATATAGATTATATTATTTTTTGAAGTTTTCTCTAAAGTAATAAAATAGTACAGTGAGCATTGCTTGTCACAAATCAAGTCTCACATTGATTATATTAACAAGTTTTTCTTGAGATGTTACCTATAAAAAGAAGTTTACTTACTTAATTTACTAATTGAGGGTATAAAATAATAATAATTAAAATATATATTTTAATCATAAATAGTGCAAATGGGTTTATCCTATAAACCGATCCCTTTCTTTCTTTTTTTATTTATAACTATAAACCAATCCCTCAACTTACTAAAAATCACTTCTTGTCATTGACAGTACTAACTCGTCTAATAAACTGGTATTTTGGCCTGACCAATTAAAATCACAAATTGGAGCACATTTACTTACCACAAGTCCATTGATTGAATTAACTTACTAATTTTTATTTTTGTCAATAGATCACATACCAATACAAAGGTCAACCCGTTTAATTCATCAGTTCTTATTTTCTAATAGCTTCAAGTGAATTGGCTTGTTGCAAATTAATCGATCCACTTAACCCACTAATTCTTATTAGTTAACCAGTTCAAATGAGTATACCTAAAAACTAAATCTAATTTTCTTTTAAAGTCATCTTTGTAATACACAACTGATAGAAGAGAGAGGATTTAGACCCATTCTATCTTTAAGAAAAACAGTTTTTGTACCAAATTAATTACAAGATCTCAACTAAAGTCAACTTACTTAAACCACTAATCATTTAACTCTCTTAAACTATCATTTCTTATTCTTTAAGAAGTAAGAACAAGCTGGCGCATAGGCCAATCTAGACCTAGGAAAGAGCCGGATCCGACCTGTAAACTGGATCAGAACTAGCTCGACGGTTCACTAAATCGGCCCTGAACTAATGAGTCATGGGCTTGAACTATAATTTAACTCATCGGGCCTAGTAGGTCGACGTGGTTCAATGTATTGGACCCGTTGAACCGATGGATCTAAGCCTGGATCGAAGAAACTAACGATTCAACCTGTCGATTTCGACCTAGAAATTAAAAAAAAAGGGAAAGTTTTTTATAAATTAAATTTAAGTATTTTCTCTAATTAAAATATAAAATAAAATTGAATATATATTTGTACTTATATTTAGAAATTGATATCGAGACTGAATAATATATATGGGTCTATAAAAAAAATTATTTAAACCCGTATATTTTAATATTGGTAACGGTAAATAATTATGGTATATAAAATATTACTTTAATCACCAAAAGAGTTTTTTTTTTTTTAAAAAAAACCACTAAAAGAGTTCGAGGCATAAAATATCACAAGTTTCATACGATCTTGTTTAATTTTTGAAAGAGCAACTACTTTTATAAATAACATATTTTAATGATTTATAAAAATACAAGTGTATTTATAATTTAATACCATTAAAAGTCATAAGGAATATATTTATGCCATATATAAAATGCCGAATGTATTATAAATATTAGATAAATACTATTTTCTTTACAATATCAATCCAACTCCTATATATATTATATTATTTTTTGAAGTTTTTTCTAAAATAATAAAATAGCATAGAGAGTATTGTTTATCATAAATCAAATCCCACATTAATTATATTGACAAGCTTTCCTTAAAATGTTATCTATAAAAAGAGGTTTACTTACTTAATTTACTAATTGTAGGTATAAAATAATAATTATACATTATTGAAAATGCAAATTATTAATATTGTACCTAACAATTAACAGGATACAAATTATTAATCTTAGTATTTAATAATTAATAAAGTAAAATAGTTAAAATTTTAAATTTTTGTGATTTATTATTGATTTGTTTTTTTCAAATAAAACATAAAGATAAGAGAATTTTTTTTTTCCAATTAAAAAAAAAATTAGACGGTTCACAAATCAAAAATCGACCCGTTGAACTATCAAACTGAGTAGATCGGCTTGAAATTGACCTAAGCCGGGCCAATCCCGGTTCAAGAAGACTAGGCCGTTCTCAATTGAATTTGACTCGACCCCAAATCTAGATCCATCTACTTGACCAATTAAGCTGCCCTTTGGTTCTATTGAGCATTTCAATCTTTGTCTACATATTATTCTAAAATAATATAAAATAGCTACATACTTGAATATTGCCTAAAAAACATATATATAGTTAGTCATCTATAATGTTGAGTTATTTGAAAAAAAAAAATAATTATATCAATATGTTAACAGATTGGTTTGTTCAACTCATTAATCTGGTTCAGAGTAGAGCCGAACTAAAAAAATCCAGCCCTGCGTGTCAAACATTCACTAATTGATTTATTCATATTGAGCCTCAATATTAAAATTATAAACAATTTTCCAATAAGTGGCCGGAAAAATGATTATCGGATTCCGTAAAATAATATCAAACAACCAAGGTCGTTCATATTTGCCGATATGATTATCGTTTTTAAATCGAACTGTTTTACTTACATGGGACAATTAGTACACGTCTTGTATACGTTCTAGTCATGTCGGCCCAACCAAGCACTGGATAGAACTATAGAGGGAACGTCTTTTAAAAAATTTACATAAATATAAATTAAACGAAAAAATTTATCAAAATATAAAGTCTAAATTGTATATCTGAAATGCGACAGTTAATTCAGCAAAAAACTTGCATATTCAATATACGATTTCATGTTTCTTATACTATTCTTATATCATATTTAATAGATGTAATTTTATTTATTTATTTATTATTTATATTACATATATGACAAATACAATGTTATTATCTAGTGGATGAGCTGCATGAAAGGGACTTGTAGATTGAAAGTTCACATCCCAGTGGAAGAATTGTTTTAGTTTTTTCTATGTGCTAACTTACGTTATATTTATTACATGCTACGTTAATGCAAACTAAAATCTCATTTAATACATGTGATATTGCTAAGCTATTTATGTAATTAATTGAGTATAATTAGTATTTATATAATATTTATTTATTTTAATAGTAAACATGTAAATTTCTTTATCGAAAAAAGCTATAAAAATAAAAACTGAGTTTTTGGCTTTTTTGTTTGGGCATCCTTTTCTTTTAAAAAAAGTATTCTTAATATGCATTGGGAACCGCTTTGTGATTGTGTATTTGCAAAATAAGATATTTAAAAGACGTGAGTATAATCAAAGTTTCATCGTCTAATTTGTATGAAATTTTTATCCTCTTGTAGTGAAGGTATTAGTTTGAATTTTTCTTTTTCATCGTACTCATCGAAGTTCAAGATGAAAATAAATATATATATATATATATATATATATATAACCATCTTACAAATTTCATACTTACCAAATACTATAAACTTAGACTAATTTACCGTCTACTCCATTTATTTATCCTTTTTTTTTTAAATCCCATTAATAAAGTTTCGTTGATAAATAACATATATTTCTTAAACTTATTTTAAATACATGAATTTTTATTTTCCCATTAAGAAACTTAGACTAATTTACCGTCTACTCCAATTTTTATTTTCCAATTTTCATTCCTCAGATACTGTTTTTATAAGATATATGATATGGGCCCTAGGTCAATTCAGTCAAAATCTCTTTGTGTTTGGGCCCAGGTATAGTGGCCAGCTATGACAAAACTTGTGTTGGTATGGCAGGTTTTTACAAGATATAAAAATGCACTCTATTCAAAAATTAGATTTTGATCAAATACAAGCTAGACAGTTTTCTAAACGCAGAATTTAAACAGAAATAGAGTAGATATAAAACATACATAGATAAGATTAAGCTAAAGGCAAATATAAAAATAAATGCAATTCAAAAAGACAATAATGCCTTATTTGCTTGGAAATAATAAAGAGGAAATAAAATAATTATTTTCAATTATTTTTTACCTTATGTGCTTACAAATTAGTTCGGAAATTTTTATTCAATGTAACTTTTTCATTCTCAATCTATGTGGAATTATTATATTTTTTAAGGTAGTATTTTTTATTTTCTTTCTAGATAATAAAATGATTAAGTAATGTGACAATGATATCTAAAATGAATAGGGTAAATTATATGGACATCCGTTGAAATATTTCAAAATTGTATGGGCCTCCTTATTTTTTAAAAATTAGCACCTAGACCCGCCGAAATGGTTGTAAGGCCTACTTCTATAGTGTGGAGGCCACTTTCACGTATCATGATGTTGACATGGACAAAAATTTATAAAAAAACAAATACAACATCATTTTGTCACATTGACATGAAGGATTTAACCCATTTTTAAAAAATAATTCAGATGTTCACTTCAAAAACCAACCTATCTTCAATTTTATATGAAGAAAAAAAAGATTTGCAACATAGCAAATCATGTAAAAAGAACCTAGAACATGCATGATGAAAATGAAACTATAAGCAAACTTTTGAAAACTTTAACCTTATCCAAACCCTACCTAGCACACCAAAACTCTAACCATCATTCCATTGTGCAATATCATAAATAGAAACACTAATGCTGTGAAATAAAAGCAACTTTTATAAGAGAATTGAGAAGTGTTATTGAAAATTAGCGAAATACATACATTTTGTGTTCTATATGAAGGAAACACGTAAATGGTTAAAGATGTTGATCCATAAGAGTACTGTTTTCTTGATATGATGAAGGAAACAATTGGACATGTACCTGAGTTGATGGAGAATTGCATGCGTATAGCAATTCATTTAGGGTTTCCAGCTTCAAATGAAAAGACGAAGGTGGTCTAACTAAGCTATGATCAATATGTTTATAATGTATGTAGAAATCAAGGTGATTGACGTTTAATCATCACAAGCCACTTGAATTTTGTAAGAGTTGGCAATTGTCGGAGCATCTTCAACCCCTAAGGATAGTTGTAATATGTTAAATGTTCTCAAGCCTGATCCCTTTTTAATCATCAAATAAGTAACATATGATCTTATGGAAGATGAAATATTTACTTTTAGTACTGATGAGGAGATTGAGTTTCATGAATGTAAAGATGAGAATAACAGTAGTGATGAGGAGTTTCAATGCAGTAAAAGCAAGAACAGTGTTAACAATGTTAGCAGTAGTAGTTTATCACTTGATTATGATAATGTGAGTGAAGAGGGTAACGATGGTTAGTCATATTATGAAAGGGATATTGTAGTTAAGAGTTATGTCTCTGAGGAAGATGGTAAGAATAAGGATTGTGATTATGGGAAGAGTAGTACTGGAATTAAAATAAGAGGGATTAAGGGTTACAAGAGATGGTTTCTTAATTCTAATGGAAACGTTGTTTTGGAAAAGGGTTGTATATTTGTAGATGTCAATGATTTTAGAGAAGTTTTAAGGGAATATATAATTTAAGAAGGCTTTGAGATACTTAGAAAAAATAATAATAATAAGAGTTGTTTTACTACTATTTATGCATATGAAAATTGTCCATAGAGAATTCATGCATCCATTGTGCCTAAGTGATGTCGCTTTGTAATCAAGATGCTAAACCCATGACATTCATGCATTAGAAGAGGAAATAGATTATATTCCACTTCTAATTGGATCGCTTGTCAATTATTAGATGAGTTATCTGCTGATTTCAGCATGCACTATGATCTCATATATCAATGGATGATTACAAAATTTGGCATAGACCCTTCTAAACATAGGCTATATAAGCTAAGGGTTAAGGCAAAGAAGATCATTGAGGGGAGTCATGAAGAAGGGTATTTGTCAAATCTCTATTTAGCATGAAATGCACCATCATACATGAATACTTGTTAAAAACTTAACTTAACATGCTCATTCATCAAAAGAAAACTTTATTTATGTAACAATGGAGATGCTACAACGAAGTTTAGTTAGATCTTTGGTTTATAGCTTATATGTATAGCTTATTATTTACATCAAAACATGAACCATTTTTTTTTTTCATCTTAAAAATAGTGGGACTTTTGACTTAGTATAGGTTTCATCTAAAAGTTACTGACTTTGACTAATGCTTTTAGAATATATCCCCCTTAATGTTAGACCCTTTAAGATATTGCTAACCTAAAGATCAAATACTTTATTCCCTCAACTACTGAAGCTAGGTTAAAGTGGATAACAAATAATATAATAAAGATAATATCACAACTTAAACAATTCATTCATAAACAGCAGATTTAACTTCACACATATATTAACTAGGTTAAGTATTTATTGCTAGTAATGTAGTATGCTATGCTCATATACGTGGTATGCATCGAGATCGATATCTTATGCTCTTTCAACTCACTCATCTAATTAGTCAAAATACTTGGGCATTTGGATACAACATCCAAAAACCTAGAGGCAACAAGGAGCTGCCTAAAAGTAGAATCCCCAACTTTGTTTCTACCAAATTAGACTACAAAGAGTGGTCAGGTTGCTCAAGTAATGTAAATCTATATGCTTTCAAAACTAAGTTCATAAAACCATTGTTTTCTTGATTATTGGAAATCTTATTTTGAAAAATTTGACCTATATATCTCTTTTGTGCCATGCCCTACCATGCTATGCAACAACTTAAGTATAGCATTCAGCACAACCAGCCTTTAAGTTTTATTTAATGTAGATATCTGAATTTAGTTTTTGATCTCTCCATAATGGAAATCTATTATCTTACTTAGGGTTCACTTAGGTCAACACCTAGAACATTAGGTTAGCAATAACTCTTTTCTCTAAGTTAGTACAACCATTCATGAGCATCATATCAACATCCAACATAGCAACATAATAGTTCAACCAAGATATAGCTACAATGATTCAAAAACACTATGTTAGCATCCAATAAAGTAGCATAACAATTCAACTAAAATATAGCCATATTCAATTAATACAACATCAAACAGCACATAATGTTATGAGTAGCAATATATCTTCTCTAAAGATGGGTTAGATCCATTTACCTAGTATCAACGGTGATCTCAAGTCTACGTATTGAAACCGTGATACTCTTCAGCTATATCACCTAAAAGATACGTACATAATGCTACTATCAACTATAGCCCAGATAGGAACTTATTTATAGTTAAGATTTATAGTTTAAAGTGTGTGTTCAAGTTAACATTTGTCCTTATTAGTTTTTGATTTAGCCTCTAAGTCCATCTCTAAATTAGCCTCTAAATTACCCTTTGATTTGAGATAATTCTAAAACTCCTAAACAAATGTTGTCTATTTACAGCTCGGGTCCCTTATAGTCTAAAAATTATCTACACCTCTAGATTTCATGTGTAACCCTAATGTCAGAAGTGCGACTAATTGCAGTCTCTGAATTTGGATTTGATTCAGTTTCTGATTATGCTAAACAATCAAGTCACTTTAAGATCTACTTCTTTATATTACTTACACTATATTAGGATTAGTAAATAGGTTTATATCAAATTAAAGCTACCTAATGTTACTTCACTATAACACCTTTATTACAAATTACCCAATTTTTACCATATTATCCTAATTATAGGTAAATATGAGTAAATAAGTTGATGATTTGTATACATGGCCAGTTAATCTCATGAAAAAATACCTTAGACTTACAAAATTATATATTATAAGTTCTAACCATAAAAAGTAACAAATTGCGATATTATGTAATTTTTTTCGAAAATACTATTTTTAGCCCAATTTCACTAAAAATCAACATAAAATAGGTATATACCTACATTTAACTTTATGGACAAAATATAATGATTATACTATCATCATGATTTATGAAAAATCACTTTATATAGGTTTTTATTAAAAAAATTGCTTGAAAATCCCTTATTTCTATAAATCAGAAAGTAAGATTAAATCATAATAAATAGTAAACATGGAGATTTTTGAAAATTCTTATCACTGCAATTTAACACATAATATAAGTGTGTTATACAAAAGTTTTTAGGTTGAAACAACATTATTTAGTATTTTGAAAATTAATTAAAAATTCATAATAAAAGGGCCATTTTTTAAATAAGTACCATAAATCCTTAATATTTTAAGGAAATAAACTTACTACATTAAAGTAGGTGCAAAACAACTCTAGGAAACAAATTTTCATAATTTTATGATCTATTTTGCTATTTTTAAGAATTTATTAAAAGTTAAGCATAAAAAGAACACTCTCTAGTGGATGGTGCTTTAGCCACCCTCGAGCCACCACTACTTGTCAGTAAAGCTTCTTGCTCTACCAAGTGTTTAAGTCTCAAGTGGCATGTTGTCAGGTTACATGGAACTATTGGAAACCCATTTTACGCTAATTTTCCCTATTTTGTCTACTTTTTGTGAAAATATGAAATTAAGTATTTGAGAGCTTTTCCTATTATTTTTATGTTCTAAAATGATCAAAGTGAAGTGACGTAACTCTATTTATAATACTCCAGGCAATGAGGAAGTTGATGGAACTTTACAAGTGCAAGTTGGTTAAGCTATTAGGTGTATTGTGTAATTTAGATAGTATAAAATATTGACATCTTACCCTACACTCACTCATAAGTCCAAAGCATTGCCACGTCAATTCCCAATTGATCTAAATGGTTTCCTTATTTTTAAAAAAATTTTCTTTAATTTATTCCAATTTTAAGCATATTTTAGTTTATTATATTAATATATTTATATAACGGGTACATATAACGAGTATGGCGCTATTATATAATTATACTACATGCTATTCTCCCAAAATTATTTATATAAGTTAAATAATTTATTTATAAAGTCTCGTATTTATTCAAAACTCAAATTTTGAGTTTCTGATAAATATTGAGTATACGTGGAAAGATGCATTATTTTGAAATTAAATTTTATATAAGCTTTATTTTGAGAGATTGACCTTACTAACATTTTTTGTTTAACTTTTGTGAACTTACATTAGAATTTAACTCAATTCGGATAAAATTATTTGAAAGCCTTAAATCATTCTGAACACTTTAATTCATGTCGCTATCAAGTAATTAGGGTCTTGTTAAACAACTAGGCTTGTTTCTCAAGCTTTCCCTCTAGATCCTTTGTATAGTAGTTCACTGCTCCGAGTCTAGGGTAGTAGGCTGAAGACTAGGTTTCACAGTATTCACTTTTACTTAGATATACTAACCTTGTTAGAGAATGCAACACGAGTAGTGTATTTAAGATATAATATTGGGATAGGTCAGAAGGGTCAAGATCACTTCCTAAGTTTAAATAGACCCATGTAAGGGTCGATTTTGAAGTGTAAATCAGCCCGAAGGGTTGGCCTAAATTGGTCTATGAATCGCCAGGCCTTAAGAGCTTAAGTAATTCAACCATCTAAACTTGTCGAATTGGCAGGTTAGCTCCACTAGTTAGGGCCTATCTGAACCTTTTAATTAAAAAAAAAAAAGGAAACAAAATCAGCTTTTATCATCCTTTCCACTTTCCCAATTTCCACTTCCTCTTTCTCCTTTCCACTTTCTATTTATCATTTCTGCTTTTCCATTCTCTAATTCTCCTTTCCAATTTCTCTTTTTCTTTTTCAAAACCGCTAAGTCACTAACACATACAACACCACATGCACAATGCACAATGTCAGAATGTGGATTTTCACTTTTACAATGCAACACTCAATTCTGAAACAAAAGAAATGAGGTACACATATGTGATTGTGAATGAAACAATTGATAGTTGATTCTTAGGCTAAGGTTCAATGTATTTTATGTTGAAAAAATTTTCAGTTTATAGGCCAAATTCAAACATTGAGCTCCATTACAGAACGGAGCAATTTTGAAACATTAAAAATTTAAGCACACTATGTGCATAACAAGAGTTTCATATAAATTAGCATGCAAACTTAGAAACGCTCATTCATAAAATATTCTAATTTCATTCATACAACATTATACATGCTTTTTGGCTACATTCAATGCTTCCTCTCCACACTTTGCTCTCATTTTGAGCCATATTTTACTCATTTTAGTCTTCTCGTTTTTTATATTCTAAATCATTTGAGTAACTACAATTCTGTTGTTTACAAAATAATTCCGATTTTTGGTGTAACTACCTTACATAGCGTGTGCAACCTTTATATTTCGCTCGATTTTTTTTCCTTTTTTTTTTTTTTTTTTTGCATTTGGTAGGAATTTTTTTGCATGTAAATTTTTCTCCTATTAAGCGAGAAAAATCAAAATATTTACATGGATTGTTTCTTCCAACATTCTTTTTTTGGAAAAAAGCAAACTTTCTCATCAAGTGGGAAAGGTAAGGCGAAAGCTACGAGCATAAGTATGTCATTTGTATTGCAACAATTCAAGGACGTATCGACATACCTAGAATAAGACTAAACCTAGGAGAGAGTAAACGGTATCACAACAAAGATCGACTGTAGACTTATACCACCACCTAAATTTGAACCTCCATGTATGAGTTGCTTCATAACCATCTTTGAAGATCAGGAGGACGACATCGAAATATTTTGAAGATGGAGGAGCAATAGATGGGTCAATCATCTAGCAGATCAAGACCTTTAGATTCACTTGAGCCCTTTAGACCTAGTAAATCTAATATTTTCATTAAACATTTTTGTAAAGGTATGGATAAATAAGGAAACTTGCAAGCATACTACAACTATTGCAACATGACACGTAGAAGACTAATGAAGGTTATAGTACTCTCAATAGATACTTGAGATTGAAGCATCCTAGAGAGGTTGGGATATATAAGATACAACAACAAATTGTATAAGGTAATGGTTCATCCAAACCAACATTAATGCAATACAATTAGGAGATGCATAAGTACAATCTTGTGTAGTAACTTGCAAATATGCACCTATCCTTCAACATAGGTGCATTACTATGGCAAAGTAGGTATAAGCAGGGGATGTTTAACTCCAACACATGCTAGGTAAGTTGCAATACGTTGAGTAGAGCTACCTAAGAGCTATATGACAAAGGTAAGAGGGAGTTCGCATGTAAGTTCGCTTCACTAGATACATTAGTATCTATATGTGCAGACATATGGATTGATATTTTTTGTAACAATTCATATATGTGCACAACTTGTCAATGGATTGAAGATAATTGGTAACTATGTAAAAGATTGTTGGAATTAAAAGCATTTAATGACTACCACATGACACAAAACATATATAAAATTATTAGTATAATTCTAAATAAGCATGGGTTAGCTAAGAAAAATTTTTCAATTGGATTTGATAATGTAAGTGCGAACATCGCTTCCATAGCAGATCTAAAAAACCTTTGTCAATCAATGCTAGGGGGTTTCTTTTTTCATATTAGATGTGCATGTCATATTTTAAACTTATATGTCAATGATGGTATTGCAGCTTTGCAGGACAAGATATCCCCGATAAAATATATGGTGAAACTAATAGTGAAGAGGCCATCCCTATATAAGAAGTAGAGAAACTATTGCATCGAATAGGTGAAGAGACCCAAAAGATTTAAGATAGATGTACAATACTGTTGAAACTCAATGTATGAGTTGTTGTATAGAACTATTCCTTACAATGAACTACTATGTGACTGTGATATAACACATACGGGTGGTTGAAATTCACCCTAATAATTGGGATATATATATATATATATATAGTTGCTAAAGGTTCTTAAGGTTTTTCATGATGCAACTAAAACCTTTTCTTAAGTATATAGGCTTAGTGTCCATCTATTTGTGATGTCAGTTGTCAACATTTTTGGTGTATGACTTCAGTTGTGTAAGAACCTAAACCTACACAATTGTGTGGTTGATATGGTGTACAAGTGCTTATTGTAATATAGGGAAATTCTTCGTATTGATCTTATAAGTACTATTTTTGACCTTTGTAGTAAAACTAAAGTACTACAAATGTATTTGAAAACTTATTATGATTATATTGATTCTCCAACGGATTCCCAAGAAATGTATAGCCTAGAAGCATAGCAGGAGGTTTTAGTAGCCACAACTAACCTTGAAGAGCTTTTCACGCACTACCAATGTTAATATGGTGGCTAGTTATCAGTTCCTTCCTTGCCATCCCCAACCAAACACTATTACGCATTTGCAGGTGACCAATTATTGGCATAAAAATTGAAGCGACAACAGTTTAAGGGGCCATTGACCGAGCTGCAATATTACATAAGTATGAAGTTTGAGTTCTCCGAAAGTGTCACCATTAGGGATTTCGACATCTTGGAATAGTAATAGAGGTACGCGAGGAGCTACCCCATCCTATCTTACATCACCAGTCGAGTCGTCACTACTCCCTATCGAGTCGTCACTACTCCCTATCGAGTCCTATTTTGGTTTTACTTAATTTATCCTATATTAAACCTAGTTCGCTTAATATAAATTACCCGATATTAAATTAAATAAAAACATTTTTCTTTGAAATATTTTTAAAAAATAACTTGAAGTTGCTAACCAACAAAATTGGTAAAAAGGGGAAATTAAGGTTTTTCATTAGGGTTTTTGAGTGGAAAAACCTTAATTTATCCACTAGTCTATGAATTTTCTAAAAAAAAAAAAATTTAGAAATTTTTTAACTGGAAAACTAAGCTCGTAAGCTAACTTATTAAGACAAAAGTCACCATGTAGGAATTAAAAAAAAAATTGATGGACTTAAATTTTAAAAATTTTTCTACAAATGAAAAAATATGAGAAAATGATTTTTTAATTATTTTTATTACAAATTTTCTAAAAAAACAAAACAAAAGGTTTTTCATTTTTTTATTGTTTCCTTAAAGTTGTCTACAAATTCGTTAGTCAAGATTAAACTAAAGTAATTTTATTTTTTAGAAAGCTTTAGTGGATTAACAAATTTTATCTATAAAAACAGGTCAAGTTTATGTTTTTTTAATCATTTTATTTTTATTAAGAAAAATACCTAAAAAAAACTTAAGTTTTATTCCCAATTTTTGAAAAATCCAAAAAGAACCTAATTTTCAAAAAACATAAAGTAAATTTTTTTTTATTTTAGCAAAAACCAACTAAGTGATAAAAAAAAATTTCCTAAAAAATCCCTAAAATGTGTTAAAATACAAATTTAATAAAAACACATGCAATCATATCCAAATCTTCTAATATACAATCTAAATTTAAAAGATGTAAATTTTAACTAAGGATATGAATCTTGATAAAAAGGATTTAATTGTACCTACAATACGCAAAAATGCAATTTTTTGAATTAAAATGAAAATTTTCTAAGAAGGAAACATGCAATTTTCTATAAATATACGATAATACAATTAAAAAAAAACATACAATTTTTGTAAAAATATGTAAGTAGCCTAAAAAATGCGATTTTAATCATGAATATGCAAATATGCAATTTTTTATCCTAAGCATGCAAAAAATAACCAATCCATTGAAATTAGTATATAAACTTGCAAAAGGACTTAAGTTAGTGACACTATATAAAAAAAAAAAATCTATCATTCAATTTAGTGGAAATGTTAGTATAACATATTAACAAAAAAACCAACAAATGAATAGCTTAAAATAGAAAAAGCTTAAGCCAAAACTAGGAACCTACATAAAAAGTGAACAAAGTTAGTATAAGTTTTTTAATAACTTCATTTACACATTAAATAAAATAGCAAAAGCGACTAAAATAAAGAAACAATAAAAATAAAATAAAATAAACTCAGAACCTACCTTAATCAACACACGAGTCGAATCCAGAGGAAGAGGGCACTGGTCGATTTTGGTCGTACAAGTTAGGTCTAGTTGCATGGGTTTGGTTGCTAGTTGCAGGGTTGAGTAATAGCCAATCCAACTTCATACGAACAACTTTAGTGATCCCTTCAAGTAAGAACTTTGATTTTCATGACTTTCTTATTGATAAAAGAGGGTCTAAACATGATGCCTTAGCTTAAAGTGGTGGTTTTAGAAGAGATCGTTGGTGGCAAATGGTGGTGGTATTTAAGTAGCGGCGAACAAGGATGTTTGAAATGGGTAGAAGGTATGACTATGGGTTTTTGTTGATGAGGATCGTTTTGGTGTGAGAGGTTTAGTGCTAGCAAGTGGTAGTAGTGGTGTTTGATGGTGGTGGTTGATGATAGGTTTTTGTATGGGTCCAAGAGTGGAGCACGGTAGTAGATTATGTTGTTGTGGTTTTAGGTTCGTGTAGTTTGTGGTCACCTAATGTCATATGGTTATTTGCGTATGTGTATTGTGTAAGAGAGAGTAGGTGAGTCGCGAATGGTGTTTGACAGTTGTAGATGAAAGGGAATGGCTGGGTTTGTGTGTTTTTCTGCTTGGATTTCTCCTTGATTTGATTGTGTATGTTCAATTATATACAAAGACACATTTAGATTAGGGTTATCTATTCTTGATCAAATTGCAACCAACATCTTCCTAAGTTAAACCCTAGTTTTTTGTTAATCCTAATTTGATCTTATCAATTTAAATCATTTAAGATAAAACGTATCTTGATGAAGCAACAAATAGATTTACATTAACATTTTATAATGATTTATCGATATCAAATTGAATTTGATAAAAAAGAAAATCAGATCTTGATACATATGGGATTTACAGTAGGTTGGACGAACATAATGGCTATTTGTGGATTTGAGTGGGTATGAAGAACAAGAAGTAAAATAGGGGTTTTGAGTGTGAAGTGTGTATGGATATCACACACCAAGACACAAACACAATCAAAGGTTTAAGTTCGAAATATGGTTTAATATGACTCACGAATACTAAATGTTGCTTGGGATTCAAATAAGGGTCAGATGCAACTCACTAACTGGCTCAAATGAGGGTTCACCACAATATTAGGGTCAAGTTTGATAAGAACACGGGAAAGATTAAAGAGTTTAATCAACACTCAATAATCCGGCAATGCTAGCTCAAGAGTAGCCTCGCTCAAAAAGGGGAAAGATTCCAGAACGCAGAAATATACTTTTCTATCTATTGATGTCTATCTCCTTTTGATGTTTATAGATGTTACTATTCATAGCAAGTCCTAAACCCTAGTGGAAAAACTATAAATAATGTACAAGGCCTTAAACCTTAAAGAATTGGGACCATAAATAAAAAAAAAAAGGAAAACAAATACAAGAATACAAAACTGTGCGTTTTACAGGAGAAGTCAGCATGCAGCCACTCGGCATGTCCTATAAAAGAGTAGCATCCGAACTAGACGGGGTCGGCAGTTAGATGTACAAGTTCAGGAAGAAGTCCCTAAAATCTTGTAGTGTTTGGTTAAGACACTAGAAAGATCGGCCCATAGTTGCTGAATCTTAGAATCAGTCAGCACGAGTCTTTCGGTGATGTATCGAGTGGTTCTTTGGTTTCGAATACTTGGCCTTGTGATTTCTCAACACCTTGACTAATGATAGACATGATGCCAAGTGTTTATTTTCCCACCTCTAGTCCTTTTGGCTATAGCTCAGCCTCAGCAAGCATTGATAGGCCTCGGTTTTGGACAGGTCTACCCCAACTTGGATATGGTTGGAGGTAGGGATGCTGGGGCTAGTCTAATATAGCTACTTCGATACCTAAGTAAGTGAATGTTTAGATAAGACTATAAGTAAGTAAGCTAGAATTATTAAAGCAAGAGAAAGAGTTCTTATAGTTCTTTCTTTTCCTTATTTATAGGCATATATTGGATACCTATTGTAATAGGTGATCGTTGGTCATAAATCATGTGACAGCTCCTTAATTAAGCATATGCCTAAAAAACATGAGTTGTGAGCGCTTATGTAATGAATTCATGTGGAGTTACGATTGTTCGCACCACTTTTCAAATTCAAAGTAAGTAAATGGGCAGGTCAAGCCCTTAGGCCCATCAGATGAGTTAAGCCTAATGCAGTAATTTGTCAAATGGAACTAAATTGAAGGCCTTAGTTAAGAATAGCACAACTTGATGGTTGATGTGTCGAGCATGCTTAGGCAAAATTTTGCTATCAACATTTGTCCTTCAACTCCTATAGTCTACTATGGGAGTTAATAATAAGAATGACATTCAACTTGATTAATTAGTAAGTAGGAGGTTTGAGCCTATGATTTCCTAGAAGTTATAAAATGCCTTTTAGAGTTGATTTTCCATATTGTTATTGGCATCCTTATTTTTGACATTCAAAAAGCATCGTATTTAGTTTTTGGTGAAAGGTCATAACCTTTTGGTATTCCTACTTGTTCATTTTCTATGTAGGTATGTGGGATAGCTGTTATGTCTGCCATCATTGCATCATAGGGTTTATCAATTACCGGCGATACGATGTCCCTTGGATATCTAGCCCTAAATATGTATCAACCATCCATACTAAGCCATCTAATGAATACTCATATCCTAATTAGCCATACTTTAGACTTTTGAGGGGGAGAATTATTAGTACGCATGTATAAAAGCCTTTTTTGATTCTGATTATCATTTTCTAGTTTTTACTCTTTGCATTTCTCTCTTTTGAAACTTTCTCCTGCAAATTCTTATCCAACCCTTGAGCAGCTTCCTTGTACAGTTGATTTTCAATAATTAAATAAGTATGGTTTGAAGCATCATTCGTTCTCTTATTTTTATAGATTCTGAAGCAACTCTCTATGAGGCTTCTTCTTTACCCCAAAGAAGAACTGGTTTGGCCTTCTCATCTAGTAGTTTGGAGGATAGCACAATGGAAAGATGGGAAAAACTTGCCCGCATTAAAGCTTTACCTATGGACAGTTATCCTGATGATAGGGAGGATAGATTGGCTATCAGGTACTTATATAACAATGTTGTCTACAACATTAACTCTTTAGATAGAGTTGTGAGCGGCACTGTTAAGTCATTTGTGTTGAAATATAACAAATATTGGCAAGATCTTCCTAATAAGTTGCACTTGCGTAGGCTAAGAGAGGATGAAAGAGTTTGTTTTCCTATTGATTGTAAGTTCCACTTATATTTGAAATACCTTGATTTTAAGTTGTGTCTTCTGTTTTCTTTTTTTCAAATACGATTCTTCAACTATTTTTGTGTTGCTCAAAGTATGTTCTCTCTAAACACTTATAGCCTCCTTAACGTGTTGGAGATAATATGCGAGGAACTTGAGGTTAGAGCCATACCTCAATTGTTTAGGTATTTTTTCTTAATAAAGAGGTAGTCGTATGATTGGTTTTATGGAGCAGCTTGGCATGGCTGCAAGTCTATTGATAGGTTGGAGTCCAAAATTCATAAATGGCATGATAAATACGTTTCCATTAGATCGGATAAGGAGTTGGATTTTTGGAATAAATGGACTAAGTCCATTTGAACTAAGGACATTAAGTTATTGCCAAATGATGCTGCCATTACCAAGAAGATTAAAAATAGGTGAGGAAATAAAATGTTTTTTTTTTTTTTCTGGAATTCAGAGAGGATCATCTTTAGATATGAAAAGGGGGAGCCTATATTTTCTGATGATGAAGGTACGCTTAACCTGTTGTGTCGAGTTGAGCTATGGGCAAAAAGTCAATCTTTGTAAATTATGGGGGTAGACTTGTTCCATTATTTCCCTCTTTTTACAACACTTTCTTTCCTGTGTAGACATCAATGTTAGAGATATAGACTAAAGAAGTTACTAGCCTAAGTTAAGGCCAAAAAACAAAAATTGGATAAGTGGGCTAACAAGGTTGTTGGTACCTAACCAACGGTGTCGAAGAAGGTGGCTAAGAAGCTGGTCATCAAGGAACCTATTGTCTAGAGGAAGGAAAAGGAAACCACTTGTCCGAGTGAAGGATGACTAGCAAAATAGATGGAGGCTGTTGGAACTACTCAGCTTGAGGTACTTCTTATGTGATGGACAACATTAGGAAGGAGCTATCGAGGGAGCCTAGCTAGGTTATCACCGTTGATGATAATGTTAAGGCTATCTTATGGGAAGCGATAGACTAGTTGATAGACTAGTTGACTTCGGTGTTGAGCCTTAAGAAAAGGTATGGAAAAGAGCATGTCAACTAACCTCCATCTGAAAGAAGCAAAGGGATGGACGAGAGTACTAAAGAGGCTTTGAGGAATAAGGCTCCCGGCATTAAGTCCACCGAGTTTGTTCCCAATCGTGAGGTAGGTGAATATTTTGTATCGTATTGGAAGTATACAATCTTAGATATCGATTCTACTTTAGGCGATAGGATAAAGTCCTTAGCCTTGATGGAGGGTATTGTTTTGCCAAAGGATAAGGAGAAGGTCAGGATGGATGAAGATAGAGTTAGTGGTTGTAACAAAGGCTACATTGTTACTAAGTTGTATGATGTAAGTTCTACTGCGATTACAATTTTCTTTGGTTCACAATATTGATTCTATTGTTAGCTCTTTGTTGCAATATAGATTAATAGTCACATTTTAACAGCCTTGGATAAGGCCAAAGAGGAGATGAAGAAGGTATGTTCAGCTATGCATTCATCATGATTTTGGGGTCGATTAATTCATTTAGTTTTGCATTCATTGCGGAAAGTGGAGGAAGGTAACAACTCTTTTAAGACACAAACTGTTGAGGCTAAAAATGCCAAAATGAAGGTCGAGATGGAGGCCAAAAAGTTGATGGAAGAGCTCTTAGCCAAAAACTTAGCACATTCACTGGTAGCTGATGAAGTCACGAGCCTGAAGGCTAAGATTAATGAGCATTTCAAGGAGGCTAAAGATCTAAAGGAGTAGCTTCGAGAGATGAGGGAGGAGTATTAGGGGCTAGGAAAGATGATTTCCACCATGAGAGAGAAGGAGGATAAGTTGAGGGTCTAAATTAAGAACTTAGAGATCAAGAACTCTAAACAAGAAGCATGCATTACTAAATTAAAGGAGGTTACGTAAAGGAAGCCTTTTGTTGAGGAAGCTTTATCAATAGTAACCCCTAGTCGGCAAACAAAAAGCTACTTCAAAAAATGTTCTTACAAAGCATCCAACTGGCCAAGGTAGAAAATTTGAAGTTTCACCCTGATTACGAACTATCATGTTTCGACTTCATTGATGTTGATAACAAAGATGCTAACAGTGGTGATGATGAAGAGGTTCACAAAGGAGAAGACGGTGACGGTCAAGAGCAGGGTGACAATGAATAGGCCAGTATGGAGGCCCTTATGGATGCTGAAGAGCTTTCTATGAAGAAGACCCCTTATGTGTGTAAAGAGACCTCCAGCTGCTTGAATAAAGCCTCTAGTGTCAATAAAGAAATCAGCTCGAACAAGGTCCCCTCAAGCTCTATCGATCAAGATCGTAATTATGTGTAGTCTGAAAGAAAGAATATCCTAAACTCCTAAGGAGTCAATTGATTTATGTTCATTGTTTGTTATGAAAAATTTTCCTAAAATTTAATTGAGGTCAGGATGCTAACCTTCTTGTTGTAATTAATCTTTACTTTGACATTTTTAGTTTATGGCATGTTTTGTTTCACGTACAATTAGTACTTCTCTCTTTTCATTGACATAGCTAGAGGTAGTTTGTTGGTTGTATAGGACTTGAACTTAAAACATTAAGGTTCATTTTCTAAAGTACGTAGTCGCCTATTGGAGGCCATTTTGAGTTTACTAGCCTTGGTAGGTCGAAACTCTTTTTAAGGAAAGTTTAGCATTATTTGCCAAATAATATTAAGCTTGTTAACCAATGTTCGTAAGAACTTTTTAAGCATTAGTTCATTCGTTGTGTAGCTAGAACTATATTAGTTTGTTAACTGTGTTTAGATCAAGAATAAAAATAATAGCGAGGAGAGATGCTCATAAACTTAGAACAGATACTTCATATTGAACATAACATAAGCCATTGCCTTATATTGTTTGGGAAGAAAAAGCAAATGCAAATATAAAACAATATTGATAATACGGGATAACTATTTGAAATATAACTTGAGGTTCTTGGCATTCCATACAAGAGGTATGACCTTTCCATTTAGCATTTCTAGTTAGTAGGCCCCGTCACCTATAACTTCCTAAACTCCTACTGAGTCCTCCTAATTTGCACTAAGCTTCTCTTAACTAGCTTACGTGCTAATTGCCTCCAATTTCCTACAATCTAGGTCTCCAGGTTGTAATACTTTTTGCTTCACTTTTTGATTATAGTACCTTGCTACCTTATGTTGATAGGCAGCAACTCTTGCTCTTGTGATGTTTCTTATTTTCTCAATTGCGTCCAAATTGGCCATTAGGCTGACTTGATTTGCCATGGTGTCAAACTTTTGCATTTACAAATTGGGCAACTTTAACTCAATCAACAGAATAGCTTCCAATCCAAAAGTAAACCTAAAATCGTCTCTCCTATCAAAGTCTTATGGGGGTTCCTATACCCGCATAAAATATTAGGCAATTCATCAATCCATCTACCTTTGGCCTGATCAACTCTTCTCTTCAAACTATATAGGATAATCTTGTTAACAGCTTCCACTTGTCCATTAGTTTGGGGATAAGCCACTGAGGTATAGTTTAGCTAGATGCCGTTCTTTTCATAGAAAGCTCAGAACTTATCATTGTCAAACTGTGGCCTATTGTCAATTATCATCGTAAAGGGAACCCCAAACCTTGATATGATAGAGTTGAAAACAAACAACTCAATTTGCTATTTTGTAATCTTTGCTACTATCTCGACCTCTACCCATTTAGTGAAATAATCCACTACAACTATTATAAATTACTATTGAGAAGTAGCCCTCGAGAAAGGCCTGAGTATATCTAGCTCCCATTGGGTGAAAGGCCAAAGGCTAGTTAAACTATGTAATTCAATAGAAGGTGTATGGCTCAAGGCCTCATGTTTTTGACATTGCTGACATTGTTGTACAACAACCTTAGCATCTTCTTTCATGGTTAGCCAATAATAGCTGAGTCTTAGTGTGCGGATAAACAAAGTCTGGGCTTTTACATGGTTGTTGCAAACTCCTCTGTACAATTTAGAAAGAACTTAATGATCATCTTTCAACGGAAGACATCACAGGTAAGGTTGTAAGAGGTCGTGCTTGTATAACTAATCATCAATCAGTATGTAATTTACGACTTGATATATCAACCTTCGAGCTTCTTTCTTATCTTAAGGTAGGACATCATCCTTTAAATGGTCAATAATTAGATCTATTTAAGACCTTTCTCTTGGGTAAGGAGTTAGTTTATAACTCTACCTGATTGTTTCCAAACTTTTACTAAGGAGGTATTCGATAAAGAGTTTGTCATTTAGGTCAGGAAGTATTATATTGGCCAATTATGAAAGTTTGTCAGTAGCAATGTTCCTGATTCTTGGTATCTTCTCAATTGTAAAGGACTGAAATTCTTCCATGAGCATTCATACTATTATGATGTACTTGCTCATCATATCTTCCTTTGCTACATAGCTCCCTTTCACTTGATTCATAATCAGCTACAATCAGAGAAAACTTTGACTTTTTCGGCTTCAACTTCCCTTGCTAATTTAAGGCCAACAATCAAGGCTTTATATTCGACTTCATTATTACTGGCCATAAATTTGAACTTCAACGCTTACTGAATTTTCACATTATGGGGTCCTTGTAAGATAAGGCCTACACCATAACCTTCCTTAGTGGAGGAACTGTCCATATATAAATTTCATGTGGGTTTCTTGACAATTTCTATGCTGTCCTCTTCTCCAGTGAACTTTGCCAGGAAATTTACCAAAACCTTAGCATTTAGTGTCGTTATGGGCTTATATTGTATACTATAGGAACTTAGCTCCACAGCATATTTCATCATTCTCCTTGAGGAATCTGGTCATTACAATGCTTAGCGTAGAGGTTGATCGATAAGAATTATGATCTAATGAGCTTCAAAGTACAACTTCAATTTTCTTGCTAAGATTACCATGGCCAAGAAAAACTTCTCAATCTTTGTGTACCTATGTTTTAGACCCTACAAGACATGACTCACGAAATTAATCAGCCTATGCTCCTTCCCTTCTATCCTAACAAAGACAAATGAAAGAGTTTGGCTACTGACTAATAAGTACAAAAATAGATCCTCCTTAGGTATAGGTGTTGAAAGGATTAACAATGATGCCAGAAACTCTTTTAACTTCTTAAATGTTGCCTCGCATTCATCAGTCCATGGGAACTCCTTTGGATTCTTCAAAACTTTGAAAAATTCTATGCACCTATCTACGCTCTTAGACATAAATCTGTTTAGGGCTGCTACCCACCCAATTAATTCTTGAACTTCTTTTATAGTGTTATGAGACTTTATGTTCCGTATAACATCAATCTTCTTGGGATTCACTTCGATGCTACGTTGAGTTACCATATATCCCAAAAACTTGCTTGAGGTAGCCCCAAAAATGTATTTTTGTAGGTCAAGTTTCATGTTATATCTCCTCAAAGTATCGAACATCTCTTTGAGGTCAATAAGGTACTAATCTTTCACTTTACTTTTAACTATCATGTCATTGATATAGACTTCAACATTGCAGTGAATTTAAGGCTTCAATATTTTGATCGCGAGCCTCTGATAGGTTACGTTGGAATTCTTTAGCCTAAAGGGCATCACTATATAGTAATAAGTCCCAAAATTCGTGATGAACAACATGTGAACTTCAACATCATTTCCATCTTAATTTTATTGTAGCTGGAAAATACATCCATGAAAGAGAGTAAGGCATTGCTCAATAGTCAAGTCAACCATCTACTTAATCCTTGGCAAAGGGAAACAGTCTTTAGGACAGGGCTTACTCAAGTCCGTAAAGTCTATATATATGTGCCACTTACCATTCGACTTCTTGACTAGCATATAATTAGCTAGCCAAGTTGGATAAGGCTCTTTCCTTATGAATCTTACCTCTAATAACTTTTAAACCTCTTCTTCTATGGCTGTTGACTATTCAGGGGCAAAGTGCCTTTGCTTTTACTAAACTATCTTTGTATTCAGAGCAATCTGTAGTTTGTACGTCTTTACTTCTTTAGGGATGCTCGGCATATCCGAGGGAGTCCAAGTAAAGACATTAGTGTTATCTTAAAGAAACTTAATCAAGTCTCGATGGATCTTTGTTGGCAATGGTCTCCTTATCATTGTTATCTTTTTAAGGTTGTTCCTAAGTTGGACTTCCTTTACTTCTTCTTCAGCATTCTCAATGCTACTGGATTTCTTCTCGTAGTCAATCTCAATTTGAAAAGCTTCTTGACACTGCAACGCTCTCAAATATAAGGATTTAACTAGTTACTAGTCTCCCGTCAATACTCTAACTTTGATGGGAGTGGGAAAATTTGCCTTGACATTTGTAGTTGAGGGGACCATGTCGAATAGATGCTAGCAAGGTTGGCCCATAATCATAATATAAGTGGACCAGCTCTTTACAATAAGGAAATCCACCTTGTCCTCCATAGTATTCTCATCATCTCCAATCTGAATTGGAAGGGAAATCACTTTAGTGACCTATATAGGTTGATTACTAAAAGCATATAGATTATAGTTATAAGATCTTAGCAGTACCTTAATCTTTGGCTTCATTTGTTTCGAAGGCATGTTAGAAAATAATGCTCACTAAACTTCTAGTGTCAACTAAGATCTTTTTTACCTCAAAGTAGGCGATTCTTACATTGATCACTTATGTGTCATTGTAAGGGCTTTATACCACTTCAAAATCATCCTCTATAAAGTATATGGAATTGTCGATCTTAACTTTCTTACCCTGCACATTGCAAACATTATCATAGTTTTAGCCAAGCTCAAAGAGCTAGACCGACCTAAGGTAGAAGGTCTATTAACAATGGTGTTTATCACACCATTTAGGGCTTTATTGTTACCTCCATGCTTCACCTCCCTCCTAGGTTGAAGAGGGTGCTCTGCATTTTCTTGCTTGTCTCTTTATCTCTGAGTAGGCCACTCAATATTCTTGGCATCATGAGTAAGGAACTTACCTAAATACCCTCATTAGATTGCTTCCTTAATTGCATTTTTGAGTTGAATACACTCATCAGTATTATGGCCTCTATCGTGATGAAAATCGTAATACTTATTTGAATTTCTATGTGATGGATTTCCTCTCATCCATTCTAGCTACTATAGTACTCCCTCCTAGTTAAGCACTTCCATTAAAATATTGGAGATTGGACGGTTGAGTGGGGTATGAACTGAGTAGGTTTAGATGCACGGCCTGTTCTATTTGTTGCTACTTCCCTTTGAGAATTGATCGTCATATGCAACAAATCGATCTGACATGTTCTTCTTCTTGTCATTCTTTTAATCTCCTTCATTCTGATCAGCATCATGTTAAGCTTTGATGTTATCTTCCTATTGACTATAGGATGTGGCCTTAGCCTTAAATTCGACAAATGTCTTTAGTTTGTTTTTTGCTAAAGATTTAAAGAAATGTCCATACATTTTGACTCCACCTATCACCGCGTTGAGAGCAACGCTTATGTCCAATTCTAGAATTTAAATCATCTTGACCATGAACGGAGCTAAATAGTCTTGAATGGACTCATTGGATCTTTACTTTATAGTATTAAGGATGGATGAGTCCTTGATAGGGAGTTTGCTTATAAGGAAGTGTTGCAAGAACACTTCTTGTAAATCCTCAAAACATGAAATCATGTTTGGTTTCAAATGTTTGAACCAAGTACTCATAGCATTCCTCAATGTTGAGGGGAATTCTTGACAAGTCAAGGCATTACTTAAGTCAACTTAGCCTATGTGTGGTAGTACTCAAGGTGATCCTTCGAGTCTCTTGTCTTACCATACATCTCGAATTAAGGCAACTTAACATGCGGTGGTATTACTTCTTCAAAAATTTCAAGTATGAAGGGACTTCTCTTTATCTAGAATTGTCTACTGGTCAAAGCAGCAGCGCTAACATGTGATAGCTTAATATGGTGCGCTTTGTTGACTTTCTTGAGAGCAAGGATCAAAGGTCCAAGTGCTACTCTAACCTGCTTTTTTGGTAATTCAAGTGAATGAACTGAATTATTAGAGTTAATGGCACTATACCTTTATGCCCTTGATCCTGGCTAAGCGAATTATTCTTATGAATAAAGTCTAGAATTTTATCATTTTTCCTATTGAGTTCTTGATTCTCCTTGGCTAGGTTGGTGCAAAGTTGCTCTAATCTAAACAAATGTTGTTCATCGGTATGCTTACTTCCCCATGAACACATTGACGAGAAACACCAGCACTTGCACTTTTAGTCATACGTGTTTTTTCCATGTAGTAATTAGGTTCAAAATTAATGTCACCAAATGTTGTTGGTCAATTTCAATGTAAAACTCTAGTCTTACAAAAGTAAGAAGAAAAAGGTAAAAGGGGTACATAAGCCAATTCGGCGTAACCACTTTGATGCCTAAGTAAGTGAGTGTTTAGATAAGGCTATAAGTGAGTGAGTAAGCTAAAAGCATTAAAGAGTGTGAGAGAGTTCTTACAATGCTTTCTTTCCCTTATGATATCTGTTGTAACAGGTGATCATATGATGGGGATCAAGGACCAATCATGCGGTCCTAAGCTCAAGGGCTTTCTCAGATGGTTCACTGAGTTGTCCGGAGAGAGTTAAGTGACGATGACCAATATATACCCCAATTCGATTTGCTAAGCTACTTTGCTCTCCATACCATCCAAAAGACTACCGAGGTGATTAGCCGATGTGCTGAGTCAACCCCTCCACAACACACCAGTCTAAACAGTAAATTTGGATACAACCATCTCTACAGTATTGAGGCTAAGCTAACAACTGTTAGGAGCTGACGATCTGAGGCCAATCTCGAGTTTAAGTCATACCTAAGCCAACCCCTATCTAGTCCCCACATTCAAAGTTGCTAACCTATTGACACCGACCAGACCTAATCAAGGCCTACTCCTGCATAGCTTGCAGTGTTATTGGGACCATAGAATGAGTAGAATTATGCACATACTGTCCTTTTCAGACAATCATACTGTCCTTTCTGATAATCGTACTGTCCTTTCTGATAAAGGATATTCTTTTTGCATGATTTCATGTTTTCCCTATAAATTATTCTCCTTTTTCTTAACAAGTAGGGATCCATTTCTATAATTTTCTATAATTTAGGACTTATCTTAACTAGGTACTATAAATACTCACATAATGTAATAGCCGCAACATCATCATACAGAGAATATACTGAACTTTTACTCCCTATTGAGCTAAGTGTTCTTTTGCCTACTCTTGAGCTACTCTTATCTAGCTCAATGAGTGTGGATTGACGGCGAGTGACCTTCGGCTATACTTGTATGTCATATCAAGTATGACTCGAGCTCGTGTGAGGCTTTGGTGCATCATATCCATTGTTAGTACACAAGAAACTCTGCTCACATTCAACTATCATTCACTCTTCGAGCCATCTCATTGGTTGAACCTACCCTATTGGTTACGCATGATATCAAGCCTATGTGTTCATTTATGAAATCCGTATCATCTTGGTATCGGAGCTTAACTACCTTTGAAGCTGGATTTTGTTACTGTATTCTTTAAGTGGTTTGTTACTACCCTCGTATGTTAACGGTTCTATTGTTAATCTTAGAGTTTAGAAGTTGAGAAGTACTTTATGCTTTATTTTCCCTGTTTTTGATACACAAAAACAAAGTGTGGTTAACTATTCGTTTGTTGTGTAATTGTTATGGTGATTGGAGTATCGATTATTGATTTTTAAGTTACATTATTAGACGTTAGTTTTTGTGAAGTAACCATCAATGTTAGACTCAAGCATTCAAGGAACTTTGGGAAACCAAGAAAGTGGTATTAGACATAGCTAACGGCAAGTAGGAGGCTTCACACCTCAGTCGGTAGGTGATCGCTTGGATAAGCTTACAAACTTGGTAGCTAGTTTATGACTATTATCCAAGAAGATAGACAACAAGCTAGAAATAGCTCCACTAGAGAACATGACCACCTCGAGCTGAAGGAGTTGGTAGGGATGCTAAACGAAGCCTAGCGCTTGAAGAGATTGAGGAAGAAGTGGAAGAAGACGACAAAGTAAAAGAGTACTAAGAGCTTAAAGACAGAAATGTACAAGCACTTAGAGTCGAGGGATTGAGGATGCGTATCCCAAGTTTTTCTAGAAGTGGTGATGTTGAGGACTACCTAGATTGGGTAGATGGGATTGAGAAGCAGTTTGAATGCCACAACATACCCAATAATGCAAAGGTTAGATTTGCTGTGTTGGAGTTCACTGGTTATGCTGCCTTATGGTGGAAGAACTTGCTAGCCACCTGAAGAAGGGAAGGAGAATGAGAAATTAGGAGTTGGGATGAAATGAAAAGGGTTATGCAGAGAAGGTTTGTGTCGAGCTATTATTTGCAAAATACCTTCAAAAGTCTGCAAAAGTTTGCAAGAGCTTAGACAAGGAGGGTTAAGTGTAGACACTTATATTGAGGAGTTCCAAATGTTGATGAGTCGATGTGAAGCCATAAAGCTAGAGGACTGAACTATATCTCGATTCATTAGTGGATTGAAGTATGAGATTGGGGATGTCCTAGAAACCCTAGATATTAGAACGATTGATGACGTGATCCGAGCCGCCTAAAGGATAGAAAGGCGTTAAACAAGAAGGTTCTAACTAGCTGTCAATCGACCAAGTAACAGTCGAACTATTCTAAGTAGACCAGTGTGAATGGAACCAAGTAAGGTTGTTGAGACTTGACCCATTCCAACTATTTGAGCTGGGGAAAAGGAACCCTCGAGGAAGTTCAAGAAGGGCTAAAGTTTAGGAAGGAAGATGAGTGAGATCAAGTGTTTCAAATGCCAAGGATTTAGACACCTAGCTACTTAATGTCTAAATAGGCGAAGAATGGTGATCCAAGGTGAGGTGCCGACTGTTGAGGTCGATGGTATTGACGAAGAAGTAGAGGAGCCGAAAGAGGACGGATATACTAAGTTGTTCGAGGAGGAAGTTATCTACACTAAGGAAGGCAACTTTATGTCAACTGCTCTAGTGTTAAAGAGGACAATAAGTGTCAATCCTGTACTTAAAGACGAATAAAGAGAAAATCTCTTTCATATTGGATGCAAGATGAATGAATCACTATACACACTGATAGTTAATAGTATAAGCTACACCATTGCAACCTCCACATTTATGGTCCAGCAGTTGAAATTGCTAACCATGCCCCACCTTAGGTCGTACTAACTTCATTAGCTTAGTGATAAGGGAGCCTTACAGGTGAACAAACAGGTGTCTGTGCCGATCTGCATTGGCAAATATTGAGATGAAGTGCTCTGTGATGTGTTGCCTATAAGTGTGTCCCACATTCTATTTAGACGATCATGGATGTTTGATCGAGTAGTTATGTATGACGGAAGGAAGAATACATGTTCTGTGGAGCATGAAGGCAGGAGGATGAAATTGAGTCCTATGACTACTAAGCAAGTAAAGGTCATGCAGTCCCAACTTAGCTGAACCTTGAAGAAAGAGGCTTTGGTATTGACTCAAGCCAAACTGAAGAGAGATATGGAGATCGAAGGATCGACTTATCTACTAATCTGAAGAATATTGGAGTTGAGACCCGAGGAGGAGGAACTGCTTACTGAAGTAAAAATCTTACTAGAGGAGTTTGCTGACCTGTTCCTAAATGAGCTATCGAAAGGTTTGCCTCCTATCTGAAGCATTAAACATGTGATCAACTTGTAGCCAGGAGCTGCACTATCGAATAAGCCTACCAATAGGATGTATCCTGAACAGGTTGCCGAACTGCAAAAGCAAGTAGATGAGCTATTGAAGAAGGGTTATGTATGCAAGTCACTAAGCCCCTGTACTGTATTGGCCTTGTTAGTACCAAAGATAGATGGTTCTTGGAGGATATGTGTGGATAGCCAAGCAATCAATCAAATCACCATCAAGTATAGTTATCTCATACCCAAGCTTGATGACATGCTAGATGAATTAAGCGGAGCAAGAGTGTTCTCTAAGATCGACCTTAAATCTAGGTACCATCAGATTTGAATGCATAAGGGTAATGAGTGGAAAACCGCATTCAAGACCCGACATGGTTTATATGAATGGCTTGCAATGTCATTTAGATTGTCTAATGTGTCAAGCACATTTATATGCCTGATGAGTCATGTGCTCTAAGAATTACTAGGAAGGTTTGTTGTAGTATACTTTGATGACATTTTGGCGTATAGCCTTGACCTAGAGACTTACGAAGAGCATCTCTAAAGAGTCTTTACAAAACTTTGAACTGAATAGCTCTACGCCAATTTGAAGAAGTGCGACTTTTTCTGATCCGAGGTGATTTTCTTAGGGTTTGTTGTGAGTGAAGGTGGCATCTGATTTGATGATGGGAAGATAAGAGTGATCATAGAATGGCCTGGCTGACCTATTCTGCAGACGTGAGAAGTTTCTATGGCCTAGCATCATCCTATTGTAGATTTATAAAGAATTTCAGTATGGTTGTGGCTTCGCTTATTGAACTTTCTAAGAAGAGCATTAAATTCAGATGGGGAGAGAAAGAGGAGAAGAGTTTTGAGGAGGTAAAAGAGAGGCTAACTATAGGCTCCGTCTTAGCTCTACGGAGCTTTGACAAGGTGTTCAAAATAGAGTGCGATGCATCTGGACTAGGCATAGGTGCTGTGCTGATGCAAAAAGGCCAACCTATTGCCTACTTCAGTGAGAAACTTTAGGGAGCTACACTCAACTATTTTATTTATGACAAAAAGCTCTACTCCTTAATTCGAGCCCTAATAGTATAGCAACACTACCTACTGCCCAAGAAGTTTGTGATCTACACCAATCATGGGTCCTTAAGGTATTTGAAGAGCTAACCTAAGCTATCCTAGAGACAAGCCAAGTAGATAGAGTTCATGAAGGATTTTTCTTATGTCATAAAATACAAGAATGGTAGAAACAATGTAGTGGTCGATGCCCTATTAAGACGACATATGATAGGGATTCCGTGGATAAACACACAGGCCTGATATCATGCGTAACCAAAAGGGTAGGTCCAGGCTGCGAGATGGCTCGAAGAGTGAATGATAGTCGAAGGTGAGTAGGGTTTCCCATGCACCGACAAAGCATATGATGTGCCAATACCTCACATGAGCTCAAGTCACACTTGATATGATGCACAAATATGGCTAGGGGCTACTCGCCACTAGTCTATGCTCAATAGGTTAGATAAGAGTAGCTTAAAAGTAAGTAGAAGAACACTTAGCTTAAGAGGGAGTAAAAGTTCAGTGTATTCTCTATATGATGATGTTGTGGCTATTACATTATGTGGGTATTTATAGTACCTAGTTAGGGTAAGTCTTAAATTATAGAAAATTACGGAAATGGATCCCTACTTGCTAAGAAAAAGGAGACTAATTTATAGGGGAAACATGAAATCGTGCAAAAAGAATATCTTTTGTCAAAAAGGATAGTATGGTTGTCAAAAAAGGACAGTACATATGTAATTCTACTCATTCTATAGTCCTAATAATGCTATGAGCGGTCCAAAGGTAGGCCTTGATTAGGTCTGGTTGGCGTCAGTATGTCGGTAGCTTTGATTGTAAGGACTAGATAAGGGTTGGCTCAAGGTTAACTTAAACTCGGGATTAGCCTTGGATGGTTGGCTCCTGACAGTTGTTAGCTTAGCCTTAGTACTATAGAGATGGCTGTATCCAAATTTGGTGTTTGGACTGGTGCGTTGCTGAGGGTTCGGTTTGACATGTTGGATGATTACCTCAGCAGTCTCTTGGATGGTGTGGAGAGCAAAGTAATTCGGCAAATTGGACTAGGGTATATACTAGTCCTCAACACTTAACTCACCTCAGACAACTCGGCAAACCATTTGAGAAAGCCCTCAGGCTCGGGAGTGCGTAATCGATCCTTGATCCCTATCATTTCCTTTAGGTCGTTTGAGATTTTCGATCAAATCTAGTTCAGCTCTAAGTTGCTCGTCCTCGGGAGTGTAAGGTTGGAGATTGACAATGTTGAAGGAGTCTGAGACTCCATACCCTTTATGATAGGGATCAAGGATTGATCCCGCGCTCTTGAGCCCAAGGGCTTTCTCAGATGGTTCGTTGAGTTGTCCAAGGTGAGTTAAGCGCCGAGGAGCAGTGTATACCCCAGTCCAATCTGCTAAGCTACTTTGCTCTTTACACTATCTAAGAGATTACCGAAGTGATTAGCCAACATGTCAAGTCGACTCCTTCGTAACACACCAGTTCAAGCACCAAATCTGGATACAGTTATCTCTACAGTGCTAAGGCTGAGCTAACAATTGCCAGGAGTTAATCATCAGAGGCAATTCTTGAGTTTAAGTCATCCTTGAGCCAACCCCTATCTAATCCCCACAATTAGAGCTATTGACCTGCCGACGCTAACCAGAACTAGTCAAGGCTTACCCCTGTATGGCTCGCAGCATTATTGGGACCATAGAATGAGTAGAAATTGTGCGCGCACTATCCTTTTTTGACAACCATATTGCCCATTTTGACAAAGGATATTCTTTTTGCATGATTTCATGTTTCCCTTGTAAATTATTCTCCTTTTTCTTAGCAAGTAGGGATCCATTTCTATAATTTTCTATAATTTAGGACTTACCCTAACTAGGTACTATAAATATTCGCATAATGTAATAGCCGTAACATCATTATACAGAGAATACATTGAACTTTTACTCCCTCTTCAGTTAAGTGTTCTTTTGCTTACTCTTAAGCTACTCTTATCTAGCCCATTGAACGTAAACTAGTGGCAAGTGACCTTTGGCCATGCTTGTATATCATATCAAGTGTGACCCAAGCTCGTGTAAGGCATTGGTGCGTCATATCCATCGTCAGTGTACAGGAAACCCTGCTTACCTTTGACTATCAGTCATTCTTGGAGCCATCTCACGGCTTGAACCCACCCTTTTAGTTATGTGTGATATCGGGCCTATGTGTTCATCAACGGAATTCATATCACCATAGGTCATAGACTATGAGGTAGCTCCTTAATTAAGTACATAACTAAAGAATAGGAGTAGTGGGTGGTTATGTAATAAAGTTATGTGGAGCCATAGCTATCCGTGCCACTTGGGTAGGCCATGCCCTTAGGCCATTAGATGGGCTAAGCCTAGTGCAGTAATTCGCCAAATGGAGCCAAATTGAAGGCCTTAGATGAGAATAGTACAATTTGCACTGTTGAGGTTTCGAATAAGATTGCTAGGCGAAATTTTGCTATCTATAGATCCAACTTTCTCTCTCTTTCCTTCTTCTTTGTTGCACATTTTCTAAAGGGGTGAAGAAGAAGGTCACGTGCATAGCACGTGGTCATGGAACTAATGCAAAAAATGTCATACGAGTGAGATTTGAACCTACGACCAATAAGGACCCATGCGCACTTCTTACTAGCTAAGTTAGCTTTTTTCTTAAATATAATTGCAAGCTATCTTTATTTATGCTCTACATCCCTAGGCTAGATTTATATTAGACCTTCAAACTCTAAACCCAATTCAATCCAATTTATTCTCAAAATAACCCACACCCCTAAGACAATTAAATAGTCAAAATATACATGTCAATAGAATTTTTCAACTCAAGTTTAATTTAATAAATTCCGAGCCTTATTTCAATTAGCTTAATTAAAATTATTTTAAAATTCAAAATTCAAATTGAATAAAATGCCAATTTTATGGACTCAAATATTTTATTAAACTTTTCCTAAAATATTTTCTAATGAAGCCTAACTTCATGAAGACTCATAATTTATCAATTGCATATATATTTTTGAACTTTACTTGATCTAACCCTTAACTTAGACACTTTGTATTTTTATTTTTATTTTTTTCATTTTTCTGTATTTTTTCAATTTTTTTTGTATTTTCTTTTTTTTTTAAACAAATGGGATAGGGTGTTAGTACATTTGATATGTAATCTAAATGGGAAATTTTGTCCTCTAAAAAAGGAAATAGTGAATGAAGTGATTGTAAATTATGGAACTTTGCTATTTCTTTCTTTTTTAAGTCTAAGTAAGATACTAATTGCTGGGAAAATGGAATTTCTACTATAATTGTAAAAACCTTTGATAGAATTTTTGAATATTATGCCAAAAATTACTTTAGGCCTTGTTGATTTACTATGTGATGATTTTATTGAAAAAGATCGAGGCCATGGTATTTATTTCACTCAAGATTAGATATCTTTACTAGGTGTGGTGCTATGGCTTCTAGAGGTATTCATGTGTTGGCATATGCTTGCTCTAACCAAAATCTTTGGAGATGATTCTATACTACAATTTAGCATAGGAACTTTAAGATAATTTTGGGGAAATGCTCCAGGTGCCATAGCTAATCGAATAGCTTTAGAAGCATGTGTACAAGTTTGTAATGAGGGATGTAATCTTGCTTTACCAATGGACCTAAAATGTAACTTACACTCAAACTCAAATCTCCGGGAAGTAAACTAGCCTTCAAATAATTACTCTCTATAAACAAAATGCCCTTGCAACCCACCTTGCATCAATGGTAGCCATTGAGCAAGCGTTTAGTGTAGTAGGCCTTATTAACGATGATCGGTGAGCCTTCCTTACGGTCTTCAATGTTGGGGCAAGCACCTATACCGAGGATTTGTACAAGGCAGTCTATAGAGAATAAGAGTAATATGGTTCATCAATTGAAGAGAATAAGTACTTCAACAATTGGAACAGGTTAGATGGAAGCCCAAGCTTGGTCGTGAGTTTTACTCTTAAGCATGCACTAACGCAAGGTGAGACTAAGTAACCATTATTTTTTTTCTTTTCTCATTCAAAATTGTTTAGTCACCTAGTAAAATTATTTTTGTAATTATAAAAAAATGAAATGGTATGGTTTTTTGAAAATTAGCAATTTACTCTCAGGCTTTTCAAAGTAACACCAATGAAAATTATTTTTCTTGAAAAAAAATATATAAATGGATAATCACATATACTCAGTGTATTTTACCTAATTTAAAATTGACCAATACATTAAATATTTTCTAAAAAAAATACTAAATTATGGTGGTTTGATTTTTACTAGTGGATACATAAGTGCCTTCAGGACAACCTTAAAAGTAACAAAAAATTTTTCCCCTACTACCCTAATTTCTTTATGTGTGAACTGTGAAGTAACCTTTTTGTATCATTATAGATTGCACTGTTATTTATATTTCTATTCAATATCTATACTCTGATTTGAGAAATAATACTTTGTAATACACAATAAAAAATTACAATTTACAATTACCTTGTAATTTATTTCTTTGCATATTGACAATATATTCTGAGATTTTGATAAGAAGTCTTCCTACTTTACAAATTCTATCCTTCGGCTAATCTTAATTCTTATTCAATATTGTAATATAACATCACACTTACGGGTCTAAATCAATTATTTCGGAATGGGAAAAAAATTGAACTGAGAATAAAAGTGAATCATTCATGCATTAACGACATCACTACATGTCAACATAAAGTTTTAGAATTATTTGAAAAAAAAAATATGTGAGTAGACAATAAATTATTTATAGTAATTGATGGAAATGTGAGGAAAAAAGAAAAAAAAAAAGAAAATAGAAAAAACAAAGCACACCATCGGTTTGGTTGAATCGGCCCAAGCCTTTAGTCCTAAGGGCTGGACCCAGTTCACTCAATCGCAACCTTGTGAATTAGCGGTTCAAGGCCATCTACAGTACACGCCTTTAGGTTTAAAAATACATTTGTTTGCCATAAGGCTTGTAACATTGGTTTTGTCAAAGGATGTAGACCATTTCTTAAGTTGGATTGTTGTCATTTTAAAGGCCAATATGGTGGTGTAGTTGAAAAGGAGTGTAAAGATAGTTGGGAGTGGTTTTTGCAAGGACTTCAAGAGGTTTTAGGTTCGAATTATGAAGGATCTGCACTTACCTTCATGAGTGACAAACAAAAGGTATATCCCAATTAGTGTATTCTTACTGTTATAATAAACTTGTAATATTTAATTTTTTTTTCCAATGACTACTTTGACAATTTATACTATGTAGGGCTTATCCGATGCAATCATGATTGCTTTTCCATTGCCTCAACAAAGGGACTAGTATCGACATATCTATAAGAACATCAAGGTTAAGTGTTCTAACTTAGTTCTTAAAGTTGATTTTTGAAACACTACTAAAACATATACTAAGTGGGATTGTAATTCATAAGGCTACCATAGGGCAATTGGAGATCCATGACAAGGATGCTTATGAATGGTTCTCAAAAATAGGAGTTGGACAGTGGGTAAGGCTTACATTCAACCCAATGTGCAAGGTAGATCATGTTACAAATAACATGATAGAGAGTTTCAACAATTGGGTAGATAAGATATGCAATAAGCCGATTATTCAACTGTTTGAGGCAATCAGATTAAAGGTTGCATGAAGACTTCAACATCAATACCAGCAAGGGTATACTTATTAAACACAAGTATGTGAACATGTTAGAAAGTAATTGGATATAATTTTAGTTGAAGCTCGATCTGGTGGGATTACACTAGTTGGTAAGGGATAATTTCAAGTTCATGAAGGAAGTAAAAACTTTGTAGTGAATTTAGGAACTTGGTTTTGTGATTGCCTTAAGTAGGAACACATTAGACTCACATGCTAGCATGCTATGATAAGTTTGATATGAGGGCAAACATCGAAGACTATTGCCATGCATACCTCCTCAAAGAGAGATATTTAAATGTATACGACCAAATAATTCATCCATTGCTAGACATTAGCACCATTGAGCTAACTATAAAAGTACTCCCCTAGTATCTACACTACCTTCTAGGAAGACTAAGAAAAGATAGGAGGAAAGAGCTAAATGAGATTGGAGTTAGGAGCTCAAGTTGAAAGAAGAGAATACCGAGATGCACTAATTGTCATCGATTAGGTCACTATTTGCGTACATGTCAGCGTGCACTAGTAAGAGACAAGCATATGAAGAAGGTATATCTATCTTGTTCACTGACTTCAATTTAACATTTTGATGATTGCTGGATTCACAATTTGTAACTTTAATTTTTTAATTTACTACATCGTAGAGTATTAATAGGAAATATTTAGTTAGGTTGATTTCAATCTTGAATTAATGTTGTTTTCAATACTGAATGCATATGTAGTGGAGACAATGCATGTATTTAGGTTTGTAGATTAGTTGTGATATGCTCTAAGGGTAGTTGCTACCAAGGGAGGAACGAAACTAACAAAGGAAATTAATTACTTTTAATTTGCAATGAACATTATTAGAGTTTAGACTTATATTAGAAGGATATTTAATGTATGCTAATGTAATAATAGTGTTGTTCCTTTGAAAGTTTAAAGTTTTCTATGACCATTCTTATTCCATGTGTAGAGGCAAAGAGGGAATGGTGCCCTACAATTATCCGGTGCTTTTACTTTTGCTCAATGAAGGTACTTCAATGGAGATCAAAATGGAATTGAAAAAAAAAAAAGGTATAATCCATTGTTAACATGTACTATCTTCTTATTTTGCTCGCTAAAAGTGTTAATATTTTGTTATTTATCCTTTCCATTTCTATTTAAAAGAAAAAATAGAGAAGTAAATGATATGAACAAGCTACTCACTCTAGTGTAGATGTTACTTAAGCAAGTCAAAGTAATCCCTCCTAGAAGCCCCGTGGGCTAGGCTTCTTTTGCTCATGTAAGGCCTAATGAGCCCTCTCTTCCTTTTGTTTCAATAAGGCCAATTCTTTCCTAGGGGAATTCTACACTTGGCATAAGTAGTACCTTTCAATATGGGGTGGCTCCATAGAACACAAGCGGTAGAGTATGTCTAAGGTGTTTTCCTTTCAATGCACCAAGGCAGAGTAATTTGAGACCAATAGTTCATTGTTCTAGTACGTAAGATGCAGCCAATGTTGTTGGAAAGTGTGGAATATGTTGTTAAAAGGAACTGAGAGCATGTATTAAGATATGATAATTTAGATATCAAGATAGTTGGCTTAAAGGGACCAACCACTTTGTATTATGTCACTAAGAGAGGGTGTTTCATTATCGAGAGCCCCGTAAAATGAAGATTTGAATTGTGCAATCACCTCGTCTTTTTTTTTTTTTTGTGTAGTGAATATTGTTAGGGTCTCATTTTATGTAGTGAAATAGTTAGGAATCATTTTTCTTATAATAGTAGTAAACTTGCTTTGTTTTTGAGTAGTAATGTAATTAATTGCATAGTTATCAAATGGGTGTGGCGTAAATAGTGGCAATAGCAGGATGCTTGCATGAGTATGTGTATAGAAGTGCAATTTGTTTGTGTTCCCGCATCTAAGCATCTAGTTGTAGTTTCCTTACAGTGAGATGATCTATTTTGGTTATTCATTGATGTTTTATTTTATGTTCTATCAATGCTATCACAAATCATTTGTTTGGTTTAGAGCAACATAAGTAGTAATTGCTAGTGCTAGGTGACCCATGAGTGCTTAGAAATGTCTGATTTTATGGACTTTATACACAGTCCCCTTAATGAGTATCTTAATTGACATTTTTAGTTGGAAGAACATGTAACCTGTTGTTTTTCACAACAAGAAGGATTATTTTGGTGATATTAGATATAACAACTTTAGCAATCCTTCCCTTTCGTGTGAACTGCGAAGACATTCTAGTTGCTAAATATAAATAGCTATCAAGAACATTTTCAAGGTAAATGTTATGTTTTTGTCCTAAATGCTCTTTGACACCAATTCTAGGTATTTACCTTTTGTCCATTTTTTTTTTTTATCTCCATGCAATAGCATGCAATCGACAATGACGAACCATATCACAAAGCTAGAATAACAAAAGCACAACTTAGTAAGATCTAGTTCTAGTAAGGATGGAAGATTGTATGAATATCAAGTAACATATTTTTAGGCTTTGATTATTTAGTGGGTTGCCGTAGCTAAGTGGGACTTTTATTTGGTTTTGTGTTCTTTTAGAATGTTGATTGTATATTATTATATTAAATGCAACTCATTTTGTTACTTTTGGCTTTGATTTTTCAAATACAAGCATTTGGTTGATGCCATTAGATGATAATTGTTGGGGATTATAGACCTCTTATGTTCATATGTTCATGTATTACACAAGATTATTGATTAGAGATATCTGCTTTTTTGGATTATTTCAATTATATTCATTTTTAGATTTAATCTAATCTAATTCTATGTTTATGATAGTTATATTTGCTATAACATAAATTTACTCTTTTTTTCTTTTTACTAACACATTTTGATAGGAATCGACCTTTGACCCTCTCAAAGACTCTATCGACCTGTTCTAACCCAGGTTGACCTATTCAACACAAGGCTGAGTTGTTGGTAGAAGGCCAAGAAGAGGAAGGAAAACAGATCGATAATAGCACTGCTGACTTATCAAAGGATACAAGATCGATCCGCTAAGGTCCTATAACTAAAGACCAACTTGGCACAAAGCCGGGAACCCTTTGTTAAGCAACCTTCATGTTTGGCAATTGTAAGTCGACCTCACTGGTAGCTCGGCTAAGCATTATAGGATTTCAACGACCCTACCTCAAGCCTGGACATCCAACTACTGACCTCACTCGATTCAGATTTGACCCATTCCAAGACAACTTAGATAATTTGCACGTTGACTTTCTTATTAAACATACAGTTTTGTATAGTTTGTAAATTATTTTCTTGTTTTAGTTTATGGGTTTACTTTAAGGTTTAAGGCTTATATTTTTTACGGTTCTGCTACTAAGGTTTTAAAATTTACTATAAATAGAAATATTTTGTAAGTAGCAGTAGCTCTTGTCACCTTATCTTCAATATCAAGAATACGTTTTTAGAGAATTGTCTCTTGTATGCTTGTTAAGCTTGTGCTTGATTTTTTAGTGTTGTTTGCACTTTAATCTTTCTTGCATTCTTATTAATTTTCAAAAGATTGTGGTGAACCTTTCATTTGAGCAAGTTTGTGAGTTATATCTAACCTTCATTTGAACCCAAGTATTGATTTAGTGTTCATGAGTCATATCAAACCCTATTTTAAGCTCAACCTCCTATTTGTGTTTGTGTTTTGGTGTTTGATATCCATTCAAATTCACATTCAAAAACCCTTATTCACTAACCTAAACCATATCATTCAACTCCTAAATACCCACCCATGGGATTTGTGTCTATTGCATTTTGTGCTTACTCTATTAATTTTTGGTCTTTAGGTGTCGTTTCGTATCATCTTGGTACTAGAGCATTTTGTGAGATACGAATAATAGTTTTCATCAAGTTTAATTTGATGGGCTTGTTATTTCCTATTGATTTTTGTTGTTCTATATTATAGTTCTTATTCATGGTAGTAGTCGTGGTGTTATGTTGTTTGTATTGGGTTGTTAGGTCGTATAGTAGTAATTTTAGTAGTTTCTTCTGGTTGTAGTATATTCTTAGTAGTGTTGCAGTAGCTATCATAGTGTCTATCAATCGTGGGTAGTTGTAGAAATCATAGTTATGGTGATTCTAGTTTGAGTTGAGTTGAGTGTTCTTAGTGTTTGCTAAAATTCTCCAGTAACAACTTTGTACAAACAAGAATATTGGAAGATAGTGTCAACATTACTAGTGATAGTCTTCGTAGTAGTTTAACAAGACGTGTTGATAACTTAGAATATCAAATTCAAAATCTTATTGACTCTATTCAAGAACTTAATGGATAAGTGAGAGGCCGTAGACATGCTTACAGAGATGAAATATGAGATCGAGTTTCAACTAGTAAGAGTGACTCAAATGAGCTTGAGAATGATTTGCAATAGCCTAGATAAGTTGTCGAGTCATGCAGAGAAGAAAACTGACCTAAACCAAGGAGAAGCAATGATGAGAATAGTTGCTCTGAGGAGAACCAAAGTGCTCAAAGAAGAGAGCAAGAGCCAAGAAGAGATCTGATTGAGCAAAACTCCAATGATAGTAGTAGATTCAAGGTTAATCGACTAGATCGAAATAAAAGGGATGAGCCTCAAATTAATAGCATAAGACTTAAGAACATCAAGCGTAAACTGTTGATCTTCAATGGTAGTAGCTAACCTAAAGAGTTCCTCGACTGGGTTCCTCAAGTTGAGAAACTACTTGAATGCTATGAGTGTCATGATAGAACTAAGGTCAAGTTGGCTTCGTTATCCCTTTTTGAGTATGCAAGTTTGTGGTAGGATAAGTTGATTACTAAGCAAGATGTCAAAGGAGAAGAGCTGAAATGAAATTAGAGGCTCATAAGGCATTTGATGAATAAGCGATTTGTATTGACCTATTTCAAGTAAGAAATGCTTCATGACTTCCAACACCTAAGACAAGGTCGAAACATTGTAAAGGAATACTTGCAAGAATTCGAGGTCTTGATGTTTAGATGTGAGATTGCTGAGCCTCAAGACCGAACTATTGCTAAGTTCTTAAGCAAACTTCGAGATGGCATTGCCTTGAGTTGTAGTTGTTAAATTCATTAGATGAGCTGATTAACCTAGTCTTGAGAGTCGAATGTCAAAGGAGAAGAAGGTACCAAAGGTCGATTGCTCGACCTCAACATGGTAGCCTTGAGCCAGAGAGGTATGTTGAGAAGAAAAGGTTAGAGAAGAAGATGGAGAAAGGAGAGTCTAGCCAACCTGACTTAACTGAGATAAGGAAAGTAGAGAAGGAAAAAGTGCCTGACACCAAGGCTTAAGGAGTTAAATGCTTCAAGTGCTTAGGGTACGAAAATATTGACTCCCAATGTCCAAACAAAAGAGTCATGGTCTTAAAAGGCGAAGGACCGAATACTCAAGTAGTAAGCTAGAGTGGCAAGAGTTCGAAAGACAAGGAGGCAACAATAAACATCTATTCTGAGATGGGAGAATTCTTAGCCATGATGAGTCGATGCACCGGCCTAAAAGTAGACCCTGGTTAGAGAGAGAACTTGTTCCAGATCCGATGTTTGGTAAATGTGAAGATTCATTCCTTAGCAGTTGATAAAAGAAGCTGCATTAACATCATTTCTGCCGAACTAGTCGCAAGAATGAAATTGTTGACCTTCCCTCATCCTTGACCTTATGGATTGAAGTGGTTCAATGATAAGGAAATGGTCTACGTATAGAAAAGAACTCGGATACCCTTCAAAGCAGGGCAATATGAGGATGAGATGGATGTTGACGTAATGCCAATAAGTGTTGCTCATCTCATATAAGGCTAACCTTAGGAATATGATCAGAGAGTGATCCATTATGGCTTCTACAATACTTATGCTATTTAGAAGGATGAGAGCTATTGCTTGACCCCTATAAGTGTTGAGGAAATCTAGAGCAGCCTGATGCCCATGGTGAAGAAGAAGGGAAAGAGGAGCCCGTTCGGCATCTAAGCCCATGCTTATAATCTACAACTAAGGACGTCTTATTTTTGAGTCGACAGTGATGATAAGAATTGGCCTTTGACATTCCTAAGGACCTTGTTGACATATTTTAGGCCCAGGCCAACCTATTCAAAACATGGCTAAGTTGTTGCCATAAGGCCAAGAAGAGGAAGGAAAATAGATCAGCAATAGCACTATTGACCTATCAAAGGACATGAGATCGATTAGCCGAGGTCCTATAACTAGAGACCTACTTGAGATAAAGCCAAGAACCCCTTACTAAGCAACCCTTATGTTCGACAACTATGGGCCAACTTCACTAGTAACTCAGTTAAACCCTATAGGATTTCAACAACCTCACCCGGTTTAGATCCGACCCATTTTAAAATAACTCGGATAATCCGTACGCTGACCTTCTTGTTAAATGCACAGTTTTGTATAGTTTGTAAACTATCTTCTTGTTTTAGTTTGTAGGCTTACTTTAGTGATACGGATTACACGACTCAATGTGTGTATGCAGTAAACTGGAACCAAGATGGGTATTCGGGGTTCACTTGGGAATGAGGAGTAGTAAGTAAAATGAGGGCTTTGAATGTAAATGTAGATGGATGTCATGTACCATGACATAAATACAATCCAGGGATGAGCTCGAAATAGGGTTTGATATAACTCACAAACACTAAATGTCACTTGGGGTTTCAAATGGGGGTTAGTTACAACTCACTAACTCACTTAAATGAGGAGTTCACTACAATCTTGAGGTCAAGATTGATAAGAACACAAGAAAAATTAAAGAGTTAATCGACACTCAATAATTTGACAAAGGCAAGCTCAAAGAGCTTAAGGATATCCTTACTCGAAAAAGGAAAGTTCAAGTATCTCTATATATTTCTCTTCAATCTATCTTTAGCTTATTACAAATGTTACTATTTATAACAAGTGCTAAAACTCTAGTAGGAAAAATATAAATGATATACAAGGCCTTAAACCCTAAAGAATGGGCCCATAAATAAAATAAAGAAAATATTCACAAGAATGCAAAAACTGTACATTTAATAGAAGAAGTCAGCATGTAGTCATTCGGGCTATCTTAGAAGGAGTTGGATTTGAATCCGAACCGGGCAACGTTAGCAATTGGATGTCTAGGTCGAGGTATGAACCCTCGAAGTCCGGCAATACTTAGCCGAGATACCTAAAAGGTTGGCCCATAGTTACCAAGTTCTATGATTAGTCGACACTAATCTCTCCATGCCATACTGAGTAGATCTATGGCCTTGAGGCTTAAGTTGCGTGGTCTCTCTGCTTATCGGTAAACAATACACTTGATGTTGAGTGGCTTCTTCTCTTCCTCTTGACCTTCTAGTATTAGCTTGGTTTCGACAAGAGTTAATTAGCCTCGACTTTGAACAGTTCAGTCTCTAGTTAGAGCAGATCGGCCCTAGTTTCTGACAGGTTAGTATTGGCTTGGGATAAGTTAGCCTTAGCTTGAAGATAGTCGTAGGATAATACCTATCATTTAGGGTTTAAGACTTTGTATATTATTTATGGTTTTGCCATTAGGGTTTCAGGATTTATTATACATAGTAATATTTTGTAAGTAGTAGTAGCTTTTATCACCTTATCTTCAATATCAAGAATGCATTTTCAGAGAACTGTCTCTTGTGAGCTTGTTAAGTTTGTGCTTGATTTTTGAGTGTTGTTTCCTCTTTAATTTTTCTTGCTTTCTTATCAATCTTCAAAAGATTGTGGTGAACCTTTTATTTGAGCAAGTTAGTAAGATGAGTCTAACCTTCATTTGAACTCGAGTATTGATTTAGTGTTCGTGAGCCATATCAAACCTTATTTCAAGCTTAACCTCTTGTTTGTGTTTTGGTGTGTGACATCTATTCACATTTACATTCACATTCAAAACCCATTATTCATTAACCTCAACCTCATCATTCAACTCCTAAATACCCCCTCGTAGTGATATGGATCACTAGGAAGGTTGATAGATGGCTACTGATATCACATGAACTAGGGGTGGGTTTGAATCTTAAGATGGTCTGGAAGCTCAATGGAAGTCGAAGGTTGAGTAGGAGTTCTCATGTACCGATGATGGATATAACATGCTAACGCCTTATACGAGCTCAAGTCACACTTGATATTATGCACAAGTGTGGCCGAAGAGCACTTACCACTAATCTATGCTCAAAATGGAATAGATAAGAGTAAGCAAGAGTTAGCAAGGAATGCTTAGCTCATAAGAGAAAATATGTCTAAAATTTAATAGTTATTGATTGGTGCGGCTATTACATGTTACAAGTATTTATATGGCCCATTTAGGGCAAGTCTTAGGTTGATGTAAATACAAAAAAAGGACTCCTACTAGAAAAGGAAAAGGGAATGAATTACAAGAGTAAAGTTATAAACAAACAAAAAGTATTCAATTACAAAAAGGATAGTATGGATGTAAAAAAATGGGATGTGTGTCAACTGTTCATTCTATTGTTCGGATAATACTGTTTACTAAGCAGAGCTAATCCAAGTAGGGCATGTCAAGTTGGAAGCTCAGCCACTTGATGGCTTAACAGTTCAGAGTTCAGGGTTTAGGGAAGGTTAGGCCAATTAGGGGTCATTCTTCTGATTGGCCTCGATTGGTCAGTTTAGAAGTGGGGCAGCTTAGCCTTGGTTATTTCTTAACTTAGCAACATTGGTGGCTTTGTCTACTTCTATTTGGTTGAGGGAGTATAGTTTGAAAGAGCTTGGGAGAAGTCCAAAATTTGCTTAAATGAAGTGCTTGCTGTCTAGGGTCAAGTTTTGGTCAATGGCTCCATGTACTAAGCAAACAAGGCCACGTGCCCTTAATCGCGTAATAGGTGTTTAATTCCTATTACGTAGGATTTATGTCCACTACATTTTATGCTTGCTCCAACAACCTCTAGTCATTGGGTGGCATTTCATATCACATTTGGTAATTACCTCACAAGATTATATATTTTTAGGATATTTTTCTTTGCACTTATAAATTGCAGCACTTCAAACATGCCATTATGGTTTATTCAATTTTAGTGCTTATTGGTGTTTATAGATGTTTGGTTTTGTAACACCCTAAATTGAGGATGTTGTAAATCACCACATGTCCGTAGTCCTCTATTGACATGTTAGGCTACAATAAATACAATTAAAACCTCTAATTACCTGCAGAACTCCATTCTCCATAATTGTAATGATAATCTCAATAATAAAAGTTAGCAACTTCAACTAAGTCTTTACAATTCCTAAAAGAACAAATTCAGTATCAATTGTGAATTTTCAAATAAAAACATGCCTAATAATAGTCTAAAATATATTTTAGTCTCTAAATTAACCAACACCAGCTTTTTGAAACTCATCTTAGTAATTTCAATCTTCATCATAATAATAGAAATATTCTCCACTCTTTACATCTTGGTAATAGTAATGCGCATCACCATAATCATCATATCCAACATATTCATCTAACTAACCGCAATTGTAAGGAAAAAAAAGGGGTGAACCAAAGCTTAGTACACAACATGCAAGTACATGTGCATGAACAAGCAATGTAATACACATGCGGAATATGCAACAACAATAAACACACAATAAATTATTACCTTCCATCTTAGCCAGTTAAACTGCACTCAAGGCTAAGGGTATTCATGACCCTGTCTACATAATGGCAATAACATACATAAATAAAATACTTAACATCATACCTAGGACCTGCTACCTCCATCCCAAGATTCTTAATTTACTTTGAATCATTTCAATGGGCAACTTCACTAGGGACATTGCCACCCATTAATCATCAAGGTGCCTATTAGGTTTCACCTACTTCTAGCCCTTAGGTAGAGCTACCCACAAACAACAAAAACAGTTAAGAGTCCAATATTGATTAGTCCGTTTACAATTGACTATCTTAACAACTACAACCAATAAACATGCATTACGTACCTGGAGAATTTGATTCAGATTGAGTAGTGCTATCAATAATAAGAGAACCTATAATAACAAGGAATACTAAACTTAGATCTTACATAATCCTTTCTTAATTCCTTAAATTGGTTAATATTAAATTATTAGGTTGATTAGAACTAACTTAAAGTGTAAGCTTCGTAGGAAAATATACTTGTGGTTTACACTTAAGAACATGGCCATGGTCCTTGGCCATGTTCCTTACTAAACTCTATCTATGATGACCACCAGTAGGTTCATGCCTATGGTCTTGGACCATGGTCCTTATGGAAATCCAACTCTAATGATCATAGTTAGGATTATGCTCATGATCTTCTCATCCTCTAAATCTCTTCTCACAAAACACGATTAACACGAAAAATCTAAATTACAAGTGGTCCACAATCAGAACTACGGCCGTGTTTTCTAACTTTGTTCCTTATAATCGCCAAAAACCTTCTCTTTTCATTCCACAACTTTTCAACTCCAAATTTCTAAAGTAAAAATCATAATCCATATTATCATAAAACCCATTCCTTTCATCTTTTCAACAAATAAATGTCAATTAGGCATAGATCTTTTCATACTTACTTGGATTATTCAAGAGATCTTGCAACCCCTTGATTCTTGTGACTTCTACAATTGCGAATAATCAATACTATACAAATAATATTATTAGATTTCAATAAAAAATGAGATTCCTTTGATCATAACACTCATCTTACCTTTTAATTCGTTATTCCCATAACAAAACCCTTGCTCCCTAAGGGAAATTAACAATGTACCCTAAATCTACAACACAAAGATATTAGCCTCTTGTCCGATTTGATGAAAATCACAGAAAAACAAAAAGGATTGTGGGTCTTACCTCAGAGAATTGTATAGGGTTGCTCAGTCGCTTAGAGAATACCTCCTTCTCTTTGTTGTTAGTGAAACTGTAGCCAATAATAAAGATTAGTTTAATAGTTAGGTTAGGCCTTACAACCCTAAACCCTAATAATTCCCTTTATACCCTTACTTTAATTTATAACTTTACAATACTACCCGTCTTTTATTTTATAAGCATTCTTATTTTATTTTATAATTATCAAGAATTTTTCTAGGTGTTACAACTTTATTGTGAGTTTTTGCTTATTATTATCATTAGAATTGCTTCATGTTTGGTTTACAACCATGGTTTTTTTTTTTTTTCTTTTTGTGTATGCTGTTTTTCATTTTGAAGTTGGCATTGGTGACTATATATGTTAATTTGTTGTCAATAAAATGGGTTCCAATATTTGGGATTGTCATCTTGTTATGCTACTTTGATGTATGAGTTTTTTTCTAAATTTGTATTTTGATATGAGATTTTTTTTTTCCTTTGTCCTTTTTTTAGTAGTTGTTTGTGATTTTAGTTATGTTCTGGTGCTGGCTGCATATATATTTGCACAATTCTTGCTTAAAGTTATGCATACATGTTCATTTTGCACAATTCTTGCATTGAAGATACATGTTTATCTACTACTTAAATTATTTTGTTCCTGAACTTACTGTAAGTAACTTGGTTTATATAAGACAAAGTCACAATGCTGAAAGTAATTTGGTTCGTTACCAATAGAAAAAGTAACTTAGCTCCTAATAGATAGAAAAAGTATCAGTACAAACAGAAATAAGTATCGCTTTCTTGAAACTTTTTATTATATTATATAGCTGAAATGATATGCTTTTGGCCGAAAAAAGGATCTTGGTTCATTGCAATATGAGCATTGACAATATTACATAGAATATTCCAATATTACAATAGCTATGCAAACCACTCTGACACTATTTCATCATTGTTACAATAAGGACTACTGTAAGAAGGAAACAAATGCAAATATGTAATTCACCAGTCAAAGCATGCACTCTTTTAGTACTCTTGAGCGATATGAATTTTCTTCATCGAAGCCGTTATCTTTTGCAATTCACTGGTCATACCGGAACAAACAAAACTTAGTAAAAATGAAGAGACAAATTACCTCCATGTTATTCCATCTGGTCCTTCCATTTTGCTGCATTGCCAATGCTTAAATCGGTCGGACTACTCGATTTGGAACTTCACGATGTAATGAGAGATGAGGGTTCCAAGATATTGAGATTGGAGAATAGCGTGATGGAGGGTTTCAATTTGTGTTTTTTCACAACGGATTGAGGGTTAAGGTTTTGATGCTCCAAGGTTAGGGCTCTTCGGATGTTATTATAGACAGCATAAAAAGAATTTCATTGTCTGTGCTCTAGGATTTGTTCGCATCATCTGTTATGTTGTGGTAAGTTGATCGTTTACCACACTAGAGAAGTGGGTCCCACAATCATTTTAGGGAGCTTAGGTGCCGAGTTTTAAAAAACAAGAAGGTTCTTATAATTTTGAAAGATTTTAAGAGATGTCTGTATAATTTACCAAAATAAATGACTATTAATTTCATTTCATAAGGTATATTAGTATTTTTGTTACCTTTTCAAGTTAATGTTACAACTAAAGAGTGAAGTAAATATTGAAATTCTGGTAAAAAAAAAAAGTATTAAATATTGAAATAAATATTTTCTATAATAAAAGTCTAATGCTACTTATTAAGAGAATGTTGATTATTTGACTCCACCATCTTTTAACTGTGCTTTTAATATTTTTTTTATTTTTATTTTTTTACTATCCTCTTAATATCCTTCCTCCAATACAACATTATGAAAATATCGATTATTTAACTCCACATCTATACACTATTCTTTTAATATTTTTTACTATGCTTTCAATATTTTTTATTATACTTTTAATGTTTTTCCCCCCACATGCATAATTTTTATACTTTCCAATAATTGTTGTCATTTCCTTCATTTTCTATCCTTACATCTGCTATTAACACATCTCTTTACCCTTTTGTTCCATGAACCATGTGACATGCACCATTTAGCGCCTCTATTATTATTCATTTTTTGGGTAAGTTTATGCTCTTGCTTAGCCACATCTTCTCGTGCCTTAGATTTGATTACTTTCAATTTCATTCCGAAGGCTTAAATAAATTTGCAATTGTTTAATTTGTTAGTTTCTTTAAGTTCCCTGACCATCGTATTCGTACTTTCAAACGTTGAACAATTTGAATTAGTACCTAAAACTTTGAAGGTGGCGCTTATACCCTAGAGAACGAGGTGATGGCACATGTCTATTGTCCGATGTCAGGCTTGCTGCTGATTTTCACCCAAAAAAAAAAAAAAAAAAAGAGGCTACATATTTCCTGCATTAAAGAACGATCCTTTTTACTCAAAAGATCCTCCCCACTTAGGTCAAATAGTATTAGGTTAGTCTTTGATAGATTTAATTAGTTTTAGTAATTTCGCGCCATTTGGGGTTTACAAAATACCGAGAATATGGCTTCATTGTCAGATTTTGGATTTGGGTTTTATCAAACTCCTACTGTTTCAGTCTAAAATCTTATCTATGATCCTTTTAATGATTATCATCTCTTCTCTCTGTGTTGTTCTTGCATAAATCCTGAGCCAAAATTGTCATTTGTGGGTTTGTGATATATTGATGGTTGATTTTATGATTAGGGTATAATAGGTATATAAGTATGTGTTTATGTGAAACCTTAGCATAGTTATTTATGAAGCTTGTTATTTTGCGACTTAACCAATTAGATTATTCAAATGCCTTGACCAAAATTTATTTTCATTAGAAAAGCATAGGTCGTTTCCGAAACTCCCGGTGTATTGTTTGGTTATGTACGCTAATTGATTCTTAAAACATTTTACTCGTACGAAGCATATGTCAGCCTTGTATAGATGTTGAAAAGGAGAGAATAGAGGACTATATGGTGGGTGAAATATGCAACTTGAAAAAAACTGTAGGTTGTGCAATCGGATTTGGATACTATAAGACGCTGTTTCTTTTTGAGTGCGAGATCATAAAGGAAATATGACCATAGCTGGCACATTTGTTTGTCCTCCCAAGCCAAGACTTCCAACCTTTAGAAATCTCAATCATCTCCATAATCGGTGGTCGACAAAATGTAAATCAGAAGATAATATAGAAACTTGCTTTATTTACGTTATGGAATGCATTGACGATGAGAACGGTAGTGAAACATGAAAAGCTCATAAGGTTGTCAATAGAATAATATTTAATGTATACGCTTTAGTTAGAAGATACCCCATAACCTCTTCTCAAGCGAAGTATCTCGGTTGTCTTTAGCGAGTTTGGGAGGTGTAAATAACGGAAGAGAAGAAGGTATGTGCATTAAGTAGGATGAATCCAAAGGAAGGAAACCACACGTTGATGGATCCATGTTTGGAGAAGCAGCAAGGATGGGTGGATTGCTTAAGGACTACTAGGGTCGAATTATATTTGCTTATTGGACACTAATGCTAGTAAAAATATAGGACAACTGGAATTAAAGGCAGTTGAAAAGGGGCTGAAGCTACGTCAATCATCGTTTCAATGTCCAAAATGTCGAAATTGAAGCGGATTCGAACTACACTTTCTTGCTGATTAATCTAAGGTGTAAACATCCTCATCCAATCTCTCCCTCTAGTTTCAAGAGAGATTTTCCTCTCGTTTGTGGAGGGATTGTTTTCACACCCGGGTGTCGGACAGAAACGGCTTTATTTCTCTTTCTTCACTCTTTTCACTTTTTTCTCACTTTCTTCGTCATTTTTGTGTGCTCTTCCAGAATTTGCAGTATCATTTCACCTAATGATTGTGAAATTCTTCTATGAATTAAAGCTCATCACTAATACTTGTGATGCTGGTTCCTCATTTGTCGTCATTTTGTTTTTATAGTCTTAAAAGAAAATCAAATCATTATACACTTACATCATAATATTAAAATAAAAGGGGGAGGAAATAAGGGTAACGAAAAAACAAAACGCAACAAATTCTTTTTGTTTTAGCGTTTCCATTGGTAGAATAGAATGTTCATCTGGTTCCGAATCATGTGGTGATCTCTTTCGGCTTTCTAATTTGTTCTCCCTTTCAATATTAAGCGACAACCTTGCGTCTAGCTCTTTGTCTTTCTTTAGCTATGCATAGACCGATTCTTCTACTTTTGATTTGTAGATAGCTTTTTCTTCTAGATTTGAAACTCCAAATAGCTCAACTCTTGATGAAATATTCCAAGAAGACAATGATGAATCTACAGTGAAAGCAGAAGACAAGATCAAAGGGGCTCTTATAGTAGTAAGAATTATAGTTGATAAATTGTTGAATAGATCAATTGTAATCAAGCTTTCAAGTAGACACGGAAGGGCAATGGAATTGGGTCGATTTCTTTTTTAGGATCCGATCTATACATGTTGAGTGTGGACTATCAATTAGATGTGGACAGATTAATTAAGGAGACTTCCTAATCTGTTTCGAGGCACTGTATTGTGATGAAATGCTGGAATAGTGAGTGGAACTTGGAGGAGATCCCACTGAATCATATAGTTTTTCGAGTTTAGATTCATGGATTGAAACTTCGTAATTTGACCCTAAATAGTGCCTTATCAATAGGGAAACGTATTGGGGAACTATTGGAGGTTAAACCACTTGTATCTCCTTCGAGAGAGAGGAGAGTGTTTATGAGGGTACGAATCAAACTCTCAATTGAGGAACCCTTGAAAGCACGTGTTTGGTTAAATTCTAGGAAAGGGGGGAGATATAGCGTAAAGTATGAGAGGTTGAATGATTGGTGTTTTCATTGTAGAAGACTAGGGCATATGAGCAAGAATTGTTGCCTTAAAAAATCAATGGATAATTGTGTGGGTTTAGGTCTTCAAGCTCCAGTGGTTAAAGCTTGGAATATCCAATAATAGACAAATTAGAAAAAGGAATCAATGAACATGATATATCTCCCTATAACTCCTTTCCAATCCCAATCCCTTTGTGAGAAGAACAAACACCTTACACATTATCCCACAAACTCTACACATAAACTCAACTAAGTCACCTTAACAAACCATACCTAGTGTTCCACTGCAATACAATATATACAAACAAAAATAATTGTCATGCTCCGGATTTAAGGGTCATGCTTCCTATTCTAGATGTTGCCTGGTTTGAGACATAACAACTATTCAGTGTACTTTAATCATAAAGGTTTTAACTTAATACCCAATCTATTAGATGTTCTATAAGAATAAAATATTAAAACATGTATTTACAAAAATTTTACAAGGCATTTCTCTATTCAAACACAAACCATCAAGACCATAGAGAATCATAATCTCCCATTAAACAGTAAAATGAGTAATAAAGGCAATTTTAATAGCTTCTTTCATAATAACTCACATTCACATCCTAGTGTAGCTTCCCTTATTGGGTTTGTAGAAACTCTCATATACTCAGAATCCTAGCCCATACAATGCTTTTAGGTTCAATAACTTGCTAAAAACTATAGGGGAATAAGTTTATACAACCTAAACAAAAAACTACGCTATCAAACAATTATTAAGTTTAATGTATGAACTAGCAATGTACCATTCGCATGACGTTATCCAGTCTATTGTAAGGTTAAGGGAATTACACCTACTTTAACCTACGTTGGGGAGTTGTGATATGACACCCACAATGCTAATCATCATGAAAGCCACGATGCCCTCTTTCAGTCAATTTTAGGCTTATGCAATGGAGACCCTTACTCTCCTTGAGACAACCTTCAAATTGATATCCCTAACCTTATTGCGACCTCCTCTACTATTACTGAGTTCGATTGAGGATGGAGAAAGGCTGACTCCCTCTATCTCATCGAAGGCATCGAAATTTAATTGGAAAAAACCTAGCCTTCCCCTAATGGGATGTAGTGCATGCCCTTTTATAGGTTTAAGTCGTATTTCAATTAATCTAGTTAAGAGTAATCAATCAATTCGTAATACACCAAACAAGGTTAAGCAACATAGCAAAACATATAGCTCAACTATCAATTAGCACTTCAATAACCAAACATGAGCATAGTATGCGCACAAATAACTATTTACAACCATAAATAAGTATATATTCCAATTTCCACAAATCTCACTTACTTGAGATAGTGTTTACTCAATAGGTTTGCTACTTTAGACCCCTCATCAATTGGAAACCTTATACATCAAAATATATGCTTAGTTTTCATAAAATTTACAAAAATCTTAAAGGATTCGCTTTTCTCTATCAAACTATGTCTTGCATCGTCATCATTGTAGAATAAAATAAAATAAAAATTATATGAGGGAAATCATATATGTGTAGTTTAATAGGGTTATATCAAATTCCATTATTGTTCAACATTTAGTAAATATATTTAATATACTAATAGGAAGCCATATGTATATTTTGTATAGTTGCAATGTAATATATAAAATGATTGATTTTGTTATGATAATATACGATTAATCACACATATATAAACAAATATATATAAACCATGAGGATCCTGTATCTTTTACAAATAAAATATATATAGTAGATATATGTGCACAAGGTGGAAATGTTTATAAATTATATAACCACCTTATACATAGTTACGTAGGTGTGTAAATATATATATGGTTTACAACGCTTGTAACGTACTTTACTTTTAAGATTGTAGTATCTCGTGAGGAAATAACTTGTATATACATATTCTGTCATTACATATATAGTTATAATATGCCTTATAAAGTTATTACAAGTCCATTAACATAAATGTAGGATTATATTTTATATTTAGTATATAAATAGATATATATATATATATACACACACACATATATACAGCAACACGCTATATATAATTGAATGTTAACGAGGTTCGTCGAATACTACTTGTGAGTTGTAGCATTTTCCTCTTCTTTTTTCTTCTTCTTTTTTTTCTTTTTTCTTTTTTTCCAATTTCCGTTATAGAAATATCTGTTTACCTAGATAGTTATCTAGAATCGGTCATACCATTACCGGTGGGGTCAAAACAATAACTCGATACAAAATGTGACTCTGGATATGTCTTTTATTTCGGGAAAGATTGATCCCCTTAAACTCTAATGCCTAGAGATCGCTTCCTCTGTATAATTTGAGCACTAATACAGTAAACCTTTCTAATGAACAATTTTTATATGTATTCACAATTGTTGTTGGTTTCACGTTTTAAGCTTACGGTGCATAATTAAGGTCTTGCACAATCATACAAATAAAGTACATAAATAGATTCTACTAACAGTTTAAGCTATTTCCCTACCATTAGTATAATAAAAATTAAACGAAGATTATTACTACATGCTCTCGAGATCCCACAAGCCATCATCATCATCATTTTTTTCTTAACAACTCATCATTATCAACCAAAAGCCATTGCTTGAATTCACCAAAATTTACTTTTATACCTTGAAGTTGTTAAAATTACCTAGATATGTCCATCCTTTTTATACATTTGTTATTAAATTATATACATATCGACAGTAGATACTAAGATTGAGTCCAATTCCACAATCATACCTTTCAATACTTGCCACGATATCTTTCTCTTAAATAATTTCCCAAAAATAGGTGGTATCATCTTGAAGAGTTCATGTGATTTTCCTAATTATGAGCATTTATGTCACATTTATATTGTTGACTTTCTAGTCGGTTCAATGAGAGGTGATCGAAATTGCTGATTACGTGTCTTACACTAATATATCCCGTTTGCCCCTTACATTATCAATCTTATTTAGGTTTTAGAAGAATATTTCATTACCTCTCTTCGATTATGTCTTGCTACACCCAGCTCATGCATAGTTGTATACATATGCATATATATATAATATATATATCACTCACGATACAAATAGAGATTCTTTAGGCGCCATTCATTGTTATTCAATAGGGTGTGCTTCATCCATATTTGCGGGCTATCAATTAATCTAAGGATATAATTGTATTTATATTTATTTTTCATTATGTCTATTCAGGGGATCTTATGCATATATATATATATATATATATATATAGATATATCTAAATATTTTTCTTTTTACCGTTTAAAGAGGCAAAAGATAAAACTTTCTTCTATATGGAATTACCAATTGATTTGTTTCTGCAATATGATAATATAATGTCGTTTGATTATTTATTTATTTAAGAGTGCCATTCTAATAAGAAGGTTAATGAAGTATGATAATATATGTATAGGTGTGTATACTATCTTTACACATGTATTTTATTATTTGAATACTCTCTCGACAAATCCATAAATAAGATTAGTAGCTTATATAATACATAATTATCGTTAAGCTTAACATTGGAAATTCAAGTTTTTAGTCAATAATATTCTATTATTATTATTATCATTGTTATTATCTAAGAATAAAAATTTCATGAGCCTATGTAAGTATTTAAGCACAAATTTAAATAACGATACAGCAATATAAAGTATATAGTTCTAGGAAATTACTTGGAAAAGTCCACTACTCTTCCTTTAAACATCTTCTCAATCCCCTCCCTCCATTCAGTCTCTCTCTCTCTCTCTTTAATATTTTTATTTCAGCGCTTCCACAATCACTTTCAACCAAGGGGAAAAAAAAACTTCAGACAATTTGTAGCTTGAAATCAACACAAAAGAGTAATGCGTGAAAGGGAAATCAGAAAGGGAAAAGAGAAAAAGAAAGAAACCTAGAAGCTCTGGAATTAGGCAAAAGTAAATTCAAGAGAAGAAATATTGATGGAGAAAAAGAAAATGAGAGCATCTTCGAAGATATGGTGATATTGCTGTAATAGGGAATTTAATGAAAAAAAAATGATGCCTAGATTATAAGTTTTAATATACAATTACTTTGTTTTTTTTTTATTAAGTTTTCTATATCTTGTTTAGTAATCTTTATTCATTTAAATTTGTAGTTGCTTTGTTATTAAAAAAAAAAAACAAAAACCACTTTCCATTCAATGGTCTGAGTTTGATTTAGACTTTATTCTCTTCTTTTAGATTTTTTCTAAAATCAACAAAAGGTGGAGTAAATGAAAGAATTTGTCTTGGTGGTTTTCAATTTGAAACCGCATCACAATGAAACCAACCGCTATTAATATATGTGATTGATTCGATCCTTTTGCCAATAAATTGAAACCCTTTGATAATTTACGTAGCATGATATTATGGTAATATTTTAAATATTCTTCCTATTACTATGTTTTTCCACATTGTTGTACTCATGAATCTGATTGATTTTTTTACCTGTTGTTGGCTAGGAGAAATGCCAATTATTGTTGCATTTTGTGGAGGAGGAGGAGTTAAACCGATCTATTATACTTTTGAGATCTAAATATATCCTTTGGCTTTGTAAAGGAAGGAAAATTAGAAGAGGAAGATAGAAAACCCATTGATAATCTATGTAGGACAAGGATAAGGTACAGATAATTGATGTTATAATAATATTTATTTTAAATATTACTCTTCTTATTATTGTTATTATTTCTTTTTTATGTTGTTGTACCTATGCATTTAATGGATTTCTTAGCTATTGTTGGCTTAGATAAAGGCCAATCACTATTACATTTTAACGAGGCAAAGAAGGAAAATAAGAAGAGGAAGAAGGAGGAAGAAGCGAGATTAGTGCAACTATTGAAGATAAAAAAGACAAGACTGAATATAAAGAACTTAACCAAACAATAGTATGCAATTAATAGCTTGGTATTATACTATATTTGCTTCAACAACACGATGAGACAAAATTGAGCATCAATAACTTAGTAGTTTTGCTTCTTCTTTTTTTAATTTATAAAAGAAAATTGAATTTAGTTAAACTATACTCAAAATCGTATGTGACTTAATAAGAAAATATGTGTTGTTTACTCTTTTTGAGAAGCAATTCTTGACTCTTTTGATCCTTGTTGAAGTATTTGTTTTTTTAAAATATTACTATGATATTTTTCAATTGCATCCATTTTTCTACTTTTTTTGTATTTCAAGCTTTTCCTCGTTTTCCTTCCCTTTCATGTTTTTCTTAATTATGTTATTTATTAGTATTCAATCCTTAATATCATAGATTTACTCTTAATTGGATGGGTGTTGGAACATGAAGAATTTATTGAGGGAAATGTTTAAAAATGGATGCAATTGAAAAATATCATAGTATGCAATCCTTAATATCATAGATTTGCTCTTAATTAGTTGGGTGTTGGAACATGAAGAATTTGTTGAGAGTGATGTTTTGAAGTGAATGTGATTTATATATATTCATTAACGGAAAAAAGGAAGATTTTAGGAGAAGTTTTTATTTGAGAAGTTTGTTTAATGATGTTCCTTTAAAGCCTCTTTTTTTTTCTTTTTTAGGTAAGTTATTGCAAGAATTCATGATGCATTATTGTTGTATTTAAAAAGAAGGTTAAAATTTCGAAACATTGAAAAAAGGAAAAAAAAATCATTTCTAATGACAAAGAAGACATGGTGGATATCTATGAGAAGAATATAAAAATGATATATATTTGCATAACTTGAAGATAACATAATGGCATAATAAGACTAATACATCTTTTATTTTCCTTGAATTATATAATAGGGGTATTAAGTTTATAGAGTATTAGGAATATTTGCTCTTTTTACCTACTATTAAAATAAGAATATTTCATATTATATGCCTTTTCGATTAGTCTAGGATATACATAGGAGTTTAGGGGAAATTACAACAAAGGGGATAAACGTTTGGGAGTTAATTCAAATAAGGGATCAACGTTTTAAAAAATGCAAATAAGAGATAAACGTTTCGAAAAATTCAAATAAGAGTTAACGTTTCACAAAGTAGTTCAAATAAGATATTCATAATTGTATTACCTTATAAAACGTTAATTCTTTATTTAAACTTTTCGAAGCGTTTATCCCTTATTTTAACTTTTTAAAACGTTAATTCCCTATTTGAACTAAACTCTAAACGTTCATCTCATCCATTGTAATTCTCCTTAGGAGTTTGTATTTACATGTTTGTGTAATTGATTTTGGCTACTTATGCTAACCTTATCTTTTGAAATTGCAATTGGATGAACATTGCATTACAATTTCCAATGCTTTCCAATTAATGGATTAACTTGGGTTAATTCCATAATACCATCAAATTAAAAATCAAAAGGTTTGATAATGTGTTGTTATTATGTTGTTTTGAGCTACTAATAACATTTAATGATTTATAAATATTGTAATTGAATACACTTTTATAATGGGTTAATTAAAAAAAAAAATGTCTTGAGTATGATATGGAAGATCCATATGATGAATTAATTTTATGAGAAAACTAAAGATCTTTAAATTGAGTTGATGAGAAAGGTTTTTTTTTTTTTTTTTTTTATATATGTGTCAGATTGTTTACTATTATTACTTTTACAATGAGTTAATAGAAAAAAGTCTTGAGTATGATATAAAAGATCCATACCATAAATCAATTTTATGAGCGAACTGAAGAAGTGCTTTAAATTGAGTTGGTGAGAAAGGTTATTTTTCTTAATTATTTTTCATGTGTCAAACTGTTTACTATTATTTTAGCTCAAACATGTAATATAGAATAAGAAGACAAATTGTTTGTATTTTATATGAAAATAACTTTTGATTTTGTTTAATTAATTATTATTAGTAGTGTAATATATACTCAAGATTTAATTATTAATGTTTGTAGGTAGATAATATTTATATATGTAATATTAAAGCTAATGAAGTTTTGTGCATATTACATGTTTATATCTTACCATTTTGTTATTGCTAGAAAATGCCAATATATAAATGCAAAAAGGAAAAAAAAAAGATTTCTAAAAATACATGCAAGGACTGTTTTATTGGCCATAAAATGAAAATAGTTGTCTTTCTTCTTAATGCTAAAGTGTCTTCCTTTTATGAGTTGCTTAGTTCTTTCGAATTTTTCACCATTTTATAATTCTATTTGTCATGGTTGTTCATCAAAGAAGGAATTATATTTGTTTCACCATATTAAACTCTTCTCAACTTATCCATGTGAAAAAATAGATGTTTCTTTCTCTATCATTCTGACATGGACTAAAAATTCAATGTAGATTGCTAAAATGAAAAGAAGAAGAAAGAATATTATACATCTATTATTTTGCTTTTTGTCTATTCCATTCACAAGACCAATCATTAGACCAACATAATGCATTTCTTATCATTTTTTTTTTTATTTTGCATATCCATCGTTGTGTAAACAAGTTGCAACTCGATGTTTTATACATGAGGATCAAGCAAATGAACTAAAATTATTATCACTATCATAGATGTTTTTAGAAAGACAAATATCTAGATATTTTTATGTTATTAACTTATTTTTCAATAACTATTTTGTCAATCTTTGTTTACATATATCTATTTTCTGTGCTTACATGTAATTAACTATGTAATTAGCGTGGAACTAACATTCTATGTGTTAGAATTTTTTAAATTTGCATACGCAATGCGAGTATTGCATATAGACATTATACATTTATCCCTAAAGCATGGTTTCCATTACAAATGTATTTAGCTGCCATCTAATATTTATCTTACTTTATTTATTTATTTATTGCATATTTTTTTTTCTTTACTTTAAATAAGTTTTTCCATGATTATTACTAAAAATAAATAATGTAATGTATAAGTAGGTTCTACTAATGATTTCAACCTATTCACATACATTTTTCTATAATTTCATCTAATAATATTGATTATTAGGATTCCACAAGTAATCCTGAGTGGTATTTCATTAGATACGACTAAAATCATAAAGTTTTATTTCATAGCTATTACACTCTAACAACATTTCAAGTATAGTTCATATTATAATTGCTATAGTGAGAGAATAATTTATACTCATTTTATCCTAGTTTAAAAGTCATCACTGTATTAATCAAGGACAACTACTTAGTATCTTCTTTATTATCCTTGACATTTAATTATACATATGTGGATTTTACTATATAATAGTTCTTTTAATAATTAATAATTACGATGTATCTATTGGTACCATTTTTTTTTTAGTATATACCTACCTATTAATGATGATTACACAAGTCATATAATATATCACTACCACTAAATTACATCTTAAAGTTAGTATTTTCAAGTTGTAGATAGATATCGATTTATAACTATAATCTTATGTATATAATTATAATAGTATTTTAATAATTTCATTATGAAAACCAAAGTTTGTCTAATCTATTAACCTCGTGTACAAGTTTTTATGGTAATCAAGGAAATATTAACTATCCTTAAACTAGCATGTTGGAAATACGAGCGTCACATTCTTCTTCTCTTCAAAAGTTTTGTCCTAAAAACTTTTTCGTAACCATGTCTACATGATAGGCTTATTTTCTATAACTATAATTTTGATTTTTTAAAAAAAAAATTTGAACTAAATATCCAATATAATAAATTACTAACTTGTTTAAGGTGGGCTACTTGTATTGCTATTTAATTGTAACTTTTGGCTCAAGCCTCTTTCGCTTACAAGTCATTATCCCATTGTATTTATGGTCATCTTATTATGTTTTTAACTCAAATGACATGTTTCACTATATGCTTTTACTTCAAAATAAGCATATAAGACTTGCCCTTAATTATATTCTTTAGTTTCAAGTCTAAATCTTATGATACCTTATTTTGCTGTGAACTCCTCATATAATTCGTATTTTATTTGTACCCTAATAAAATTTCGTATTTTCTATATTTAACCTAACTTATCATTAAGGTTCACAATAAGAAGGGAAAAGGTATGCTTTATAATCCTTTTTATGTTTTAGGAGTCACATTAGGTTATTTTGATTTCAAGGTATAACTTAGCTAAATCAATACTTTTAATAATTACCAATTCAATTAAAAGAATACACTTTCCCACTCTAATCCTAAACTAGGTCCTAAATATTATGGCATTAGTTATTAATAATTTTTTTTAATTGCCATATATGTATAGTAATAATCTAAAATGGATAAGGATTTTTCTTTTATTTCTTAGACACAAACAAAAATAAGAAACTTTATCTTAGAAGCAAATGAAGGTTCTTTCTTTTTTTTTTCTTCTTAAAGAAATTAAGAACAAAATGTAGTATTGTGAGTTTAGAGAATTGGAAATCAAATTAGTGTTTTCTTTTATTTGTAGAGGCCTATTGACATGCTTATGAAAGAATTATTTTGTTAAATATTACTTGTTAACTTAACAGATCGTCAAATATAAATTCTAAGAGAATTAGGAAATGTTAGTAAGTGATTTCTTACAAGAGTAAATTAACGGTAGGTCAGTGATTAATCTATAGTACAAGGTGACTTTATGTGAGACTTATAAGGAGTCTCTTAATATTGTTTTCGTTCACATTGCATTATTAATATTTACATTCAATATGTTTTTATTTATATATATCAATAATTGTGATTTACTATTGCTATAAGTCTATTTTAAAAATAAAATTATGAAATTGTTAAACCTAAAGTTCATTATTTAATTTTGATGAAAATAAAAAAAAGTATATAATTAAACATATTAATTAATTTAAAAAAAATTGCAATTTGTACTTAAAACTTAACTCATTCCCTCTAAGTTTAGCCTAGTGTGTCTTTAAAGACTATGTAAATGTTTAAGTACAAATTTCAGCAATTTAACACGACATACAATTTGTGAGGATCTTTAGTTTCTTAGATAAGAGCAAGATCAAAAGATTCCATCTCACAAGTAATTTTTTTTTTTTTTTGGTAGTTAACTTCATTACTAGAACTCAAGCAAAAACAGCAACAAAAACAGTCCAAAAAAGGTGCTCAGTCAGGAGGTTCATCTCCCACAGCATCCCTCCACAAAAGACATACATTCTAGTCGCAACTAGAATCAACACCAATATCCTCTAAAATAAATAAAGGAAGGTCAAATATGAAAGGGACATTTACATCAGCCTCCAATCCTGCCTTTGCGAGTTTGTCCACCACTTTGTTTGCATCACACCCAATTCTTCAAAGAATCACGTCAGACAAAGAATTTATAAGAGAAGTGCACTTTTGAATTATGGTAAGTTTGAGTTCCTATTAGCTACTCCTTGTTTAATCAACTTTATCGCCAAAGAACTATTTGACTCAACCACAATTTGTTCCCATTCTTTCTTCATAGCCAAGGTTAAAGCAAAAGCCACTGGCTTAATTTCCAGCTCCAATAATATTACACTTACATGCTTTTTCCAACATCCACTAATAACCCTTCCATTCTAATCTCTCACTATGACTGCTACTGCTGCTCCCCTAAAACCTCTCTAATCAATTACAACATCTACATTGATTTTTATCCAACTTCTTTGTGGTTTGGTCCTTGAGCTTCTGCTTGGGAACTGCAGATTATCTAATTTTTTCCTTCGATTAGTCGACCACCATTTAAACGCTTCCTTCTTAACAATTTGGATCTAGTCTTGACTTGTGGTGTTACTTCAGAAAACTCATTCATTCCTTTCATGCCAAATTCCTCTTATAATAAAGAGGAAGAGTGTTTGCTTTAGGCATGCGCTTTGATTCCACCTAACTTTCCTACAGAAAGCATTTTGTCTAACTGACTCCATAAACTCCTCATGATTTTGACTGGTTGGAAATCCTAACCATACAACCGCTAGACCCTTCTTGCCAATATACTATTCAGGAATAGATGATGTAGGCTTTCTTCTTCATGCCTGTAGAAAACACAAAAAGTATCCACATAGATACCCCATCGCAGTAGATTCAACTTTATTAGCATCCCATTATGTAGCATATTCCATAGGAGATGCTGAATTCGTGGAATTGTTATTGTCTTCTACACCCAATTCCATTTTCCTACATTGCTATCAATCTCTGTTTCTTGAGCTAAGAGATCATACACCGATTTGCATTGTACTTCACCGTCTACATCATAGGCCCAGTATCCTTGTAGCTCACCATTGTTTGGCTCTGCTTCGTGAATTGTTGAAATAAAGCTTCCCAGCTTTGCAGTAACTTCCTTATCTAATGGGAAACCAATTTTGGATTCATCCTAACCAAGGTTTTCATCCCATGCTTGAAACACTAACATATTACCTACCTCTCTTGTTAGCGGACCCTGAAGCCAAGACCTAACACATCCGCTCTTCGACCAATGATCATACTGGAAATTTGCATTTGGTACTCTGTCTAAGGGAATAACAAGCTTTAGCTTCAGCCAATTTGATTGTTCCTTAATTACTCTGAACATTGTGGATCCACTCTTCTTTTTGAAGTCACCATTGTTCTACTTATATTTAGCTTTGACCAGCTTTGTCCAAAGAAGATTTTTCTTGTGAATGTTCCATGCCAGCTTGGTAAAATTTGCTTTGTTTCATCGAACAATGTCCAATAGGCATAAACCCCCCTGTTCTTTTGACCTTTGCATTTATCCCATGAGATCTAGTGAATTTTCCAGGCTTCCTTATGGTCTCCCCAAATGAAATCCCTATATGTCTTTTCCAAACTTTTGTGGATGCTTTTGGGTAAGGGTATCATTTGAGAGTAGTAATTTGCTATACTCTCAAGAGTGGGTCATAAGAACATTCCTCATAGGTGTGCTCGTGAGTTCAGTTTTCCATCAACAAGTTTCTTTCTAGTATTTTCCAATAAGAAAGCGAAATCTGAGAGTTTAAGTTTACCACCATCCTTGACTGGTAAGCCTAGGTATTAACCTAATGACCGCCTTAGTTAGTTAGCTTATCAGGGCACGACCAAGTTTCCTTATTTTTAGGTCTTAGCCAACTCAAAGGACGCTTTGACCGTCTTGGTTAGTCAACTCATCAAGGCACAACCAAGTTTCCTTGTTTTTAGGTCTTAACCAGCTCAAAGGGCGCTTTGACCGCCTTGGTTAGTCAGCTCATCAGGGCACAACCAAGTTTCCTTGTTTTTAGGTTTTAGCCAGCTTAAAAGGCGCTTTAACTACGTTGGTTAGTCAGCTCATCAGGACATGACTAAGTTTCCTTGTTTTTAGGTCTTAGTTAGCTCAAAAGGCGCTTTGACCGCCTTGCTTAGTCAGCTCATCAGGGTACAACTAAGTTTTCTTGTTTTTAGGTCTTAGCCAGCTCAAAGGCACTTTGACCGCCTTGGTTAGTCAGATCATTAGGGCAAGACCAAGTTTCTTTATTCTTAGGTCTTTGCCAGCTTAAAGGGTGCTTTGACCGCCCTGGTTAGTCAGCTCATCAGGGCATGACCAAGTTTTCCTTGTTTTTAGATCTTAGCCAGCTCAAAGAGCGCTTTGATCGCCTTGGTTAGTCAGCTCATCAAGGTACAACCAAGTTTTCCTTGTTTTTAGGTCTTAACTAGCTCAAAGGGCACTTTGACCGCCTTGGTTAGTCAGCTCATCAGGGCATGACCAAGTTTTTCTTGTTTTTAAGTCTTAGTCAACTCAAAGGGCACTTTGATCGCCTTAGTTTATCAGCTCATCAAGGCATGACCAAGTTTTCCTTATTTTTAGCTCTTAGCCAGCTCAAAGGGTGCTTTAACCGTGTTGGTTAGTCAACTCATCAGCGCACGACCAAGTTTTCCTTGTTTTTAAGTCTTAACCAGCTCAAAGGACGCTTTGACCGCCCTGGTTAGTCAGCTCATCAGGGTACGACCAAGTTTTCCTTGTTTTTAGGTCTTAGCCAGCTCAAAAAGAGCTTTCACTGCATTGGTTAGTCAACTCATCAGGGTACGATCAAGTTTTCATTGTTTTTAGGTTTTAGCTAGCTCAAAGGGCGCTTTAATCGCCTTGGTTAGTCAGCTCATTAGGGCACGACCAAGTTTCTTCATTCTTAGGTCTTAGCCAGCTCAAAAAACGCTTTAACTGCCTTGATTAGTCAGCTCATCAGGGCACGACCAAGTTCTCATTATTCTTTTAGGGATTTTTGCCAACTTACAAAGGTGCTACCCCTCGCTATTCTTCATTTCAAACTAATTCTCATCAAGTATCTTAACGTTCCTTAGGATAGAGTCATCCCGAGGCAAAAACGGTGTTTCTTTTATCTTTGTGGCAAAGTTTTGTTCAAACTTCACTATAAAAAGGGGCGGTCCTCAATACACTTCAAAGGTATGATATATTATCTCGATCTCCAATAAATCAATTCAAAGTTTCAAACCAATGCCCATATTTTTAATAATCTACTATGAAGATTTTTGAACGCCAAGTTTGGTCATATTTGCAATTTTTTTCCATGGTGCATATATAATGTCCCTTTCTATTTTTGAAAAATTAACGTAGCACACCCACCCACCCACCACCACCACCACCCCCCGGTTTCCGCTTTTTGATTTAGCCTATCTTCTTCAAACTTTGTATTTTCAACATCCTCATCATGTTCCATTTGTGCATTAGTCTTTATTGTATGAAAACAAAATTTCTCGCATGCCCTGCAATATTGTTGAGGAGAGTATCCTTAAACGACAATCGCCCTAGGTTTAATGCTCCATTAGACGATGGTGGATCATCCTTCCAGCCTTCTTCTTATTGTTTAGGGCCAATTTCGGTGGCCAATCTCTTGCGGCTTCGCCTTGCTTGGTCGCTCTCAACGTTTTTGTCGTTCCCTAGGTATTTTGCCATAGCAATGTGATTCAGCTCCAATTGATTTGCCAGAAAGTGTTGTCTCACGAGTAAATTAAGAGTTTCCAATTTTACGAATTAAGAATGAAATTAAGGTCCGTGAATTTTGAGAGTATGAAACCAAATTACAGTTTTATTTCCTTTCCATAGCTCAAAATTTTTAACTTGTTTGTATTTTGTTGTTGACATGATAGATCATGAAAAGTAAATTTTAAGAGATGTAGGTAACACCAGCAAATGATTTCTTGTTGGAGAAAATTATGAAAAGGAGACTAGGACTTATTTATAGTGTAGAACAAGATTTATGTGGGACTTATTCTTTTAGTTTTATATCCATTAATTTTTATGTTAAGCATATTAACATGGTTCTATATGTAGATAATTATAATTCATCAAGTGCTACTGTCTTGATGTAAGTACTTTGAATATATCTGATGATACTAGTAATTATCTTATTTTGTACTTGTTTATCTATTTAAATTTCTTTGATTAACTCTTTTTTTTCTTTTTTAATGTTACATATATCCTAAGCGTGAATATTATTAGTGTTACTTATTGTTATAATTAGTATTATCACTATTCATATTAACGTTATTGCTTAATTGCAAATATTATTGTTATCATTATAGATATTAAGAAATATTTTGCTCATCTCAATCTCTTCATTTAACTCGTCATTTTTATTCATTGAATTATCATTTATTTTATTATCAATATTTATGTCAGTTTTATAAAACTAATATCTTATATAACTTAGCACGATTATTCTTATAAGTAGGATGGCAAACACCAACACTTCTTTACTGACTAAACAGGATAGTAACACAGTATGAATCAAATTAATACATGTGACACCACATGATAGAAAAACTGACACGGACTGATACGGATTGACACGGACTGACACAAGGGAAGACTAGGAATTCAGTAGTCCCATTTCCTATGTGTACGTGCCAAGTTTTATATAAAGTTTATTATTCCTTTTTATTTTTGAACCTGAATCTTACTTGATCTCTTATTTGATATATGTATATATAATATATATATATATATTATGTTTTATTTATTATTATTTTATGTTACAATTACATCTGAATTTATAGACTATTATCACATTTGCTTTCATTAAGGCATTACTGCTCAATACAACAACTTTGTGAAATAGTTTCATCTTGTCAAGTATTTTCTTTTATGCTTACAATTTAATATTTGATATACCATTTTTCTAATTTAAATTCTTTATCATGTCACTATTGGTTTTAGGAGTGGTTATGATGGATTTTTATTTTAGTTTTAAGTTTTTATTTGCATATAAATAAGCTTACACATTTATTTTTATATATACTTATACATATTTGGATTAAAGTTCCTGTAATACGTTTATATCTATATGTATATAAGTTATATGCGTTTTTATTCTGTTAAGGATTAGTTAACATTGTTATGTTGTATCTATTTGTGGAAGTGTTTTTATTAAAATATAGAGTTAAATTTTGTTTGATGAGTGCACAAGTTGTCATTTCTCATTCCTAAACAACTAAGGATCAACTTCCTTTACAACATATATTATATAGATAACATCTTTTTAATACCTTCATTTATAAAATTCTTAAAGAGATCTCAATAAATTCTCAAAATAGTGTGCCACCTTAGATCCATAACCAATTCATATCATCATATATAATAATACACTAGCAATATTTTCCTAGTTGCAAACTAAAATTACAACATAAAATATTTATCAAACCTAGTCATATAATTTACGAAGAACATCACTAAGCCAATAGTAATATACATATAATATGCAATTAATAGGGGAAAAACATATATATTTACAAATATATTTGTACATAACATACAAACGGCAAAAAGGAAGAAGCAATTGAAATAATTATCTATGCTTATTCCTTTTTATTTTAATTTTATCCATTCTCTTATGTAGTATTCTAGATTTACTATGTTGTTCTACTTCAATTCATAGGTTACTTGTCTTTTCTTCAAGCTTCAATTGTCTTATTGGATTAGATCCAAACAATTCAAATAGAATTATAAGATCTTAAGTTAACATTTCTTCAATCACTTATTAATTTGAGAGACAATTTATAGAAATAAATATATAAGTACATATATGATATATATATGTATATAGGCATTTATATATACGCTAAGACTTAATTCTTTTAATTATTGTATGCAACTTATCTACTCAAATATAACCCCATCTCACCATTTGGTAAGTTGGTCCTATCTCTAATAACTTAGAGCTTTGATACAACTCTTATCATGCCCCAAATTCAAGGGTCATGCTATGCATTCTGGATGTTGCTTGGTTCGAGATACAATAATTGTTTTGTTTGCTTTAATCATAAAGGTTCTAGCTTAATACCCAATATATTAGATGTTTTATAGGAACAAAATATTAAAACATGTATTTATAGAAATATTATGAGGCATTACTCTATTCTAACACAAACCATTAGTGATAGGCCGTGCCGAGAACAAATAAAGGTAACAATATGAGGGTAGATCTACGCTTGCAGAAAGTTTGAAGACAAAAAATGGGATGTGAACAATAATGAAAGTAAACAAGCAAACCTTTAATTTGCTCCAATGATATGACACACTATGGAACTACTAAGGATTCACAACTCAACTCGATATGACAGACAAGTTGATCCAATGAGGATACTCGCCATTTAGCCTTTCTTGAGGATTAAGATAAGAGTGAATTAAACAAGCAATAGAGAGCGATGCTTAAAAAGGAAAAATTCCTCCAATATTAGATGTAAGATGATTGTTGTGGCTATATATTACAGAAGGTTATTTATACCTAAAACTTAGTGATACGGTTCGGCGTAAATTAACACACGACATTCAATATCACACGAACTAATGGAGTAGGTTTGAATCGCAAGATGGTCCGAAAGATAAATAATAGTCGAAAGTTAAGCAAGAGATCCTTATGTACCGACAATAGATATGATGCACCAACACTTTATACAAGCTCAAGTCATACTTGATATGACACACAAGTATAGCTGGAGATAATTTGCCACTAGACCATGCTTAATACGCTAGATAAGAGTAACTCGAGAGTAAGTAACAGATCTCTTAAATCAAGAGAGTATGTCTAGAAATTTCAAGGTTTTCTCTCTTGTGGCCATTATAATACACAAGTATTTATAGTACCCAATTAGAGTAAATCCTAGGTTGTAGTAAATTACGGAAAAGGATTCCTGCTCATTAAGGAAAAGAGGGATAATTTACAAGGGTATCAATGTAATCATGCAAAAAGAATATTTACTAGTAAAAAAGACAGTAAGAATATCAAAAAAAGAACAATACACGTGTAATTTGCTCATTCTATGGTCCCAAAGACACCACTAGTTGAGCAGGGGTAAGGTCTCGATCAAGTCTAGTTAGTATCAGCAATTCGATAGCTCAAAAAGTTAGGACAAGACAGGGGTTGGTTTAGGGGTGACTCATTTTTGGGTCAACCTCGAGTCATCAGGTCTCAACAACTGTCAGCTTGGCTTCAACATTAGTGAGGTTGGTTGTATCTTGATTTAATGCTTAGACTGGTGTGTGGCGGAGGGGTCAGCTCAGCATATCCATTAGTCACCTCGGCAACTTCCTAAATGATGTGAAGAGCGAAGTAACTCTGAGGTCATACTTGGATACACATTGCTTCTTGACACTCAATTCACTTTAGATAGCTCAGCAAGCTACCTGAGCAAGCCCATGAGCTCAGGAAAACGTAATAGGTTCGTAATCCTTATCATCACCTCCGGACTATTTGAGATTTGGGATCAAATCTAGCTCAACTCCAGGTTGCTCGTCTTCAGGAGTATACGGGTGGAGATCAACAATGTCGAAGGAGTCTAAGATGTCGTAATCTTCTAGTAGTTCAATCATAGAGGCATTAAGATTAATCTTTTCAAGCACTTTGTAGGGTTTGTCAACTTTAGGAGATAACTTTCTCTTCCTTAAGTTAAAAAATCGTTCCTTGTTAAGGGGGATCCAAATCATATCACCTAGCTAAAATTCTCTCTTCTTTCGTTCTTAGCCTCGCCTCTCAAGCTTAGCAGTAGCTTGGCTTAATTGCTCTACCAAGTTTTGGTGCATGCCTTTGATGGCCTCAACTCTCTTTGTAGCAGGTAGGTCATCATTAGGCCTCGATATAGGTGCTTAGTCCATCGGAAGCTCAGGGTTAAACCTATAAGCAACCTCGAAGGGGGACATGTTCGTCACCTTATAGGCAGTCTTGTTATAAGCAAACTCAATGATAAGCAAACATAGATCGCAATCAGCTATGTTTCGTCCAACAATAACTCATAGTAAAGTTCTCACTATTCTATTGACAATCTCAATCTATCCATCAGTTTATAGATGGCAGGACGTGCTATACAATAGCTTGGTTCCCATTCATCTCCATAGTGTCCTCTAAAAGTGGGTCATGAACTTTAGGTCTTAGTCGAAACAATGGTTTTGGGTACTCTGTAAAACTTAATCATTTCCTGCAAGAAAAGAAAAAAGATAGCCAAAGTGTCGTTAGTTTTGGAACAAGGCACAAAATGTGCCATCTTGCTAAATCAATTCACAACCACCATGATGAAGTCCTTCCCTCAAGACGTCCTTAATAATCCTAACATGAAGTCCATACTTAGCTTAGACTATGGTTTGGTTGGGATTGGCAAGGGTGGATAATGTCCTTGCTTAGCTCGACTTTTTACTTTTTGATAAGTTGCACTCTTTTCTAACATGAATTACACATCTCTCATCATTCTTGGCTACAAAAATCTCGCAGATGGCACCTCATGGGTTTGACGCTGGCCAAAGTGTCATGTCAATCCTCCTCCATCCACCTCGCACACTAACAATTCTCTCATGGAACAAGTCGAGATACATAGCCTTCTCTTCCTAAATAAGTGTCTGTCCTCCTCGTACCAGTCATCCGATGTTCATCCTTCCTCACATTTAGCATAGATGAGACCAAAGAATAGATCTTTAGCATACAAATTCTTTATTATTGAGAAGCTAAGCAGCTTGGTCTGCAGTTCATTCAGGAGAGATTGTTGTCTCAATAGGGCATCGGCTACTATATTGTTTTCTTTCCATTCTTATATTTTATGACATAAGAAAGATCCTCCATGAACTCGACCCATTTGGCTTACCTTTAGGACAACTTGGGTTTACTCTTTAGATATCTTAAGGATTCATGATCGATGTAGATCACAAATTCCTTAAGTAATATATAGTGCTGCTACACCATTAAGGCTCTAATTAAGGAGTAAAACTCCTTATCATAGACAAAGTAATTAAGTGTAGCTTCTTGAAGTTTCTTGCTAAAGTAAGCAATAGGTCATCCTTCTTGAATTAGCATGGCACCTATGCCTAGTTCGAACACATTACACTCTACTTTAAACACTTTGTCAAAGCTCGGCAAAGCTAAGACAAGGGCTGAAGTCAACCTCTCCTTCACTTCCTCAAAACTCCTCAACTCCTTCACTCTCTATCTAAATTCAACATTCTTTTTTGAGAGTTTAATGAGTGAGGCCACAATCGTACTAAAATTCCTTATAAACCTGCAATAGAATGATGCCAAGCTATGAAAACTCCTTATATCAACCGAAGTGGTCGGCACTGGCCACTTAATGATCACTCTAATCTTCTCTTCATCAACTCGTATGCCACTACTACTTATAACAAATCCTAAAGATATCACTTTGGATCAACAAAAGTTGCACTTCTTTAGAATGGTGTAGAGCTATTCAGCTCGGAGTTTTGTAAAGACACTTTGGAGATACTATTAGTGAGCCTTTAGGTTGGGGCCATATAGTAAGATGTCATCAAAATAAACCATGACAAACTTTCCTATTAATTCTTGGACCATGATTCATCAAGCACATAAATGTGCTCGGTGAGTTAGATAATCCAAATGATATTACGAGCCATTCATATAATCCATGCCATGTTTTGAATGTGGTCTTCTACTTGTCACCCTCACACATTTGGATCTGATGGCATCTAGATTTGAGGTCAATCTTGGAGAACACTCTTGCTTTACTTTACTCATTTATCATGTCATCAAGTTTTGGTATGGGATACTTTCCTTCCATCATATATCACTGCTTAATCAAATATCCATGGTCATCCAAGTAGAATGTGGGACGCGCTCATGGGTAATACATCATAGAGTATTTTATCTCAATAATTTCCAATGCAGATCGACACAGACACCTATTTTTTCCCCTATAAGGCTCCTTTATCACTAAGCCAATGAAGCTTATAAGGTTTTGGGTAGGGCTTAGTTAGCAATTTTAATTGTTGGAGCATAAATGTAGAGGTTGCATTGGTATAGCTCCTACTATCAACAATCAAGACATACAGTGACTCATTCACCTTATATTCGATATGGAAGAGATTTTTCCTCTATATGTCTTCGGGCACAGGATTGATAATCATTGTCTTTCTCAACACTAGAGTGGCTAGCATAAAGTTGCCTTCCTTATTGTAGATGACTTCCTCCTCAAACAGCTTACTCCATCTGTCCTTCTTCAACTACTCTACTTCCTTATCAATACTATCTACTTCGACTATTGGCACCTTGCTTCAAATCACCATAGTTTTCTGTTCGGATACTGAGCGGCTATATGTCCAAATCCTTAGCATTTAAAACACTTGATCTCACTCATCTTCTTGCCCGAACTTTGGCCTTTCTTAAACTTCCTTCTCCTCTACTCAAGTAATTTGAGTAGGTCGAGTCTTAGTAACCTTACTTGGTTCCATTTGCACAAGTCTACTTATAACATATCAACTATTGCCAAGTCGGTTGATTGGTGGTTGGAACCATCCTGTTCAACGCCTTTCTATCCTTTGAACAGCTTGAATTACGTCATCAAGTGACTTAACATCCATGGTTTCTAGGATATCTCCGATCTCGTACTTTAGCCTACCGATGAATTGAGATATAGTTCAGTCTTCTAGTTTACTGACTTTGCATTAGATCATTAATATCTAAAATTCCTTGACATAAGCTTCAATAGTCAATCCTCCTTACCTCAATTCCTGTAATCATTTTAAAGCATCCTGCAGATAGTAACTCGACACAAATCTCTTCCTCATGACCCTCTTCATCTCATCCTAACTCATAACTTCACGTTCTCCTTCTCTTCTTCGAGTAACTTACAAGTTCTTCCACCATAAGGTAGCATAACTAATAAACTCCAACATAGCAAGTCTAACCTTTGCATTATTAGGTATTTCATGGCATTCAAATTGTTTCTCAACCTTATCTACCTAATCTAGGTAATCCTCGACATCACCACTTCCAAAAAAGCTTAGAATACGCAACCACAACCCTTTAACTCTAGGGGCTTGTACATTCCTTTCTTCAAGCTCATAGTACTCCTTCGCTTCATCGTCTATTTTCTCTTCTTCCTTAATTTCTTCAAGTGCTAGCCTTTGCTTAGCATCCCTACCCATTCTTTCAGCTTAAGGTGGTCGAGCCGAAGCATTAACTCAACCGAATTGACCATTGCCTTACTTTTGCTACTTATACCCTCTAGTTGGGCAATTTCTAGCTTGTTGTCTATCTTCTTCAATAACAATCACCAAATTAACTACTAAGTCGGTAAGCCTATCCAATCGATCACCTACTGATTGAGGTGTGAAGCTTCCTTCTTGCCCTTGGCCATTTTAAGCACCACTTTCTTGATTTCCCAGAGCTCCTTGAATACTAGAATCTAACATTATTGGTTACCCTACAAAATTGATGTCTAAAATAACACTCAAATTTCTTTCCATGAATAACAACAACAGATCAATAACTAATACTCCCACTACCAAGACAACTATACAACAAATAAACAAACACTACACTTTATTTTGCATAAGAGAAATAGAGGAAAACAGAGCATCAAATTTTCCTCAACACCTTTCTACTACCCAAACTCTAATGTTAACAATAGAACTTCTGACACCCAAAAATAGTAACAAACCACTCAAAGAACAAAGTAACAGAATTTTAGCTTTAAACGTAGCCAAGCTCTAATACTAGGATGATATGGTCCAGCATGGATGAACACATGACATTTGGTATCGTATGAACTAATGAGGCGGGTTTGAACTGTGAGATGATCTTAAAGATAAATAATAGTCGAAGGTTGAGCAGGGGGTCCTCGTATACCAACGATGGATATGATACACTTATACAAGCTCAAGTCACACTTGATATGATGCATAAGTATGGCTAGAGATCACTCGCTACTAGTCCATGCTTAATGGGTTAGATAAGAGTAACTTAAGAGTAAGCAACAGAACACTTAGCTCAAGAAAATATATTTGGAAATTTCAATGTATTCTCTTTTGCAGCCATTATAATACACAAGTATTTATAGTACCCAATTAGGATAAATCCTAGGTTACAGTAAATTACGGAAAAGAATTATCACTTATTAAGGAAAAGGGAGATAATTTATAAGGGTATCAATGCAATCGTGAAAAAAGAATATCTGTTGGTAGAAAGGACATATGGATGTCAGAAAAAGGACAGGACGTGTGTAGTTTACTCATTCTGTGGTTCCAATGACACTGCTAGCCAAGCAAGGGTAAGGTCCTAATCAAGTCTGGTCGGTGTCAGTAGTTTGGCAACTTCGATAGTTAAGATTGGACAAGGGTTGGTTTAGAGGCAACTCATTTTTAGCTTGGCCTTAGGTGATTAACTCCTGATAACTATCAACTCGACTTCAACACTAGTGAGGTCGATTGTATCTTAATTCTTGGACTGGTATGTGGCAAAGGGGTTGGCTCGACATGTCAACTAATCGCCTCGGTAGCTTCTTGGATGATGTAGAGAGCGAAGTAACTCAATAAGTCAAATTGGGGTATATACTGCTTCTCGGCACTTAATTCACTTTGGATGGCTCAGCCGACCACCTGAGCCAATTTAGGCCAATTAGTCTATGCAACTTTCTTTATAAAATAATTTGAAAAATGATGGTAAATCATTTGAAACCTTTTCTTGGTGAGCTTATTTCATAAGAACAAAGTGCTTTTATTTCAGGAAGAATGACATATGATAATATTTTGGTAACACATGAAGCTTTCCATTGTTTAAGAATAAAAAACAGAGTAAAGGAGTGTCTTTTGCTTTAAAAGTAGACATGAGTAAGGCTTATGATAGAATTAAGTAACCGTTCCTTAAGAATATCCTCCTAAAATACAATCTTAATAGGAAATGGATTAACTGGTTGATGAAGTGTCGATTTGAATCTTATGATTAATGGAAAGAAAGTATGCTATGTAATACCTAGTAGAGAGTTAAGGAAGGGGATCCTTTAACACCATACTTTTTCATCCTAGTGGCTAACATTTCATCTAAAGGCATAAAGAGGCATGTGTGTAGTAGGCACATATAAGGGCTATCTATCCAAAATACTTGTCCTATTTTGTCTTATCTTTTTTTAGCAAATGACTCTTTGTTTTCATGAGAGCAAAGGAGGAGGAAGTGGCTATGCTTCACTCGATTACTAACTCCTATTGTAAGCTTCTAGTTAGATGGTAAATTTCAACAAATTTGGAGATTTTTTTTCCCCATCAACAACAACACTCCATTAGAGGTCAAGACAAGGGTTAGTAAGAGGCTAGGTGAAAGGGTAAGGATGATCTTAGTGTAAACCCTAAAGCCAAGCCAAGTAACCGTAAGTTTGAGCTTAAAACCCAAGGTTTAAAACGATCGGCTAAGGGATCCGATCAAACCCAAATTATAAACTATTTAGCAAAATACCAATAAAAATGACCCTGTAAACTTAAATTTAAGAAAATAAGTAGTAAAATAGGAGACTATAAAATTTTCAAATTTTAAGTATAATAATTGCTAATTACCGAAAAGGCGAAAAGTGTAATATAATAACTAATAAATTACTAGAGATAGATTATATGTATACTAAAAATTTTAGAATGACCAAAATAATATTTAGGAATGTTCACGTGTACCCCGCATGTATTTACGTGTAGATAAAAATACGCGTAATTACTGAAATTGGTCGAAAACTAGGCAAATAATTAAAGAAAAATATAAAATAATTATGGAAAAATCAGAAAAAATCAGAAGAAGATAAGCTGTAACAAGATTAGGTCGTGGACAGAAAAAGAAAAAAATAACCAATAAGAATTGGACAAACAAAAAGCCAAAAATCAAGGAATTGGGACAAAATCCTATCAAATTAATGCACATTAATTACTACAATTGTCTATAAATAAGGAAAAAAATTTCAGAAGTCATTTGGCCAGTTTGAGATCTGAGAAAAATCGAAACACTGAAAAAATTGAGAGAAAATCCAGAAAAAAAAAAAAAAACTGTGCAGATTAGGCAAGTGAACCAAAACCATCACCTGGGACCGAACCACCACCACCACCCTACACTAGAACCACCGCCTGGACCGGCCGACAACATTGGACCGGGTTTGGACGGCCCAAAAGCTTCGAACCAGTTAGTCATTTATTCACCCCGATTTTTGTATAATTTTGTAAAATTAGTTATTTTACCCAGAAAATTATGAAACTTGTTATTCTGAGGTTTATTTGTATGTAGATTTAGGGAAAAATATTGATTTAGTTTAATTATGTCTGGAAATATAGGGTTCTTAACAAATTGTTCAAAACCGAGCATGATTAAACCGGAAAATAAATAGGCTTGGGGATGTAGTTTGGAGCTCAAAATTTTTCTATAGGATGCTCATATGATGTAGAACAGTGCTATGAAGCCATTTTTTTTAAATTAATTTTCAAAATTTTTAAGTTAATTTTTAGCCCTAAAATGATGGTAAAATTGGGTGATTTAGGATTAATTAGGTGATTAGGATGTTAATTACTGATTGGGATATTAATTATAGTTTAGGGAAGTTAATCTCTGCAGTGGAACCCTAATCCTAGCCTTTGGGTACTAAGTATGGTTAATTAGGGAAAGTAGGTAAGTAATATAAGAAATTAGTAATATGTAAAAGTGTAAATTAATAAATCTAAAAAAATAAGGTTATTTAGATAATATTATAATTGAAATCAGAAAAATAATAAATCTGAAATAATATTTAATTTTAAGTAAATATCTCAAAATGTAAGATTTTTATACATCGGGAATAAATCCGATACCTCAATTAGGTTTAACGTGTACCGAATAGTTTAGAATACCAAAATTACGACCCAATAGGATATTTGAATACCCGAACATAATGTGATTAATGTCACATTGGGATTCGAGCCTAATTACGACTTAGGAATTAAAATTATAATCTAATTTAGGAGCCGAACCCCGAAATAGGATACAACGAATCATTAATACGTTATAGGTATACATGAGGAAAATGAGTTACATTATGAATTAGAATAAGAATCCATAAAATATAAGTACTAAAAGAACCTATTTGTATTATAGGACACCCAGAAACAAATCAGCTCGCGACTAAAGGATCGAGCGATCGAGCAAATTCAAGTAAGTTGGGTTATTGCTTATTGTAATAGAGTACTAGTTTTGTAGTACTCGGAGACTTAGGCTTATATATGATTGTGATTGTAAATAGTTTGCGCATGTGCTTGATGTATCTGAATTTCGTGCTGGAATTTGTACTGTGAATGATTTTGTGACTGATTGAATTGATATGAACTTGTTTAAACACCTTAACCGGAATTTAATTTTAGTCGACCCCAATAACCGAAAATGTCATGCATTGCAACCCGTTAGGGGATCATAGGACTCTCTAACCAAATACTGACCCCTTCGAAAGGGATAGCGCAGGATTGCAAAATGGTCCCTTCTTCATCCTCAGTCGAACTAAGTGACAGGAGAGGAGGTCGCGGCGGGGGTGAAGTCAATGGTTCGAAAGTAGTCGCGGGAGGAGCAAGGTCTCCATTGCACAAGCCTGGGTTTGGTTGTGAGCTGCTGCATAACATGGAACTCCTCAACCCGGATTGGAGCGGGTGAAATTTCTCTGATTTCACAACAGACCGGACTATGTTGTGCGATGACACTTGATTGTTGCATTGCATGAAAATAATTGTTTGATAACCCTGTTTGTGCTTGTATGCATTCATAAGTCTCCAATTCAATTTACTGAGCTGTAGTTACTCATACCCTTATAGATCCTTTTACAGGTTCTGATTTGTGATCACCACAAGTATTATGCCGCCCTACAATTACCCAGAGGTTAGTCCTTTTGAAGCTAGGGGTGTAAAGATCAAGTTATTTAGCATAATGTGTAACTAGACTGACCTTGTAGTTAAAGGTTGCAGACTGTTAGTTATTCTGTAAATTAGTAAACTGTAGTGATTATGTAAAACTTCCTGGGAAGCTCTGTGGACTTATTTATAATTATCTATGTTTAATATAAATTTGTGATAATTATCATAATTGTAGTATAATTATTAATTGAACTGTTTACTTCAAAGCGAGGAGTCGTCGACGCCTTGTGTAGATTATCTTTATGGTAGGCACTGTGAGGCCAGTTACTATCATAAGATGGTTTACACGGCGGGACTGTTGCGACTCTGCGACTTCGGGGCATAACACTTGGACCATATCTAAGTCTCCCTACTTTATAGGGTAAATCTAAGTATGAAGCCCTAAGTTTTCTAAAAGAAAAAATTGTGAAGAAATTGAATGGATGGAAATAAAGGTTGTTGAGCAAAGTAAGAAGAGAGGTATTGATCAAGTCAACAATTTAAGCAATCCTAACCTATTCAATGTCTTATTTTTCTTAGCCAGAAAAATGGTGCAATGTAATAAATTCTACGATTGCAAAGTTCTAGTAGGGTTAATGGAAAGGAGAGGGGGGCTATACACTAAACTAGTTGGGAGAATTTGACATTTGCTAAGGAAGAAGGTTCTAAGAAGGCAGTAAAAGGAGGAAAGGCTTCTTAGGGTTGGAGTAATATCATTGAAGGAAAGAAAATCCTATTTGACCAGGCTTTGTGGCAAGTGGCAACAGGGGGAAGGATTGAAGTTTGGTTGGATAATTAGGTTTTTATGATTGAGGGGTAGAAAGTATTACTAAGATGAGGAAGCTCTATGAATATGAAGGTTATTGAACTCTTTGAGTAGGATAGACATTAGTGGGACATGAACAAAATTTGACAAGTGCTAAATGAAAAAGAAGAAGTAACATACCAATTTCAAACAAGGGATTCGACTCCATTGCGTAGCCTTTTGTATGAAATCGTATATGTTTTGCAAAATCAAAATATCATTACATTAAAGATAAAAACCTGAAACCAAGTTACAATCTTCCTTCAAGTTTAAGAGCAGTATCAATATACTATTGGAAAAGAGTATGGAAAATTAAAGTCTTACAAAAAATCTAACACATTATGTGGAAGGTTTTCTCTAGCACAATTCCTAACATGGATTGACTTTTTAAAAGGAGAGCTCTTGACTCACCACATGGTCCTCTTTGCAGCGATGCGGGGACATTAGAACATCTCCTCCTTAGTTGTAAATGGGTAAAAGTGGATTGGTTTAGAGTAATAGGCTTAAGAGTGGAAGAAGGGTACATTAGCCTTTTCCACAAATGGTTTGATGAATAAACCCTAAATCATCTATTGCCATCACATGAGAATGAGCTTTGGAAAAAAGGATTGTTGTTGTTGTGTGGTAGATCTAGAAGATAAGATGTGAAGTGGTCCTCGACAATGTGGAGATTAACCCACGAATGACTATTTGGAGGGCAAGAAGTTTGTTGGATGAAGAAAAATGAGGAAGGGAAGAGGATGGTAGCGTCAATAGTAACATGATTAAGCAACCGAATTCAAGACCTGATTTTTTGAAGAAACCTAGCAAAGGCGAGTTGAAGATAAATGTTGACATGTCGTAGGTCTCGAAATTTGTCTGAACAGCCATCGTAGGTATAATAGGAGATAGTGAAAGATAGGTAGTGTTTGATTTTACTAATTGTGTTCTGTCTTGTTCTACTAAAGAGATAGAAGCCCATGCAGTCAAGGTAACTTAAGAAAAAAGGTAAACTAAGGTTTTGTTTGAGTCTAATTGTTAGCCTTTAATAAATGCAATTAATGGGTCCATGGACAGTGTACACTGGGCATTTAGTCCCTATGTACATGAGATTAGATTTTTAACCCAATCCATGAACCATTTTTCTTTTAATTAGATTAGTAGAGAAGAAAATTACATTATTGACTGGGTAGCTTTAAGTATTAGAAGAGGGATGTGTTCATTTGATTGATGGTTAAACTCCCTATCCTGCCTTCTGAAGGTTATCCGTGATGATTGTATGAATTCTCTGTATACCTAGAATGAGAATGGGTAATTATCAATGAATAAATTCTTGTTTGCCCCCAAAAAAAAAAAAAAAAATCTAAGGTGTAAACCAAGTTAGAGGAATTACTATGTTGTTCAAAGAATCCAAACCTTATTGCAGTGGCTAAACCTAACAATGTCATTTATATAAAAGTTAATCTACAAACAAATTACCTAGCTAAATTGGCAAGAATTATGCAATGAAGTTTTATTATTATGAATCTCTTTGGATTATATAGTTTTTGCAAATATAAACCCTTACCACTAAATTTGAGCTGTGATCATTTTGGCTTTTCCCTAAGTGAGTAAAAGGGGCTAACTTGTATTGTTTTCTTTTGAAAGTAAGAAGTGATTGGATTCACTTTTCTAGGGCTATATCGAATTATGGATCACAGTGTCAAAGTGAAAATTGTAATCTAACCCTCATTTGAAACATCGAATTGTTAATAATAGAAAAAATTGGTTATTCATCATTGATGCACATGATATACCTACATTAATCAATTAATAAAAGCTTCTCTCTTTATTGATAAAAAGAAAAATCTAAGGTTATAGGTGCCAACACAAGACAAGGAAGTGTTTGCTGAGTCTGCTATTGAAGTACATCAAGAGTTACTTTATTCCAACAGTATCCTTAGGTGAAGGTATAAATGAGTTAAATTACTGGTGAGCTACTTGAATTTAGCTTATTATTTACTTAAACTCAACTCAAGAAAAGTCGAGTTGAGCTTGAACTTCACAATGCTTGATTCAATTAGCTTGTAAGCCTATTTGAGCTTAAGTCAGGTATAGATATTAAGACTAGTATTTTTTTTAGATACTTGAGTTTAAATAAGCTTAATTAGATTGAGCTATTGAGTATCAATTTAAGTTAAGCTTGAACTCAAAATTGTAAGGTCAACAAAACTCAAGTTTCAAAAATTTCAAATCAAGTTAAGCTCAAAGTGCTGTAACATCTCTACTCTACTCATTTATAGTTGTAGCCTTGAGGTGTTTACATAGAGTGCCATAGAAGGGGTTTGATAATGCATCGAGGCCACTTAACCCCAACGATCCTTCATGCCATTAGAGTAAAGTGACCCTTTTCATTCAAGTAAGTTAGGTTTTGCCTCACTTCATTCAAACACTTCCTCGAGTTGTTCGTACAGAATCCCCATATAACATAAGTTTAGAACTATCATCTGGCTTTGTTTGCATGCCAAATAAAGATGTTCTGATGAATCCCCTTAAGTGCAAAACCTCAAAGCTTTAATTTAAGTTCATGAAAATGGCAAATCTTCCCATTTGATGGTACTTTATGCCGTTTGGACATATCAAGTAATTATTCAAATGAAGTTTGATTTTTTAGCAACTTTATATTTTATAATTTATTTCAATTACCATTATGCCTTTAATGACCAAATTATCATGAAATAGGGTTTATTCTTGTATTGTGAACATTGTTAGACTTTTGAAATAAAACCTTAATTGAATCTTACTCTTTTAAATCCTTGTTCTTATCATGGTAAGCAATCTTGATTTGCATGTCATACCAAATTCAATGTGGTTTAGTTTAATTCTTCGAGTACATTATATCCTAAAGGGTTACTCAATATATTCCTTTCTGTAAGCTCCAAAGTTCAGCCAAATAACTGTAGGATTGAACTTAGAACCCAAGGTTTAGGGCGATCGGTTAAAAGATCCGATCAAATCCAAATTATAAACTACTGAGAGAAATATTAGTAAAAATGACCCCGTAAACATGAATTTAAGAAAATAAGAAATAAAATAGGAGACTATAAAATTTTTAAATTTTAAGCATAATAATTGCTTATTACTGAAAAGGCAAAAAGTGTAATTTAATAACTAATAAATTATTAGAGATAGATTATATGTATAATAAAAATTTTAGAATGACCAAAATAATATTTAGGAATGTTCACGTGTACTCCACATGTATTTACGTGTAGATAAAAATACACGTAATTACCTAATTTGGCCAAAAACTAAGCAAATAATTAAAGAAAATTATAAAATAATTATGGAAAAATAAGAAAAAATCAGAAGATGATAAGATGAATCAAGATAAGGTCGTGGCAGGTCCAAAGCTGCAAAATAAAAATTAGCCAATAAAAATTGAACAACTTAAAAGCCAAAAATCAAGGAATTTGGACAAAGTCTTGTCAAATTAATGCATATTAATTACAGAAAATGTCTATAAATAGGAAAAAAATTTACAGGGCTCATTTGGACAGTTTGGAAAGTGAGAAAATTAGGGAGAGTCGAAAATTTGAGAGAAAATCCAGAAAATAAAAAAAAATAAGAAAAACTGTGCAGTTAGGGCATTTAAAGGGAACCCTTACCAGACGAGCAGCTGGAAGTGAACGGCCACCACCACCACACGGTGGTGGCAGCGCCCAGGCCGGCCGACAAGGCCACGGCAGCCCGCGGTGGCCGGAGCTACCCAAATCGGTGAGTCCGATTTCCAGCCCAAATCTTGTGTAATTTTGTAAAAATAGTAAATATAATTAGAAAATTATGAATTTTGTTATTCTGAGATATTTTTGTATGTAGTTTGTAGGAAAAATATTATTTTGATGAAATTATGTTCCGTAATATATGGTCCCTAAGAAATCGTGCAAAACCGAGCACATTTCGGTTTAGAAATAAATGACCTTAGGAGTGTAGTTTCAAGCCCAAAATTTTTGTGTAGATTACTTAGATGATATAGAACAGTGCTATGAAGCCCTTTTTCAAAAATTAATTTTTGAAATTTTTAGATAATTTTTAGGTCCTAAAATGAGGCATAAAATGGGTAATTTAAGATTAATTAAGTAATTAAATTATTAATTACTGACTTAGTGAATAAGTAGATGTTTTAGGATGTTAAGATCTGATGGAGTATGATACTTATAGCATTTAGGGTGTTAGATGTAATTATTAGGTTAATTATGTAATAAATGAGTAATAGGAAAAAAATAGTTAATTTTGTAAATTAGGGAAATTTGGAGTAAAATCTGATTTAGGATGGATTTAGACATTTTGAAATAATAATTGATGTTTAGAAATGGTAATTAGGGTAATAGAAATATTAGAAATGCATTATGTGCATAATATGCAATAATGCATAATGTGTAATTTTTGAAAATATAATAAATAGAAAATATTATAATAAAAATTGATATTTTGAGAATAATCAAAATGCACAATAAATCTAATAGGAAACTTGAATTTATGGAATTATATGAAAAATGTAAAAATTTATCACATTAGGAGTGAATTCGGTACACTAATATGGATTTAAGTGTACCGAGTAAAATAAACACTGACAAAGGGTAATGATGGTATTTAGGAGATTGGGAAGTGATGTGATTAATTTCACATTATGGATTGAAATGGATTTCTAGGGATGGAATCGAAAACATTACTTAGAAATCGAACTAAAAACCTAATTTAAAAATCGATGCGAAAACCGAGCCTGAACCTAACCCTAAACCTAAAATAATGGTAAAAGACTTAATACCTAGATAATTAGACATATTAAACCTTAAACAAAACCTAACAATAAGTGTTATAGAATAAAATGAACTTGTAATATTTATATGAAAAGCTAAAACCACGTTCGTGTTATAGGGATGATCGGCGATGGCTTGAGCAAATCGGACCTCGAGTGAGTGAGCGAGGAGTCGAGGTAAGTTGGGATTAATACGATGTTGTATTTTGGAGGCTTAAGATTATGCTTGGTTGTGCTTGTTAGATAGTTGAATGTGTGCATGTGCTTGATTATGGGTAATGCTATGACTCTGTTTGTTACTCTGGCACGTATTGTATGAATTGTATGAAAGGATTGATCACCCTAAACTGGACTTAATTAAATATCCGACCAGTAATCATAATCGGACATGCATGGCAACCCGTTAGGAGAACTTAGGACTGTCCGGCCAAATACCGACTCCTTCGGAAGGGATAGCGCAGGATTGCAAAATGGTCCCTTCTTCATCCTCAGTCGAACTAAGTGACAGGAGAGGAGGTCGCGGCGAGGGTGAAGGCAGTGGTTCAAAGGTAGTCGCGGGAAGAGCAAGGTCTCCATTACACAAGCCTGGGTTTGGTTGTGAGCTGTTGCATTAACGGCAACTCCTCAACCCGGATTAGAGCGGGCGCAATTTCTCTAATCTCACGACGGGCCGGACAACGTCGTGCGATGGCATTTGCTTGCACATGCATTGCACCTAATAAGTGATTGAAAACCTTGTTGTGTTTATGGTATAGTTTTAAGTCCTCTGTCCTAACTTACTGAGCTGTAGTTGCTCACATCCCTATAGACATCATGCAGGTGCTGGCTAAAAAACGACAACAACTACTATGAAGCTAGCAACTGCTGGATCCTGGGGAGTAAGGAAAAACATGTGAAGAATAAACACATATTTTAAGGTTTAAGTTTTTATTCTAGAATTACTTTTCATTTTAAATAATGTAACAACTAGGAAATATATTACGGAGAAATATTGTAAACCTTAATTACAATAGCTGAATTATAGCATATATATATTTCCTCACTTTCTTAGATTAATGATTTATTTAAATTACAAACTGTTTACTTCAAAGCGGGTTAGTCGTCGACGCCTTATGTAGATCAGGTCTAAGATAGCGGTTATAAGGCCAACTTCTATCTTAGGATGGTTTACACGGCAGGGGCTGTTACGACTCTACCGCTTCGGGGCGTGACACTTTCTATCAATAAAGAATGAACCAAATTGTTAGTTCCATTTGTTGATTGAGTGTGCTCAGTATTACATCCCTATCCTATGAGTATGGGGTTTTCTCCTTCTATTCAATGAAATGAACATACAATGAGGATTGGGCCAAGGGTTAGGATTTTGATATGGGGATTTAGGGTTTCAATTTTATGGTGATGGTTTAGATTCCAATGAGTTGGTGGCAAGAGGTAGAGCTATAAGTGACTAATTAGGAACGATCTAGTGTTGAGCTTAAGTTTGAGTTCGATATAAAATTTTAAAGCTCAAGCTAGGTTGAGTTTAAAATATTGAGCTCGAGCTTAACTCAAAGTAGCAATCAATAAGTTTATCCTCAACTCAATTAAGCTTATTGAAGCTTGATCTAAAAATATATGTATTTTAATTATGTATTATTAATGTCCAAATTTAACTAAAATTTATATTCGACTTAAGCTCAATTTTGAGCCACATATTATAAAGCTTTAGCTTAACTTGATTAGCTATTCAAGTAGCTTTGGTGAGTAGTTTAAGCACACGTACGACTCTACTTTCTCAAGTTAGACTTAAGTAGTCTAGAATAATTTGACTTGTTTATACCCCTAATGGTGTTATATTTTATAAATCAAATGTACGTAGTGGAATAAAAATTTTTACAAAACTTATTTCTTAGGATCCATGTGTGATATGTGGAATAAAATTAAATTCAATAAACTAAAAGAAAAATGCCCTTTTTCCTTATAATAAAAACCGTCTTCTATTAGGGATGGAGTTTTAGTGCAATCCGTATGTCAATGTTGTTCCTATAAAATTATATTCACCACAAGGACTCTATTTAAAGTTCCTCTAGTGGCATCCATACAAACAATAATAAGAAATAATTCTAATCCTTAGATTGCTATATCATTTATGTTAGAATAAAACTAGGAAGCATATATATATGTATGTATGTATGTTTGTATATATATATATATTGCTTTTATTGCTTTTTTGTTGTTATGTATAAGAATAAAAATCATAAAGGTCTTTATATCTACCCTCATCCCTTTTAAAATACTATGTTACATTAAGTAAAATTGATGAAAGAAACTTTTCATTCTAAGAACCTTTCAATTTCCATAACTTTTCGATTACATAAAAACTGAATGTGAAATTAGTAAATTCCATATACTTTTACACACAAAAAAGTAATAATAATAATAATAAGAATAAGAATAGCCTTTAAAATGTACTTGAGTGTAAATATATTCTATGCAAGGAAAAATAATTGTTAATATAAATAGCTTCTGGTTTATTATTTCAAACCAATTTATTCTAGCTCCAAAACATAGACGTAATTTCAATATACTGAAATTACTAGTCAATTATTTCTTTCCATTAATTGTGCTATGATGTGCAATCCTCTAGGTTTTTATACACAAAGATAGTGTCTATTTTAGAACAAATTAGGGTAACCATCTAATAATAATTATTGGTCATCCAATGTAATAGAAAAATTGTGAATGAGAAAACCATTATAAACTGATTACTGCATAATTAAATCTTTTTATCGAATAATATCCTAATTGAATCATTGCATATCATGTTATCAATATTTAATCATTTTACTTGGTTTTCAAGATAAATTAAACTCAATAAAACTTATCGTAACCATAAGCTTGTAAGTTTATATTATCTTAATCAAGTGGTCTTGGATATTGACTCTCTGATTTAAAAGAGTAATGCATTCTATCTTACTTATCATTATCCTTTTTATATTTCATGTGTTAGCCAGTAACAGTATTATTTACAATCTAAATCAAGATTGCATTTAATAACATTTCATATATAAGATACATAAAAGTTTTAAATTTAAGGATTATTTATACTTGTTCATATTAAGCATTGGTTAACTCTATTAATTGGTCATGTCTAGTATAATCACTTAACTTTGATACTCCACTTATATAACTTTGATATCTTTCTCTTAGTTTAGTGAGAATGAGTTTAGTTATATAATATGTTGCTTTAAATATCTATATTTTCTCTAGTTAGATATTTATTCGATCAATAATAACTTTTAAATAATACAAATTCCTCCATTAAAATCAATAAAATTCTATTGCATTCTCTACTAAAATACACTTAAAAGTTGTATTAGTGGGAAATAGAAATAGTTTTTAGTGCTTGCCTACTAATATTTTCCTTCAAACCTTCAATGCCCTAAGTTTACCCACCTCTCTGTCACATCTTGGGTCGTCCACTTTGATAGGAGCTCAACTTATATCCTTAATTGTGATTCAGTAGTTTCATATGAGAATGCGGAACATTGCTTGTGAGAATTTGACGGTACCGTTATCAGTGATCACATGGAATCGCAACTACATGCCTGCTGCTGCTTTTGTGGCAAAATAAGCAACAAGAAGTCTTTAGTACAAAAGTAGACATTTTTCATCATAACCCTCGTCTTTTTCCTTTGGATGCAAATATTGTGCAACAAAGTTCACAGGAAGTAGGCATCAAGCCCAATGCCATTTTTACTTCAAAGAAGTCCGATAAACGGATTCCGTGGCATACCAAAGAGATGCTGTTTGCTATCTCTCTGCTCTTGAACGAATGTATATTGATGCAAGTGTCTTACGTACCATGGAGCTAATGAGTGGACACGGGCAAGAGTCAAGTGAAGCTTGATAAGAAACATGTTCGTGACCTATTGTTAAAAGTGACACACTCAATTCTAGAGTTGAAATTGCTGTACTTTATTTTTTAGTCTAGCCTTTAGAATGGCGAGAAGAAAAGGAGCGGTCTTGGATAGCTTATATCTAGATTATTGTTGGATCGTGCTATTTATCATTTATGGTATATTTGCTTCACAGGAGACATGTGCTTATTGTATTTAAATACTCTTATAACAATTTTAAGAGAGATGTATATTGGCATTAAGTTTTAGCGAGAAGCGATAACTTTTTATAAGACAATTGTACCCTTATGGAGGTTTGATTTTTCTTCATCTTTTTTTGTGTATCTCATTTTTCATTTATCTTCTCAGACTTTTTTTCATTTGCTTTCGGGGACCATTTTATATGGGATAATGAACAACGACTCGAATGTGTCTTGTACAACCAACTGGTAAGCAAGAGCAGTATCATATGCATTTCAGCATTGTTAATCATTACTATCGTATTTCTTCTTATCATTGCTGGCACCATGGCTTCATGATGGTTATTATTGTCCTATCTTGTATGTTTCGCTTTTTTAGATTTTACATCCAGAAGCTATCCTGCTTGTATTTTGATATAATGTTAGTCATTTTTTAAATGAAAGTGGATCCGGAAATGAGAAATGGTTAAGAATGAAGAAGTTCAAACTGGGGCTAATAAAAATATTAAACTACTATTCATATATATTGTAAAGCAATGAAATTATCCACCTCGAGATATAAAAATGACAGCTTTTTATATTTTACATTTTATTTTTCTTGGGTCTACTTTTTTATTTTAATAAATTGGTGCATTTATTTAGCAATTTTTTTTTATAAAGGAAAACAATAATTGATTCTAATCAAAAAAACAAATTGGGTCTTATAGGAATACCGAGTCTCTTCTTAATTTCCTATCAAGATAGGTCGAAAGGTGACCCAACCAATTTCATAATCGGATCAAGTTGATCCAAATTGAATAGAACATATTAACTTAACTTAGATCTACCAATACTTATTTTTATATGTTTAATTTGGGTATAACAATAAGCATAATACTTCAAAATGTAGGAGTACTAACATAATGGTATTTGTTAATAGTAATACTACGAAGTTGGATATTTCATGTATTCATCAACTAATTATTATAATGTAAACAATGTTTTATGATATATGAATGTTTCCTACATAAAAATAAGGAAAAGATTGGATGGTAAATAAAGCAACTGATGGATATTAGAATTTTTTTTTTTTATCTATTTTGTATCATTTTTTATGGGAGTGGGGAATAATGTTGGAGAGTATGATTTATATACTAAAAAATGTTGATAAAGAAATCTATCAGGTTATCCTAAAGCTTAGCTTTAGCATTACAGATGCTGCAATGTGTATCATTTGGTGGCTATATGACCAACGAGGATCTCGTCACTGGAAACTAGTAGATACACAGAAACTAGTAAATACACGTGTTTCAATGCATATTCTGCAGAAATAATTTCTTTTGGATTGATAATGGAATTTCTGCAATGTCAATACAAAAATAGTTCCAAAAAAAAAAAAATTAAAGAGTCAAAATTATACGAACAACTAAAAAATTGGAGCGATTTAACTTACATCCGGAAGATCAACTCTAACAGAGTCCAACTGAGAAAACTGCTCTGCGTTTTTCTACAAATAGCTTCACGAAATGAATCTTAATAAAAGCATAAGAGGTTAAAACTAGAATACTAGTTTAATTCACGAAATGAATCTCAAAAAAGGATAAAAGATTAAAACTATAGTCTAATTTTGCAAATAGTGCTATAAAATGAATCTCAATAAAGCACAATAAGTTAAAACTAGAATACTAATCTAATTCACAATAATAAGAGCCACTACCATGCCTCAGTGATATTCACAAAAATCGTCTATCCGCCTAGCTAAACAAGTTTAATCAATGTTTGTTCATAAAATCAGCAACGAGATTATTGCACAAGACTAGTTGTGACCTAGTTTTCCTAACAATAAGAGATTTGACATCATTGTAAAGAATAGGATTAAATCTAAAAACCGGTATTTTTCTTGAATTTATGGATAGTTGATTTAGAAGAAGAATTTTTTAGGAACTCCGTTTCTCTCTCCAGGGTTCAACAATATAAGGTACTATCTTCTTTCTCTCTCAATCTTAATCTTTTGTAAATTTATGATTTCGAGAAGTTGTGGAGGCAAAAATTTCTATTTTGGAGTATTAATTGGTGACGTTGTGAGTTGTGGATTTTTTTGGAGGTTGAATCAAGGGTTAGAGAGTATTGTTCCCGGAGAAAGGAGAGCAAAAGAATTGTAGGGCACGAACATGGCCAAGAATATGGGCATGGTCCAAAATCATATTCCTCTCATAAATTCTTACAACACGAGAATTTTGAGAAGTTCTGGATGATGGTCAAGGTACATGGTCGTGGAGTTTTAAGGAAGAACACGGCTGTAGTAAAGGGCATGATTTAGACCGTTGGTTCTTGTTTAGGTTCATAGGCATGAACCCCCACCGTGTTCTTTTTTGTTGTCCTATTCGGTCATCCTAACCTAAGTTTAGTCTAATTTAGCCTACGGTTTTAGTTTAAAACCATTTGGAAGCCTATAATTAGTTGTAAATTACTACTAAAACAACTTTTATTCGTCTTTTCGTTATAGATTGCTCTTATAAGCTAGAATCAGTCAAGTTCTTCCCTTAAACTTTAGGTACATAACACTTTGCTTATGCTTGCTAGGCTAATTTATATATTGGTACATAATCTCAAAAGGACTAACACTTATCCGTCTTAAACATTGCTTGTTGCTTGTGTGTGGTTTAGTTTAGGAGCCGGAAGTGGCAGATCCTTAGGGAGCAACTTCAATGATACTTGTGACGCATTTTCCCTTATAGAGTCTCACTTGAAGATGATTTAAAATAGATCTAAGTTGTTTACATGAGGCCCATAGTGGTACACCCAATGTTAGGTTGTTGTAGATAAGGATTGAAGCTACATGACCAACGTAGAATTAGAGGGGTCCGAAGAGACACGCCTACCGTAGAATTTTAGAGGGACCTAAAGAGGTACGCTCACTACTAGGATGTTGAATTGGTTCATATTGTCATGGGGGTAACGAGGACTTTATTGTGATATGTGTGCTTAGTTTATTTAAAGATAATTAAATAATGTGTATGCTTTACTTTTCCACATTTATATGCATATGTTTATGCTGTAAATGATTACTTACACGCATGTGGTTGTATGCTATATACTAAGCTTCGGCTTACTCTTCTTTTTTTCCATAGTTACAGTTTATGGGGTTAGTTATAGAGACCTTATTAGTTACACTTACGCAGCTCATTATGAAAACTATTCTAGAGACGAGGATTAGGAGATAGTTATTATTATTATCATGATGATTGTTATCAATCTTAGGTGTTAGCAAACAAAGGTTGATTTTATATTTGATTCAGAGAGGATGTTTAATTTCATCTTCATGTTATTATGAGAAGACTCTCGGATGTTGATTTGTTTTTAATTACTTTTATAAGTACCTATTTTGGAGACATGATGTATTTGTCATGGACTTGTTAATTAATAAATTCAATGGTTATTATTTGAATGTATTTCGAAGATTTTATATTCTAAAACATATCCTGACATGTCATTAAAGGAATAGGGATACGTAGCAGACTGTAGCATCTTGAGTCTGGACTATTACAAAAATTAATTTGTAAAAATTACAAGTATAATAAGAAAATTTAAAATGCGACATAAATAACTAAAATAACGAAGTAAAAGTTATTTCCCCATTTAACTTATGTTGAGAAGGCTAACATTAGCGGCATCTAACATTAGAAATTGTTGGACAAAATCCTGCAAACCTTGCCAAAAAATAATCTTCATGAAATAAAAAACATTTCAAGTAGAGTAATGGTCTAGTTTATAATAATATAGGTTAAATTGCCAATTCCACTCAATATCTGAAGAGGTCATTATTCCACACAAGTAAGGTAGACACTTTAGGCCATGTTTCCTCCATAAGAGCACTCCTTTTGGTAGGATATATCAAACAAAAAAATTTAGATATGATTAGAATTATGTTTAATTCTTTTAAAATCTTCCTATATGAAAATATTGAAAAGAACAACCCAAACGAAAATATAGAGGTTTTTTTTTTTTATTTCTTTGATATAACAAGTTAGTCAATACAAAGAAATTACTTGAATTTTTTATGCTTATTTCTTAAGCGTTTCTATTGAATAGGATAATATCTCAAAAAAAAAAAAAAGTTATATACCATCCTTTAGTTACAAAATTAAAATACTAGAAAGTGAGTATAACTAATAGGTTAATAAAAAAAAGTGGTAGTTTTTGTATGTAATTTTATCATGTACAGTTCTATGCAACAAAATGTTATTTTAGTAGGAAAGAAACAATTTAATAAATAACTTGTTGCATTGAAAAAATTGCCACAAAAAGGCTCTTTTGTTGTAAACACTATCGATTCAATAAGTTAAAATTGTGACTTGGGAAATGCATGACATATAAGGGATTTAATAAAATGATCTTTAGCTATATCACACATATGTTCTATGATAAGTTGATGTTAGCTCTAAACTCAACATATCTATAGCCGATATTAATCCACATGCTTGTCTAAAATATTTTATTTTCAAATGCTAACCTTTAGAAGTTATCACCAAATTTTCTTGCTTTATATGCCAATCAATGATAACATAAGAGTGCCAATAAGAGAGAGGAGAGGAGATCAAGTAGAAACCTCTATGCAAATTTGAAACTGTCTTAATTTCAAATAAAAAGTGTAAAGCTAAGCAACACGTTAACAATTTCATGTGTACTTTTAATGTCATGGACAAACACTCTAAGACAAGATAAAGGAATCCATCATAAACAACAGCATATTCCATCCTGATAAAAATAATAAATTAGATGTAAAATGATATCTTTTCATAAATCTGTTGAGTCATAATTAACTCAATGTGAAAAACATACGGCACTTACTTACAGCTGTTTAAGTGTAAACCATATTAACAATGAACCTTACATCATTATAACATGCTAAAATCAAAGTTTTCTTACCAGCTAATTTCTATTTCATAAAACTACTTATAATATTTAAGAATTCAATCTTAAAAATTTGCTAAGTATTGAGCTCTCCAACAATTAGAGGTATTGTTAACGTGACAATATTTTCATTGTCGGAATCAAGCATAATTATTGCACCCTCCCAAAAAGCAAAAGTAGATATCTCTAGTTTTCAAGTCTAATTCTTTTAATTGCCACTTTTATATTATCAATAGCTATAAAAACATATGTACAAGATCTACTTCTAAGAAGTGCATGAATATGATCCTATAAAAATGAATTACACTGCAAGATCAGAACCCTAAAAAAAAGAAAACATATATATGATGAAAAGAGAAGATGTCACGTACTTGATCCATAATATCGTTGCTCAAAGATCCTGTAAAGTTTGTTGTTGGGTGATTTTGGTGTAGAGCTTTGATCCTGCAAAAAGTACGATTAAAAGGCTAAGTGGTGTTGGGGCTGGTCCAATGTAGCCATTGTGATGCCTAAGTAAGTGTTTGTTTAGGTGAAAGAGTAAGGGAATAAGTTTAGCATTATCGAGTGTAAGAGAGTTCTTGTAATGCTTTCCTTTCCTTATTTATAGGCGAATGTCAGGTGTCTGTAATAACAATTAATCATTGGTTGTAGACCATGTAGCAATTTCGTAATTAAACATATGCTTAAAATATAAGAGTAATAGATAGTTGTATAATGAGCCCTTGTTAGCCTTAGTCATCCTCTCGAGTTTAAACCAAATATATGAATAGGTCAAGCTTCAAGGCTCAATCACATGGATTGAGCCCTTGTTAGCTTTAGTCATCCTCTCGGCAGCCAACTATGGTTGAGTAACATGTTAGGGCAAAGTTTGACTATCAACATTTATCTCCCAACTCCCGTGGTCAAGGATTTAACTATAGGAGTGAACAAGATTCATTACTCAATCTAGCAATCAAATGGTTAAGACCAAAATTAATTTTCTAGACGCATAGTGACATGCAAAAGTTTGGGTTGTCTCTTATATGTGTTTTCTAAAACACATTGTATCGGATCATAAGTGAAAGATCGCAACCTTTTAACTTTCTCGCTCATTCACTTTTCTACAGTAGCATGCATAACAGCTGTTATACTAGCCATCATTGCATTACAAGGGCTATTAAGCTTCGGTGATACAATATCCCTTAAATGTCTAACATTTGACACGTGTCATCCATCCACATCTAACCATTTAATCAAAGCCTACATCCTTACTAGAAGTGTGTTAAGATTTCGAGAGGGGATCATCCATATATAAAGGACTTTTTCATACTGATTAACATTTCTTGCTCCTCTCTTACTCATATCCACTTTCAAAATTTCCCTTTGCTTTCAATATTTCTCTTCGCGAGTTCTTGTGTTGCTGAATAATCTTCAACAACTCAAACTCCAACAATCTATGACAACTTCAATTCCAACAAGTGTGGTTCGAAGCGTTATTTATCAACTTATATCTTCAAACTCTAAAGTGACTATATCTAAGGCTACTTCTTCCCCTTAAAGAAAGAACGATTCAGCATCCTTTCCCGATAGTTTGGCTGATAACACGATGGAGTGATAGGAAAAACTCGCTCGCATTAATGCTCTTCCTATAGATAACTACCAAGATGATAGGGAAGGAAGGTTGGTTGCTAGGTATTTGTACAATAATGTAATTTATAATGTTGACTTTTTGGATGGAGTTATGAGTGGCTTTGTTAAGACACTCGTTTTGAAGTATAATAAGTACTAGCAAAATCTTCCTAATTCATGGCATCTGCATAGGCCAAGGGACTACGAGAAGGTATGTTTTCTTATAGATCGTAAATTCCATTTATATTGGAAATATCTCGATTTCGAATTATCTTTCCTAATCTCTAGTTTTCTGAAATGGTTTTTTAATTACTTCTGGGTTGCACCGAGTTTGTTTTCTCCTAATACTTATAACTCGACGATCGGTACTTCACAATGGCTTGGCATGGGCATTAATTCATGAATGGGTTAGAGTTTAAAATTCATACGTAGCACGAAAAATACGTCTCAATTAGGTTGGATGAAGATTTAGATTTTTAGACTCAATAGACGAGCCCATCCGTACAAAAGACATTGAATTGTTGTCGAATGATGCCACTACTACTAAGAAGATTTAAGAGCAACAAGGGAATAAGATGTTTTTCTAAGATATCGAGAGGATTATAAAACAATATGAGAAGGGGGAGCTAATCTTTTCTGACAATGAAGGTAGGTGTTAGTCTACCTACCATGTCGAATATAGCTATAGGAGGAAAATCGTTCTTATGACTTGAGAAGATAATAGTTCCCTTTAAGCTTCACTTGGCACTGACTTGTAAGTTTTAAATTTTTCCTTTCTCTTACTTATAATACTCTTATTTCTTTTATGTAGACATGTGTAGGGGATGTAGATCTCATGAAACTAATGGCTCAAGCAAAGGCCAAGAAGCAAAAAGGCTTGGTAAGCGTACGATCGCTAAAGTTCATGTTAATTGGCCACCTATACCAAAAAAGATTATTCAGGAAAAGCTGGTGAAGGAGGCTACCACTTCAAAGAAGAAAAAAGAAACCCCTCCTGTTGATAAAGATAAGGGTACTAAGCAAATAGAAACTATTGGGATTACACAGCTTGAGGTGATCCCTTCTATGATAAATGTCCTTTGGGAGGAAGTGCTAAGAGAAGCCACCCAAGATATTGTTGGTAACAACGACACCGAGGTTCTGCCTTAAGAGATGGTGGACAACCTGTCAACCCAAATAAATGCTAAGCTAAGTCCCTATAAGAGAAGTGGAAAAGAGCTTGCCAACTAACCTCCATCCAAGAAAAGTAAGGGTTTAGACGAGAAGACAAAGGAGGCTTTAAGAAATAAAGTTCTCGACATTAGTGTTGCCGAATTTTGTTGCCAATCGTAAAGTAAGTGAATACTTTGTGCTGTGCTAGAGTCGAAATGTCCTACACATTGATTTGGCTTTGGGTGATAGGATATAATCCTTAGCCTTGATAAAGGGGGTCATTCTTCCTAGGGATAAAGAGATTGCTAAGAAGGACATAGACAATGTAAGCGATTGCAATAAAGGCCATATCGCTATCAAACTATATGTTGTAAGTTTAATAATCATAACCTTTTTCATTTAAGGCTTATGCCCCATTGCTAACCAAATTTTGTCTACATATAGATCAGCAGCCATGTTTTAACAACCTTAGACAAGGTCGAGAAGGAAATGAAGAAGGCATTATTCAAATTTTGTTGCTTTCTAAAGAAGTAATTAACTTATTCAGCTTTGTTAATTTATTGTAGAAAGTTGAGGACACTTATAGCTCTTCAAAAGCTCAAACTATTGCAACTGAGAGTGTGAAGATTAAGGCTAGGAAGCTGCAAGAAGAGCTCTCTGCTGAGAAGCTAGCATATTCTTTGGCCCACCGATGAAGTCTTAGGCCTTAAGACTAAGAATGAAGAACTCTATAAGGACATCAAAGACCTAAATGAGTAGCTTCGTAAGAAATGAGAAGAATACTAGGGATTAAGATGAACAATAACCTCGATGAGTGACGAGAAGGATAAGCTAAGAGTCTAAATAAAGAACTTGGAGATAAACAGCTCTAATCTAGAAGCTTGTGTTATCGAATTAGAAGAGGCAATAAAAAGGAAGCCCTCTGTAGAGGAAGCACTAGAAATTGTAATTCCCAATTAGCAATACAAAATATTTCTCCAAAAGAAGTTCTTATAAGGTGTCTAGCTGGCGAAGAAAGAAATTTTAAAGGTTTACCTTGATTATGAACTATCATGCCTCAACTTTACTAATGTTGATGATAGTGGTGTTAGCAGTGGCAATGAAGAAGTTAGCAAAGAAGTGGAGATAGAGGTTTAAGGGCAAGGTAACAATATTCAAGCCAATGTAGAAGTTCCTAATGATGACGAAGAATGGTCATCAAAAAAGACCCCCTATGTCTACAAAGAGACCTTCAACTCCTCTAAGACCCCCAATACCGATAGAGAAGAAAGCTCTAAGAAGGTCCTAAGCTCTACCAATAAAGATGATAATTTTATCCAATCTTAAAGGAAGGACATTTTAGACTCTAGTCAATTAATTTTACTTTGCTTCCACAATTATTTTATGGACTTTATGTGGTTAGGATGCCGACCTTTTGGTTGTAAGTAACCTATGTTTTGCATTTTATGCTTTTGATTCTCAACATGTTTTATTTCATACGCATTTTATACTCATCTTTTCGTAGACATAGCGTTCATTAACCATATAGAACATAAACTTAAATGTCTAATTTCTTTAGCTGCGAGATTGCCTACTGAATGTAGCTTAGAGATCATTAACTCTAATTTCTCAGCATAATTTTTCAAAGAACATTTGACGTCATTCATCCATCAATACTAAGCTCATTAACCATCATAGGTCAGAACTTATTAGGTATTAGTTTGTTCATTATACATCTAGAACTTCATTAACCTGTTAATCATGTATCGATTAGGAATAAAAGTGAAGAAAAGTAGAAGTACTTGTAAACATAGAATGAACATTTCATACTTAAACGAGATGTAAGCCATTGCCTTACAAAGTTCAAAAAGGGAAAATAGACACAATCTTTACTTAAAAAGAAACTATTCAAAGTAAATTTTCAAATTCTTAGCATTCCATGCCAGAGATATGATTGTTTTGTCTAGCCTTTCTAGTTGATAGGCCTCGTCACCTATGACTTCCCAAATCTTAATAAGATCCTCCCAATTTGTGTCGAGCTTCCCTTGATTCTCTCGTATGCCAGTTGCTTGTTATTTTTTTGCATATTAAACCTCTAAGCTGAAATACATTGTGTTTTACCTTCTAATTGTAGTACCTAACTACTTTATGTTGATATGCAGTAACTCTTACCCTTGCAATATCCCTAATCTCCTCAAGTATATCCAAATTGGCTATTAGGCCAACTTGATTTACCATAATATCAAAGTTCTGTATCCGAAGATTGAGTAGATCTAGCTCAATTGGCAAAACTACTTCTAATCTATACGTAATCTTAAACGGTGTTTCATTAGTCGAAGTCCTATAGGAGGTCCTATACCCTTATAAAATATTCGACAATTCATCATCCCATCTACCCTTTACCTAATCAACTCTTCTTTTCAAACTATATAGGATAGTCTTATTAACAGCTTCTCCTTTTGAAACTGTATGTATGCCTTGAGTAAGCTTATGTCTACTCCTAACTTTGCATGCTTTGTGATGTTTGGCTTGGATCATCTTAATTGCGAGTTTAATATGCTACTTGGTGAGTTATGTTTCTTTATATAACTATTATACGATGTTCTAATCTTAGGCTTGGTAGTTGTGATTGTGTTGATAAGCGCTTATGTGATAATTTCTTAGGTTTATACTAACTTTAAGAAGAATTTAGGGACTAACCCTGCCTACTAAGTTGTTCACTTAAGTGAACCCAATACTAAGGTCTTAGAAATGATAATGAAACAAAATAAAGGCTAAGCTAATAAGTAATGAGTAAGCTAACATAGATTTGCTGAGTATTGCTTAGTATACGATTTAGTGCATTCATTGCATGGCACGAAAAAGACTTGGTCATGTTTTTATAAAACTGATATTTTGCTAAGTTGAGTTTTCAATGAGAGTAGGTCTAGGTTTTATTAAACAAAGGATTTGACACTTAAAAGAAGGGTTTACCAAGTAAACCATTTAATTTATGAAAGCTAGGTGTTCGAGCATATAGAATTGCATCTAAACCACTAGGTATGGTTTATATTCAATTGGTTTTTAAGGGTCTTACTCCTAAGTAGTTCCTTGTTACCACTTGGTTCTTAAACTTTGTATTCAAATACTCGGATATGTTGACTAACCAAATGAGTTGCTAAGCTAACCTAAGATATCAATACCAATGCATATTACGTACATTAGCATGGCATACCATATCTACATTGATTGTTTGGCTAGGAAGTGATAAGATACTATATTTTGACTAACCAACTATTGATATGCCTATGATGTTAGTTATGCTTATTGTTGTGTGTTTATTCAATCTCACTTAACTCATAGTAATTGAGAGGATAAATTGTTTTATCCTCAGGTTAAGGTTGAACAAGACAAAGCGATACATCATAGAGGAGGGAGACTTTAAAGTACTAGTTGAAGATGAGCTCTTGGAAGAAGTCATTGGCTTTAGGATAAGAATTGGATACATGAAGGCAACTCTTCAAGGAAGAAGTTAGTGTTACTTTACAAAAGATTTAGTTTAGTAGTTGTAGACGAAAATGTGTACTTGTAAAGGATTTTTGTATTACATGGAAGTATATGACTATGAAACTCTAAATACAACCCACTTTTGCAAAAACTTCTATTGTTGTTTGAAGTTAAATAAGACATTGTATGGAATCAAGTGTTATATAAAGTGGAATAACAAGTAGGATGCAAATTTCTACCTTATCCTTAACTTAAGAATAGCAGTAACAAATCATTTTTAAGTACCAAAAGTTTGAGATAAATTTTTAAGTAAACGCCTAGATAGCGAGACGTTATAGTAAAAAGTTGTCATAATTTATTTGTTGATAACTTTATATTTGAAATGTTATATGAGCACAATGATTTAATTATTTATTAAATTCTAGCTACTCATGAATGAAAAGTTTAAAGAAGGATTGTATATCTAATCAGTAAGTTATTTAGAAATCAACATAGGTATTAATATAACATATACATAATTAGCCTTAGAAAATACATACAAAATTTTGATTGAAAATAAGTTTTCTTTACATTTTATTCTAGAAAAAAGTTATAGTTCGAATACCTTATATTAGGTTTTAGTAGTAAAGAGATTTTTTTATCCACACAAATAAACTAATTTCGTAAAGTTAAAATAAATGTTTCTACTTGCCTTTAAAATTACTGCATATAAGATGTTGATGGCATACTTTTTATATAATTGCTTCATGTCATTAAAATTGTAGTCAAGTTTGTTCCCAAATACACATAATATCATTAATTTTAAAGCAATATATAATCAAGGGATATAGTAGTTAATGCTTAAGAGTATCCATTACAAATGATGCAAACTGATATTACAAGTGAAACTATAGAATAGTAAAATTCTCTTTTTTTTTTAAAAAAAAAAAAAAAGGCTCTTTGATCGTTTCCAACCACTTAAAAAAAATTAATAAAAGTAGTTCAAGTGAAAGCAAAATAAAAAGAAAATGAAAATGATGCATTTGACAAAGATAAAATTTATTTGATTATTATTATTTAAGGGCATTTTCTTTTGATTTCAATGAAAGGTCACAATTAAAAAATTTATTATATTTATGGATATAAAAAGATATAAAGGCTATAATAGCTACTACTTTACAGTGTAAAAGGTGCATTGTAACGATGCATAAATGATAAAAGCTTAAGTATAGAAAAAGGAATTTAAAGGCCATTAAAAAAAATAAGAAAAAAATTTTCATATTAAATGTGAAATGATATAATGTAATAAGCTTTATCTATGTTATTAAGGGAAATGATATTAGTAAAATATAATATATTTTAAATTCCTAAATGTTATTAGTAACAACAATATACAAATGGAAAAAAAGTTTCTAAATATTTACATAAATGATATTTAAAAAATCTAATATTTAACTATTTTACTCATCAACAACATAAAAAAAGTAGAACTTTTGCATAAAGATGTGGCAAATAAAACCTAGACAGTGTTACTCTATGAATAAATTATGATAGAATATGGAATTGGAAACCTTACACAAATAATTACTTATCACATTTCTATTTATGCTTATTATACACTCATAGGCAGTATGTCAAAATTCATTATATATACCAACAACTGAAAAGCTATGGTCTATATGTGGTTTTTGTAAATTTATATAATTTGGATATAACTTAATGTAAAAGTAAACATATAATGATGGACATAAATATTATCACATCGATGGTCGTAAATTTAATGGCATAGAAGAAGCATATGAGTAAACATAATCTAGACATCAAGAAAGAAAACAAACCTTTGTTATTAGGATTGAACATAGAAGATCCACAAAAGCAAATATGCAAATATAATATTAAAGTACCAAGGAAAAGAGCAATGGAAAAGAGACAAATGCTTACAAGGAAAGAGTAGAAGAATTAGTTTTAAGATAAAGAAACAAAAGCACCAAGAAAGAGAGTAAAATAAATGGTTTTATTGAAAAAATAGTGGTTAAGAGTAATATAACAAAAATTTATAACGTAGCATTAAAAAAGTTTAATATTAAAAAGTATCATTTTAAATAGGTTAAATAGAAATGATATCATAAACTGAAAAGACGCAAGGTTAAATTGAAATGATATGGTAAATTAAGCGGATGTGACTATTGAAAAAATTTCCAAAATTATATATTATAATATAATTTAGACATACAGTATATGAGTGTATAATATGTATCAATAGGAATCTGATAAATAATTTATATTTGTGTAAGGTTTCTAGTTCCCTATTTATTATAACCTATTTATATAGTAACACCATCTAAGTTTTATTAGGCATATCTTTATGCAAAACTTGTACTTTTTATGTCATTGATAAGTAAAATTGTTGAATATTAAATTTTTTAAATATCTTTTATATAAATATTCAGAAACCATTTCCATTTTTATATTGTTATTAGTAATAATATTTAGAATTTTAAAATACATTGTTTTTTACTAATATCTATTCCCTTAATAATAATAGGCAAATCTTATTACAATATGTCCTTTCACATTTATTATGAAAAGGGTTTTTCTTTTATTTTTTAATTTTATTAATGACCTTTAAATTCCTTCTTCTTAACTTGAGCTTCTATCACTTATGCATCATTACAATGTACCTTTTTGTATTGTGCAAATTAGTGGCTATTATGGCATTTATATCTTTTTATATCTATAACTGTAGTAAACTTTTTAATTATGACCTTTTAATGAAATCAATAGGAAAAGTCTTTGCATAAAAATAAGCAAATAAATTATATCTCTACAAATTGCATCATTTTCATTTCCTTTTTATTTCTCTTCCATTTGAACTACTTTTATTAATTTTTTTTAAGTGGCTAGAAATTATCAAAGAGCTTTTTAATACAAAAAGAGAATTTTACTATTCTATAATTTCACCTGTAATTGATGCTCTTAAGCATCAACCAATATATCCCTTAATTATATATTGCAAAATTAATGATATTATGTATATTTGGGAACAAACTTGACTTTAGTTTCCTCCTTAGAATTTTAATGACATGAAGCAATTATATGAAAGGGACATCATCAACATCTTATATGCAATAATTTAAAAAGTAAGTAGAAACATTTACTATTACTTCATAAAATTAGTTTGTTAGTATGGACAAGAGAATCCCTTTACAACTAAAACTTAACATAAGGTAATTGAGCAGTAACTTTTTTTTGAATAAAAAGTAAAGAAGACTTATTTTCTATCATAATTTTACATGTAGTTTCTAAGACTTATTATGTATATGTTATTTTAATATTTATGTTTTCCCTATTTGATTTCTAAATAACTTATTGCTTGGATGCCCAATCCTTCCTTAAACTTTCTATTCATGAGTAGCTAGAAATTAATAAATAATTAAATCATTGCTCTCATACATTCTTTTAAATATAAGGTTACTAACAAATAAATTATGATAATTTTTTTACATAAATTATTATTTTCATAAAATGAATCTTGGGGATTGCGCGATACTTTAACTAGTTGACACAATTTCAATATCTATTGAAATTACCAATTAATTATTTTGTTTTGTTAATTGTACTATAAAGTGTAACCCTTTAGGTCTAATAATGGTTATTAGTTATCCAACGTAATAGGATAGTTGTGAACAAGAAACCAATATGAAATCTCTTCATCAAATGATATACCAATTAAATCATTGCATGTTAGGTTATCAATGTTTAAATGTTTTATTAGGTTTTTAAGATAAATTAAATTCAATAAAACTTATAATGGCTATGGGCTTATAGGTCATTATTATCTTAACCAAGCTACTCTTTAATCCAATAGAATAATGAATTCTATTTTAACTCATCATTATCCTTTTTATACTTTATGTGGTACCTAATATCAGTATTATTTATGATCTAAATTAAGATTGCATTTAACATCAAAGCACAATGTTCTATATATAAGATATATGAAAATTTCAAGTTTAAGGATTATTTATGCCAATTTATATACAGAAGAGATCAATGATATTAGACATATGGTATCCTCTATTAGTAGGTTAGTGTACTCACTTAACTTTGAGCTCTCCACTTATATAACTTAGATATACTTTCCTCGATCCAATGAGAATGACCTTAATTATATAATATATTAGTTTAAATATCTATATCCCTTTTAGATATTTATCTAATCAAAGATAACTTTTAGATAATATGATATTATGGAATCTAGCTGATAATATTTCTTTATTATAATTTCATATATACTTTAATTATCTATAAGATTTTATTGTAAAATATACACGAGTAAAAAAATATATAAATATAATGAATACTTGCTTTTTACAAATAATATTCATAAATATATTAAAAAGTGTCTTGACACATTATGCACATATTACAATGAATATAAGGTCAAGATTGGAGGCCACCACGTCACCATATTGAAGGTTTTTTTTTTTCTTTTTTTCTTTTTTTCCTTCTAATTTCTTAATTTAATTATTCGAAAGTATGTGGCTTTCCTTTTCAACTTGTTTCATTTTTCAAACCGAAAAATTGACACAGCAAAACTTAATAGGAGTTTTAGTTTTATTTCACGAGAAAAATTCGGACGCTATCATCTGACTTCGTTTGCATGCACAATGGAGCTGCTCAGACGAATCCCCTTGGAGCAAAAGCCTGAAGCTTAAGTCCGTGCAAAAATGGCAACTCTTCCCATTTATATGTACTTCTATGCCATTTGGACGTCTCAAGTCATCATTCAGACGATGTTTAATTTTCTTCGGCAACTTTATGTTTTTGTTATTTATTTCGATTGCAATATATGCCTTTGACGATCAAATTATCGTAAAATATGGTTTATTCTTGTATTCCGAGCATCTTATTGCACTTTTGAAATATTCTTTTGATTGGATGGGAATCAAAAAAGAAATATTAAGTTGTCCCCATATTAAATATGAAACTCTAGTACTATCGTTCTTTTCAAAATTTATACTATTTTTTAACACATCTAAAATTAAACCATAGATTATACCTATCAAATTACTTATTTTCAATTTTCACAGATATAAAAATTTTAGTGAAAATAAAAACATCAATAGAAAGAAAATGGAACCTTGATTGAGTTTTTATTCTTTCAATACATTTTCTTATTATGGTGTGCCATATTGATTTGTATTCATATCCTATAAATTATTCAACATATTCCTTTCTGTCTCGGGAATTACAAAATAAACCGAGCTCCATTTGTTGATTGATTTCGTTTAGTATTGGATCTCCATCCTAAAAAATTGGGTTTCCTCCTTCTACTTAGTAAAATGAACACACAATGGGGACTGGGCTAGGGTTAAGATTTTGATTTGGGGATCATGGCTTCAGTTTTATGGTGATAGTTTAGATTCTAATGAGTTGGTGGTAGGAGGTAGAGAGATGATGCTATCCACCAAGTAACTTTATCGAATGATTCTTTCTTTTTGCTTTTTTTTTTTCTTTTAATTTCTTTAATTTAATTATTGAAAAGTATGTGGCTTTTCTTTTCAATTTGTCTCATTTTTTAAACCGAAAAATTGATTTGGCAAGACTGGAGTTTAGTTTTCGTTTTAATAAGAAAAAACACCTATCTTATGTTTACCATCTGAAGATGCCACCTTGCCAAATGACATGTAGTAATTTTAGTGAATTAAAATTCAATTAATTATTTAAATCGGTACTAAAGAAGCTCTTGCAGGTAAATTGGCAAAAAAAAAAAAAAAAGAAACAAAGAAAAAATCAAAGTTCTGCTATCGGATTTGTTGTTGACTCTAAAAAATGCAATTAATTACATCTATTATAAACGAAGGGTACTGACGGGGAAAAAAAAAAGTAAATGAAAGATCAAGAATGTGCCACCGAATAAAAAGGGAAAGAGTATACTAAAAATCTAATACCAAGTCTTACTAAAAACCTTTAAAAACAAAAAAAAAGTAATTAGTTAGGAATTTCTGCTAAAAAATATGAACAAAATAATAATAAAGAACATGATTATTTGACTTTATCTTCTGCATTCTACCGGTCAACTCTAAAACCACGCAAATACCTCCGCACCTGCGAAAGCTAAAACCCGAAACAGAACAGAAGCATCATTACTGAAAGCGAAGGGGAAGTCCAACCTACAAGCATGCAAATGCAGTCCGCTAGTGTTAGTGTGGACGACCAAACTTCCCATGACAACGTAAACTCTTCTCTTTCTTTTTGTTTGTTAATTCTCTATACACATTGTTTTCCGATCATTTCATCTTCTTTTGTCTTCCTGAGTTATGAATGATAGGTGGAATGTAGTTTTGGTTTCTTTAATGTAGAATACTAATTTTTTTCCTTGGCTAAAGAATGATCTCTTTTTATATGATATATACAAATTCACTTGTTTTCTTTACAAGAACGTAAACAATAATCATATGGGAACAGCCTTTTCAGAAAATTTTACGAAAAAATCAAAAGAAAAACTTACCCCCCCTTGTCATGTTAAGCACAAGAAAAGAAAGCAAAAATGAAACGCCTGACAGGGTAATTAGTTTCAATATCCGTTAGTTTTTGTGTATTTGATTCTCCTACATGTTTATGTGCATGTATTTCTTGTTATTTGTTGTGACAAGTGATGAATGTGGGTACCTTTGAAAGCAGATGTTAATGGGAAAGCTTCTAGATGCCGTGATGATGAGCGTTAAAACGTCATATCCTGCAGCAAAACCTGTTGATGATCTCCGTGGCCGCATCAAGAAACAGCTCGACGAGCTTCTCCCAACATTCAAAACTCCTGAACACCCTCCTTATGCATTGGTTTGTATAATGCTTTCCTTTTTAATGTTGGTTTTCTTTTCCAAACTATGAGGAATGCATAGAGTTAGATGTGTAAGATGCACAAGTCTATGATACATGCCTCTCCTGTTGTGCTTTTCTTCAAATCTATAAACAAAAATAACCCCACGAGTTTAAGATGTCATCATCTTCTCCTGAAATTTTTCACCAAATATTTTCTTACTTTCTATGGTTGAGGTTTATGGCTATTGCTAATAGGAAAAACTCACAGCTTGGTTTATTTGGTTGAGAGTTGTTATACTACCCTCCAAGAAAAACTTGGATAAGTGGCGCTAGACTCTCTAAGGAAAACGTTTCACCATTTAGAAAGTTTTACCATTTATGATTTCTAGCCATCAAGTTGCATAAATTCTCCAGCATTGCTTACCCTCTAAGCATATATCCAATTTAGAGAAAAGGATGGCAATACGTAGATAAACCCATGCATGAGTACAAAGTTCAGTTCCTTGTATAACAAATATCTTCAGAAGAATGTTTATATTTTTTTCATGTTAGATGATTCGCCAGGCAATTGACGAGTTGAATGAAGAAGGGGGTTCGAGTGAGGAATCAATATCAAAATTCATCAAATCTGAATACAAGGATTTACCATGGGGACATTCTAGCCTGCTGAAGCATCATCTAAAGAAACTCAATCAAGTGAAGGAGATTGTGTGTGTGTCTGGTAATCGTTATGTACTCCCATCTCCTGATGTGCCAGCTGATGGCAAATGCAGTAGTCCAGCTACGCCAGAACCAAAGCAGAACCGCAAGAAGCAGCGTTGCCAAATGGAAGGAAGGAAGAGAAATCATGAATCTTGTAGAAGAGACGAGTTTCTGCCCCTGTCTAAAATGATTGAGGAAATAAAAATACAGAACTTGAAGGAAAGACGAGAGGAAAATCTTCCAGCAATCAGGAAAGGGAGAAATCAAGAGGATCAACTAGTCAAAATAGCAGAGGAAGCTCAATCAGGTGATCAAAAAGGAGGAAAGGAGACAGAAGTGAACAGATTAGTCTGTGAAGAGAAAGTTTCTGCATTTGGACTGTCTGAAGGAGCATCTCAAGAAGTTCCAAAGCAGTCGACTACATATGGAGCAGAAGAGGAGCTACAAGGCATAATTGTGGAAAAGCAGACTCAGGAAAGTCACCGGAAATGTAAATTGGATGATGTTTCAAACCAATTAGGGGAGAACATTGAGTTTATTGAAAATCATAATAAACTGCAGGAGCAACAGCCCATGGTTATTATTCATAAAGAAGGATCCCAAGAAAGGCAACAAGTCGAAATGGTGGAACAAACAGGGTGCTCACAGCATTTTAGTATGGTGGAGCAGTCAAAACCATCAGAAGAGCAAGAAAATCAGGTAAGTTGTGGGAACGATCAAGCTCTTGTGCAGCCAAGCCAGGCTGTGAAGCTTGCGACTGATGGGCAGTGGCTTGATGAGGGAAATCTAGGAGATGGGACAAGGCAAACTGATGTAATGGGGGAAGAATCCAAAGGTGAAAAACAAGAGTACAGGATGGTGGTAGAGCAACACCATAGCGAGCAGCAGGTAGTGATATTTGGCCAGCAAACCGAAAGGGAAAAGCAATTGGCTGAAGCCATTAGCAGGATAATGCAGCATAATGACTTCTTGAGACAACAGGTACAGGAACAAGAACATCAATTAAAAGCAATAAATGAGAGATTGTATCTACTTGAGAAACAGGGGGGACAAGAGATTATATCTAGCAGCTCAAACCCTCTATTTGCAAGTCATGATCTAGGGAACTTGGGATCATCGCCTCATGGAAAGGTGAAATACATGCAGTCTACCTTTAGAGAGTTTGTTATTAGTTGTATTCTGAAGCATATTTATCGGATATGTTATTCTTTTTCCATTTCATTACCTACAAAATCTTTACTTAATTCCCTCCACATGTTGATTATCAGGAGAACTGTAACGAAATTCTGAAGAGGTCAATAAGGCTTCAGGAAGAGTTCAGCAAGAGGACAATACGACTTCAGGAAGAGTACAACAGGAGGACTATAAGATTCCAGGAAGAGCTTTTGACTCAAATGACAATGAGGGACTCATCAGCACATCCAACAAATCACGATAATTCGGACTGTGGACAAAATGCAGTTTCAAGAGGACACACAGCTGGGCTCCACCAACAACTGGAAGATAGTCTTCAAATGAAGGCACCTGTTGTCCAGATGATAGAAAGCTCAGCTTATGGTGATTCACCCTCTCATCAAACGTTTGAGCTCCAACAAGGATCAGTTCCTAATTTGAAACGGCTGCCAGAGGTGGACCTGACTGCATTGGAGAATCTGGCTCAAAGAGGGGAAAAACAAATAAGGGTTTCGGAGCATGAAAATCCAACTGGGCAAGAGTTGAATTCACTAGGTTTTCCTAATGTGGTAAAAACATGGCTGGAACAGTTTGAGAAGAAGATTATTGATGCGTTGAGATCGTCTGAACCTAAATTAGGAAACTGTCAGCAGATGCAGCCAGAACCTCAGTCTAGTTCCCTTCCTGAGATGGTAATAGACAGAATGCAACCAACTTTATGCCAGGTAAGTTTATAATCAAATCCCTTATATATGTAAAGTATTTCTGCCGAATTACTTTGCTCAATGCTTGATCTAAATGCTCAAGCCCGATGGAAATGGTGCAGTTGTATTTATTGATCAGCACGCCCCATTGGTATTTATGCACCACATGTACGGTAAGTAATAAACAAATACTAATGATATTTGAAGACAAGGTAGACAGTCGATTGTTTCTAAAAATTACAATTCTTGTTTTGCAAAAACTACTACGTGCAAAAACAATGCTACTACTTGCCTGCTATTAATTGATTTATGTGGCGTGTAAATACCATTGAACCTTTTTCATGAGCTATAATTTCAATTTAATCCGGTCAAGTGGATCATTGAACTGAATTGGTAAGAAATGAGTGTCTAGGGTTTGAACTCACGGCCTGCGCACCATCTCTGATGTTACGGCTGAATTTAGCTCCACAAATAAAGGAAAGAAAATGATGAAAGTGTGATTTCATTTTTATAGTTTAAATGTAACCGATTATAATGCCATTACTACCTCGATCTGCAGATTGGGAAGGAGCCATCACCGGGGTTCTCCACCCAAATCCATCCGGTCAATTCAGTGCCAGAAACATCAGAGCAATGTCGTGTTTTACTCCAACAACAAGGACAGCAGCTTCACGGAGAGACACCCCGTCGAAGCCGAAGACAAGAATCTGAATTGATGCATCAACAGTTACAAGGGCAACACCTCAGTGGAATGGAACTGCGCTCTCAAGTCACTACCCCTATTGGTGCCTTGGATGGAATTGGGAGTGGAAACGATACTCTACCTTCGCTGGATAACTCTTTTACTGTCCCCTCAGGGAATGCTCTGTATCAGCTGCCAAAAGTGCCAGGCCGTGGCCAGGTTCATGGTCGAGGACGACGCCGAGGCCAAGGTCGTGGCCTTGCTGCACAAACATTGGATGTTAACGGAATAATGGGGCAGACTTTGCATGAGGATCATACTAACGATCATCAGCAGTGGCAGGTATCACTTGGTGAAAGACGTGGTCGAGGGCGACGGCGAGGGAGAGGGCGAGGTCGAGGTCGAGGTCGAGGTCGAGGACGTGGTAATACTACAGAAACCTCAGATCCTGTGACTTCTGAACAATCAGCATTGCCTCCTCAAAGCACGCCAAGGCGCGGGAGACCTCCTAAAACTAGAAATGATACGACAGATGCTGTTGCATCCGCGTAAAAGTTTCTTAGCATGAATTAGCGGTGATCTGTAGGCAATAATTAGCCTTTTATTTTATGCGAAGGATGAGCATTTGGTGGATCTATTTAGCGATGCAATTCAATAAATAAATGTTTTACCCTGCTGCCTTTGCTTTGATCTGGTTCTCCTTCACGATTTTCTTAAAATCCAAAACAAATGTACACATGTAAAGAGATATTTTATATGCCCTATATGTATAAATTACATCTTTTACTATTATAGTCTTATTTTTCAGGGAACGGTCCAACCCTCTATTCCACTCTTAATTTACATTTCATTACATCTGAACTATTAAATTAATTATAAATTTAACAGTCCAAATTTAAAAGAATTTATCTCAATGGTTGGATAAAAAACTGAATTAATCCTATTAAAATAGGATCGGTCCATATATTATTATTGTTATCATTGTTATAAGCAAGAATACATTATTGTTTCTTCTCAATGGAAACATTTATTGTCTATCATCCCTTGAGTATGTATAAAAATTTGTCCATAATATGCAATTAGTCCTAAAAGCAATCAAATCCTTTATATTCTAATTGGATTATTTAAGTTTCCTCTACTTGTGAAGTTGTACAGAATCAGTTTTCAATAATTTTTATGATACGTCAAACTTACGTGGTATAATAACATAAATATAAAGAAATTAAATGACTCACTCGAAATATAAATGGTTAAATTGAACTTTAGTATAATTGTATAGAACTTAAAGACTTATTGAAGAAATATAAATGGCTAAATTGAATTTTAGTATAATCAATATAACATATAAGACTTACTGAAAATATGAAAGATTTAATTAACTTTTGATATAGCTGTTGAGGATTTTAATTTGCCTCTCCCTCCCTCCTTCCCTCCCTTCCTCTTCGCCAAAATATAGCTTTTCGAAGGGTAAAACATGAAAGATTTAATTGACTTTTGATATAGTTGTTGAGGATTTTCAATGTACCTCTCTCTCTCTCTCCCTCCCTCCCTCCTTCCCCACCAAAATATAGCTTTTCTAAGTATAACTTAAATACAATTTGTAGACCAGTCAGGAGGTCTAGTTACATGGTCAACATACAATAAATAAACTAAAAGACTTTGAGGATTATGATCCCAAAAACATATACACAAGCCCCTTTTAGTCTAAAGAATCCTTAGCAACTAATCACAAGAGTTCCCTTCTTGTACATACTGCCAACCTGTTCTCACCTCCTAACAGTCATCCAAGCTACTAATCTAACGAGTAACTCAATCTGGATCTACTCGCTTGCTCCTTTTATATATTTTTATTCATTTTTAACATCATTTAATTGTATTTTTTTAATTGCTTCAATAATCCTCTTCCATGCATGTAATTTGATTTAATAAATTTTTCATGTTTAAATTATATCATTTTAGTACAATTAACTTTTGCATACATAGCATAAGTGTGTGCTTACTACTATATACATATATAGATATATATGATATATGCATGTGTTTGTTTTGTTATAATGTAATATGACAAATATACATTATATAGCATATAACATCACATATATGTTGCTAATATATGTTTTGTGATATTACAATATAATATAGATATATATGTTGTATAGTATATAACATCAAATAAATATTATTCTATATGGTCTGTTATAATATAATATATCAATACATATAATATATTATTTAGATGCCTATATGTAATAAATAATATAATATTACCATATATATTCAATTACAAAAATACAATGCATTTGTCATATATATTATATCATAACATATAGTAAACATATTGTGATATATATATACATATATATATATATATATTTGTATCCTTGTAAATATTATACTATGTGTGTGTACGTCCTTATGTCACAAGACTTCTACTTCAGGATGCTCCTGTGCAGTACTTTGCTCTTGAAGCAATACAAGAAGACTAAGTTTTGCCTAAGCTACAACAAACATAAATTTTAGAGAGAGAAACTTCAAAGAGAATCCAAATTCACTAACAAATGAATGACTTACAAATGAGGTCTAGCCCCTTCATATATAAAAGGCCTTTTTAATTGAATAGCTAAGACTAATTAATCTAATGATGATGATTAATTCCTACCTAGTACCATCATTTTTACATTCACTTATGTATATGTACTACATCTACTAATATACATAAAATCTGGACAATCAGATTTCCAAGTTCTTCGGGTAAGCCTCCATTTTGGACTGTAAAGGACTGGTGCATCCTTATTGGCCCCTTATTAGATCATAAGTTAGGACATTAAACAAATTAGCCATGACATTCTCTCCCATCCTTCAATAGCTTTATGCTTTTATACTCATAGCCCATCCTTCTTACCGATGTCCCTATTTTTCTTATAACTGTAACATTCCTTAACAATTCACCATCTCTAAAAATGTATTGCCTTAATCATTCCCAACATGTCCTTCTCTATTACGACTTCAACATGCTCTAACATGTCTTTTGGCCCTAATCTTTACAAGGTCTTAACATCTACTTCCCTTAAAATCTCCCCCACCAAAGACAAACTTTCCTCTTCCTTAGGTGACCCAGACTTTTATCATCATCTATAATTTGTATTTCTAGGATGAACTTTGTGGCTATATTAGTTTTCTTTGTTATTGGAACTATGTATTGTGACTTCCTAATGAGAAAGAACATACAGTTAGAGCGAGGGAGAACAATGGCATCAATCATATCTTAGACATCCATTTCGATGACAAACTCAAAGTCATCTATGGCCTATAAGGACTACTAATATATTCTCCTTCTTGCACTAGCTACTATTGCTAAATCTACATTTTTTCTTTTCAGCAAACCCTAATATTAAGACTATCCAATTTACAATCTTAAGTTAAGTTCAACTTTAATTCTCTCAACCTTAAGCCTATCCTTTGAAACAAACAAATGATAAGCACTTACTATCATATTCATTTTTTTTCCCAACCATCTTAACTTCAATTATACATGAATCCTTCCAGCTCCTTAGTAGCTTGAGACCTAATGTGTCTAAGAAGAATAATTCGTTAAGGCTTATGACAATAAAGAAGGTTGATATGTCATTGCTAAAGAAGACAAGGACCGGCAATATTGGAGGAATGGGTTGAGACCCACTAAAGCTCAAAGGTTAATGATGACAGGAGGCGGTTAAGATAAACTCATGCACAAGCATATAGATATGACACACCACAGTCACTTCACATAAACTAAACAACTTGCTAAATATAAGGCATTAACCAAGCTAATTAAGTCAGTCGCAACTAATTCTAGAAGGAACTATATAAGAGCTAAATTATGTAAAATGAACTTATAAAATACAAGAACAATCTATAGAGAAACAATGTATAAGGGTATATGCAATTTAGTTCAGTATGATCTACCCCAATTTACTGAACTATTTACCGAACTAAACCTAATATAACAATTCATTTTTTAAAAAAATATTGAACCTAACCATATAGTTCCTTTTATAAATTTTTTATACCTAATTAAAACCGATTCGATCCAATCTATTTCATAGTTCAAACTATTTACGTCAAATTTGTTAAACATTTTTATTCCAACAAAAAAAAATTTTCTATTAAACTTTTATATATTTCTATTTAATTTCTTATATATTTATTATGTGTAACAATGCTTAGCAAAAAATTACACAAGATCTTAATAAACCCAATTTGATTAGACAAAAATAAAAGACTCTATCCCTATGAACAATAACAATGAGGGAGAAGTAGAGTTACTCGTCCAAAAGTGATACGAAGAAAATAAAAGAAGCATACCAAAAACATGAAAAGAGATGAAAAACACATAAAGAGCACCAAAATCAAACCTTAACTTGAAAACATATATAAAAAGGACAATTTAGAAAAATAAACTTTCTAAATAAGAAATTTCATACGGAACTCACTAAAATTAATTTCAATTATTGAACTAAAATTAAGATAAAGAAGAACAAGATATGAAAATTTTGATAAAATCCACAAAGATTGATGGAAAAAAGAATAAAAAAGGTACAAAATAATTACATTAATTTTTTTGTTTAACTAAATGTTCAATTCAATTCAAAACGATTTAGTTCTATTTGTTTCCCCCAATCGATTCACAAATCGAATGGTTTGCAAAAAAAAAAAAAAAAGAAACAATTTTTAGATTCAATTCAGTTTCATTCCATTTACAGTTCGATCCGCAATTTGAGGTTTTTTTTTTTAACCTAACCCTAGTAAAGTATATCTACTATTCAATTATATAGATCGTTCTTATAACTAATTAAGAAAAGGGTATTTATACCTGTCTCTTTAGGGAAATTACAATTAAGATAAATTACTAAAAAGGGTTGTTGTCTTAAAAAAGTAAGATATTGAAACTGTTGTACATAAAAGGGCAAATTCATAAGAAGATACAAAAGAGTATCCTTAATAGATAGTAATCATACAAGTGTTAGAGACAGGTGTCACTAATTGTGTAGAATTAACTTAGGCATAAGATGAAGCTACCTTTACGTAAACTAGAGTCAAGTCGACTACTATTTTGTATAGGCTTCTATCTTAAGCAACTTGGCAACTGGTGATCTAGGGGCTGGCAAGAGCTCAAGTAGGCAAGTGCTTAAGTAGGTCAACTTCTAAAGAAGGTAGCTCGAAAATAGCTTAGACAAGTTAGCAGTCGAGTTGGCCAAGCTACTTAGGAGCTCAAACATGGTCTAGAATGGAGACAAAGCCGTGAGTGATAGGTTGCAAGTCGGTTAGTAGGATAGATTATGTCGGCAGAACAAAGTTGACTTTTCAGGAATTAGGTAAAGGGAGACAATCCAGCATGACATGCTCGCTAGTCCCTTAGCTTAAGCACATGTAGAGGGGTCTATAAAGTTGATTCCTATCATCCTTTGAGAGTTAGTTAGGGTTCAGATAGCTATCTTGCTAGGTTTCTTCTTCCTTAGGTATGTATGGGCTTCAATTGACAATGTTAAATGTGTCAAAAACTCTATACTCTTTCGGTATCTTTAACCGATAAGCATTGTCATTGATCATCTAAAATACTCTGAATGGTCCTTTAATTTAAGCAAATAGCTTACTTTTTCTTCTATTCAAAAATCTCTCTTTACTCAATTGTAACCAAACAAGGTCACCTGGCTAAAATTGCCTTTCCTTTCTCCTTTGAGTCTTTCATTCTAGCTTCTCAGTAGCTAAGTAGAGTTAGTTAATCACTTTTAATATATGTGTTACAAAGCTTAAGCTCAACCTTTGGCATTAGGGTCTCCATTATGCTTAGGTAAGGGCATTTAATCAAGAGGCAGGTGATGATTGAGACCACAAACTATTTCAAAATTGTTTGTGATGCTATGTACAACTTAGTTGTAGGCAAATTTTACTACTGGCAAGCACATCTCCTAGTTGACCAAGTCCCTTCCTACAATAGTTCAGAGTAGAAAACTTGAAGTTCTATTAACAACCTCTATATGTCCATCTGTTTGAGACAATAGTCCTTGGTACATCGTATAGCCTAATGACCTCCTACAAGAAAAGAAAAGTGATAGCCCAAGCATCATAAGTCTTGTTGCAAGCCATGAAGTGTGCTATCTTGCTGAATCTATCCATGACAATCATAACTAAGCCTTTAGTTTGAGAAGTTCTTGATAGGTCGATGACAAAATCCATACTCAACATACCCCATTCTCTTTGGTGATGAGTTTGGCAAGGAAAATAAGTGCATATATGGGTTCTCAAGGCTCCAAGCTGAGCCATTGCACTATGGGGGAGCTTCTCGTGGGCATTTCTGACCTTACCCATAATTTGGCAAGTTAAAGCCTTAAGAGCTTATACATACACTAAGTCTCCTTGTCAAACTCATCACCAAAAAGACTAGGGGAGCAAGTGTCAATAGGCTTTTTTTGGGTATTAGCCCCCAAGTTGAAACCAACCAACTCAAGGTTTGGGCTAAGCTTAGTTTAAAGAACAGTTAAGCCTCATCTCACTTTCAATTAAAGGGTTCTATTCCCTCATCAACTCTACCAACTTAAGTATCAAAATGGCTATCAATAAAGATTTCTACTCCTCAATCTATAAATAAGAGATGGGGCTCCTAGGTAAAGGACTTTATGGGTTTTCTCTCCCTTTCTCTTTCAATTAAGGGTTCTACTGCCCTCTCACCTCCATTGACTTAAATATCAACTAACCATAACGGAGTAAACTGCGGCACCCTATGAAGCGTATTTTGTCTTGAAGGTAACCATACAATAAAGCAAAGATTACTTGTCAACATTGTGTTATATATGTTTTTTCACAAGAAAGTATTATTAAGATATGTTAATTCCAACTAGTATATTCTTGGAAAAATAAAATCGATTTTACCAATACTAAATGGTCACTACATGTATATTGTCTTTAGTATATAAAGTAACAGCTTTGTTCGACTTACACCCACTTACAACAAACTTATCATACTTTATTTTCATGTGACACGAAATACTTCACTAATACCACCAATTACCCCAGAAAATAAGAAAAAAGAAAACTAAATGCTCTCAAAAATGATTTAATGGGTAATATATATTATATATTATGTGCATGTAGTGTATAATTACTAATAAGATATTGACATATATACCGTATGAAATTTACACGTATTGATTTATAAACTATTCTTTTCATTAATATTCGTAATAATATTTTATCTATATTTTATTTAACACATGATGTATAATACTTATTGAACCATTTTTCACTCCAAACATCTAACCTTTCTCTCTCCACTTTCTTCGTTAAATTATCTTTTTATTCTATTTTTTTCCTCAAAATAAATAGTTTTCACATGCACATTAAGTGCTTAATCTAACCATTATATATTGGATAGTGCACTTTAAACTTTCTTGTATACATGCTTATCAAATAAAGATATAACATTTTTAACATGCGCCATAATTTAATATAATATATACAATACAATAAACTATATTTAATTATAAAATATATATCGCATCTATAGTATATTTTATAAATATTACACATCAAATAGAACATATAACATATGTTAAATACCCATTTCATATTATTATTATTATTATTATTTATAGAATATACATATTGAAAGGACGTGCATACATAACGAATTTGGTTCTTTTCTAGATGAGCATCTCTAGCTAAAAAGTGATAAAATGGTATAATCAATATAATTTATAGTATATTTATTTCGGCATAAATGTACTTACATATATATATATATATATATGAGCAATATTATAGTTTAGATCTTAACTTTATCATTTTTTACAATTATATACTTAAAATTTTAACTTATCTAATTATATATCCAATTGAAGATTTAGTTGTCATAGTTTATACCTTAATTAACTTCAATCCATATTATTAGTCTAATTACACGGTCCAGCAAAAAAATGGCTACCTACAACCTTAGGGGGTTCATGCAACCCCCATAAGATTATAGATGGCCACAAAAAACTACTAATAGATTACACAAACTACATTTTTAAAGTAAGCCACGACTCATATTCTCCTAGGAGGTGGCTAGCGACCACTAATAAGAGGTCGAGCAAGCCCCCTAAAGTGATGAGTAGCCATTCCATCAGTTAATCGTGCTAAATGAACTAATGATATAAATTAGAGTTAATCGAGATATAAATCATGATAATTAAATCTTCAATTGAGTATATAATTAAATAAATTGAAACTTTGAATGTATAGCTGCAAAAAGTGGTAAAGTTGAAGTATAAATTGTGATATTGACCATATAATATATATATATATATATATATATTAGATGAAGACAGGTCCATATGCACATAAAGCAATATATACAATCATTATTATATATAAGATTGTTACGTACTATTATAAAATAAAACCACATAAAAGAAAATATATTATCCCCAAATTTATGGATTTTGAGAGATGGAAATGGATCCTCACTAGTTTCTTTCAATTCTCCTTAGTTTATCCCTTTTTTATGTTATTACATATGAAATTATAAAAAAGAAGATAATGTTACGAAGATATCACATATATATTCTAAAAAATTTTAACTATCGATTTAGAAATTGATTGAAATTAAGGATAAATAAATAGAAAGCATCAAAATCCGAGATAGATTCTTCTAAAACATGCCAACATGTATAGGTATAATCATGTACATAGCTATAATCATTTAGTTAAAATTATTTAGAGCACCCATGTAATCCATGATTTTAACTAAATATTCAAATTATTTACTTATTACATTTATAAACGACAAGCGTTTCCTACACTAGAACTGATAAAAGAGATAGAGTACACATATTATATTAGATTAGACATGCCAAAAATATTAACACATATAAATAGATATATGTATATCTTACGCAAGATTATACAACTCGGAAAAAATAGCGCGAATTGGCTAAAAGCTAGGAGCGCGTTCTCGCTTTTCGACCGTTGGGATATCGTGGGAAACTTATTGTTAAACTCAGACTAACCTAAGCTTACTTTCCTAAATTACCACAACAAAACCTAGTATTTAAATTATTTATTTATCAGATTTATTAATGACTAGTTTCTCCTAAACTGGAACTGATATTATATGGAGATAAAGTGCACATTTCATATTAGATTAGATATTACCACAACAAAACCTAGCATTCAAATTATTTAATTATTACATTTATTAATCGCAAGTATTACCTTAACCGAAGCCGATATTATATAATGATAAAGTGCATATTTTATATTAAATTTAGATATTACAAATAATAATAATAATACAAATATACATTAAACAAGTTTGGCGAATATACAACTTGAAAAAACCGCGCCAATTAGTTAAAAGCTGGAAAGGTTTTTCGCTTAGCTTTCCGACCGTTGGGGATAATACAGGAATCATGTTAAACTGAGACTAAACCTAAGGTTTTTGCTTTCCTAAATTACCGCAATAAAATCTATTCGAAAACACAGAGATTTTTAAGGTTGTTGCATACCTTTTTTAAAAGTTGCTGCATATCTTTTTGCAATCGCACTGTATATCTCTATCTCTATTCTGTTCTTGATCTCTTCATACAAGAAGAAAGCTTTCAGACGCTCATTCACGTTCTTTCCCATCTAATCTAGTCTCAGAAAATTAGTCGCTCATATTCGTTATCATACTTTTCCTTCATCTTCCCAACAAGATTATGGCAGACGACGACAGTCACGTTCGTTTCGCCAACCTGCATTTACTGGCCCATGTTGCCTCTATTCTTTCCTGCATGGAAAACGCGGGTCGTTCACAGAGGAAGGAAACTCCTTTCAGTAGGAGACCCAGAAAAACCCTGTCCGAGTCATGGTTTGTCATCTCTCCTAAGGCTAAACGGTGCGGTAAAAGGAAGATTACACGTGTGGAGGAAGATAAGGATACCGATAGTAGCGGAAAACGTAGGAAAAAGAACAGTAACGCCACCGCCAAGGTTGACGACTCCAACTCGGAGACACTCCCTACACCTTCTCCATCCGAAGGCATGCTTGCTTTGGTCCGTGCGAAGGCAGGTTCCGATCTCAACTTCTTAATCCGTAAGCAGATTTATAAAAGCGACCTCAACCCCCATCTTGGAAGATTATCTGTACCGTGTCGTCAAGTTACGGCACGTGGCTTTCTAACTAAAGAAGAAGAAGAGATGGCTACGGGTAAAGAAAATAAAGGAATTACGGTTTCCTTGATCAGCCCTTCCCTGGATACCCCACAAGACGTGAGTTTTCGACAGTGGGTAATGAACAATTCATCCATTTACGTTCTTTGTGGTAAATGGACTAACGTCATCAAGAAAAAGATCCTCAACGAAGGAGACCATATACAGTTGTGGTCTTTTAGGGATGATACTGGAAAGTTGTGTTTGGCCCTGATAAAGGAAAACCAGAACGAAGATACTGCGATAAGCTCCCAGTACCAAAGTGACATCACCACAGAGACATCAGCATGAAGATCGTCGCTCCAGTTCTCTCCACAAGGATGATAGTGTGTCCCAGCAAGGTGGGGGGGTGGTCTTTGTTTTTTTTCTTCCCCCCTTTTGAAATTGGTTACTGATTATTGATCAGTTAAATGATATGTATAGGGTAATTCTTCGGTCCTTTAATGTCAATGTTAGATACTATTTCATATTGTACAGAGTTTTGAATTTAATCATAGTTCCAAATTTTATTAATCGATAATTATTTTTCTTTTTTTTTTCTATATATATATATATATTATTCTAATTTATAAATTTTCCTGTTATCTTTAATTACATTCTAAAAAAAATTCTCATAATATGCTTGATATGCAAGAATGGAATAGAATGAAATTGCAGTTTTCAATTCAACTATATTTATTATATCTCAAAACAGTCATGATTCCTAATGGATTTGGTGTTGGATTAATCAGAAAGATTTGGATGGACACCTCCGGCAACAGCTCCTTCCGAATCTGCATGTCGTGAAATATAAAAGGTATTTAGTGTTAGTAACTTAAGAGATAGGACGAAGTTTTAACTTTTCTACTTATTTTACAATTTCTTAGGTTAATTTTAGATAATTTTGAGGCCACTGTTGAGTAGAGCAGAAGCATTAAGGCAAAATTATGTGGATACTTCTCATATATTTGGAAGATTTTAAATATAACCTCACCTGGCATGAAGTCTTGCGTTCCCCAGTCCATTGCACCGCGATTCATAGGGTTGCCGCCGGAAATTATGAGCCTCAATGAATTATCCATGCTGATAATTTATTAGTCCGTTAAATGATTATCTAGATCTAATCCAACGGGCCAATGATTGTACCTTTTTGTGATTTTTGCGTCACAGTCGATTAATGGATACGGATAGCTGGTTTTGTTTTTTTTTTTTGGGAAAAGAATTGCAAATTCGGTACGGCTTCAATTGTTAAATTTTATAGAATTCTGATTTAAGTGCTGCAATTTTTCTACTTGGAATTTTTGTTCATCTTTGTGTGGAAAGGGGGATCTAATTATAGACGTATATACATTATACTAAATCCTGTATGTTGGATAATAATCCTTTTGAGAGTCCACGCATGTGCAAGGACTCAACTTCTCATGAAGCACTTTCTCCACCGTGCCATAGATTAAAAGTGGACCTCCCACTGTCATTTACAAATGTTGCATGTACCAAAGCCAAAGGCCGGTTTTGCAAATTATTTTATTGAGGCAAAACACGACCAATGACAATATAATGACACGAATCACCATTCATACTTGTAATACAAGATGATGAAACATTTAAGTGCAAATACTCCATGACAGACCACAAACTGGCTTGCAAGCAGCTTTTACAGATGAAAATGACTCCACAACCCCACTCTCTAATTTTACAATACCCATAAGGTTTTTGTCACAGAACAGACTCAAGCATCAGATGAATAAACTCTTGTGTGGCATGAATCATTGAAAAACTAAAACAGAGGATTTCATTGGTCCAATCAACAAACTCAGGCATCAGATTGATTTCCTAGCTACAATGTCTATCAGATGTACCAGATTAGAGCAAAACTAACAGAAAAATAGTTTGAACGGCTATACAACAATGTTTATCAGCTACTATTGATGGAAGATATGAACTTGTTATCAAAAGTCAGCGGAATCCATCATGTTGTAAAAACAAAATATATATGCTCACTAATTGTCAAACATAACGATCTCATGGCTATACAAATACAATCTGTCAGCTCAGTCAGAACTATACAAATTAACAGCTAAGGTAAAATCACTTTTCACTCTTTTCCAATCTTGTCTGAAGGATCTTAGCTTGGGTAAATGAAACCGATTATTGGAATGCAGCCTCTCACCATGGTCTCCATATATGTGCAAATACGGTATATACTAAAATCAGATAGATGGGATAAAAGAGATAAATAGTTAAATACTCGTATCTTTTCAAATGAATTATATAGAAATACCTTTTTAACAAACTTATCTTTCACTAGTGCCCATTGACATCTACAGGCATTTTGCATTGATTTTGTGATTTTTACGGTTTATATTTGGGTTTTTCCAAGCTTTTTCATTATGGTTTTTGCAAAAGATCTAGCAATTCAGGCATTGTGGTTGGGATTGATGATGAGTTTGTGTTTTCCCAAAGGAGATGTATTTTGCTGATTGTTGTCTACTGACGGAGCTTTTACTTGCGTATGTTATACGTGATGGTAGCTACCAGGTCAGCTAATGTCTTATTACGGTACACAGCTACTACCCAGAATGCATTCCGTACACAGTCGATTTTTGTTTAAAAAGGATCCTAACTCAAAAATAAGGAAAATATAAAAAAAAAAATAACAATAGACAAATGATGAAAATAAAAAAAATAAGAAAAAAAAATTATAAAGATGTTTTAGATTTTTAGGAGGTAAATTATTTTAAGATTAATAATTTTAGTTTAGTTCAAATAGTTATTTTAAAGAGTTGCGTATTTTGAATACAATTCAATTGTATTAAAAATTGAAGCATGAGTGAAGTATTTAATATGAAGTTAGTTTGAAATCATGAATTTAAGTCTTGTTAAATACAAAAAGCGAGTTACGTGTTGAATCATTATAAAATATATGATGATTTGGATTTAATTTAATTTTTATCAAATCACATTAAAATTAATATAATAGATATAATTTGATTCGAGTTTTATAAATAGGGATCGTGTGGGATAAAAGAGAAATTTTATTTTAGAAAACACCCATACTCACCGCAACAACAGCAGTGTAGTACAACAAAACTTCAGATATCCCACGTCCACACCATCCTTACTGAACCCAAACTCATAAACCAATTCACCAACGCGAGATCCACATACGCCACGCACTTCACCGCTGCACTTCATACGCCCACAACCAGACACGACCCATGCGTGACACAGCCCTTCACCACACTTTCACTCACATTGTACTCTGCGTCAGTTCAAGTCGCAGCCCATACAATCGAGCAAACAGCAGCGATGATAACTAAACCATGCAACTGCAGCCACACAACTGCACGACAGCAGATCCATCCATCATCCTCGCCCATTGATGATCAACAAGACCGAACGCTGCACCTTGCACAGCAGAACACAGCCTACACTTACACGCTCGTAAACACTCAATGGCCAAACACGTTTGAAGACAGTACAACGCGCTGCCATACTCATGCCCACGTCCTGATTGCGTGCCCGAACCGCACACGCAATCACTAAGCACCAAAATAGATACGCACACTCCCAAAAGAACGGAAATTCTTTTTCTTCGTCCCTCACATTCACGATTGTCCATCCACCATGATTCATCAGCCGCTCCACACTTCAGCACTTCACAACCCCTCCACTTTAAACACAACACAACAAAGTGTATTCTCTTTGACAGAACGCAAGCAATCACCCTGACATGTTTTACAAAAACTGCAAGAAACTGACCGTGATGGTCAAAGATCGCGCCGTTGGAGACACGATTTGCTCTGAATGTGGACTCGTACTGGAATCTTTTTTCATCGACGAGACCTCCGAGTGGAGAACCTTTGCGATCAAGTCCGATCCGGTTCGTCATGGTGGATCGTTGAATCCTTTACTAACGGACATGTGGATCATCGACGGTGGTTACAAAGACGAACGGAAAACCCAGTGATTTCTTGAACTCTTCGTCAGGGGATTGGCAAGGACAAAGTGCGAATCCTGATTGCAACTTGATTCAAGATTTTTAAGTCTATAGTTACAATCTCCGGTATCGATCCCGTTCGTGTCGATGGACCATTGACTCCTTTACTAACAGACGGTGGATTCTTGAAGGTCATTACGAAGCCGAATGGAAAGCCCGGCGAGTTCTTGGACTCTTCGTTGGGGGAATGGCAAGGACGCAGCGCTTAGGACCAATCGATATTCAGTAGTTGATATGATAACGTGTAGGGTTACGCCGCGCGAGCCAAGGAACAATTACAACCTCGCTAAAATTACACGCTTGCAAAAGGAAACCGATTTTCTATTTAACCCAACGCGATGAGCCAACCTTCCACGGCAGCAGCTCATCTTCGAATCAGCCTCGATCCATAGCACCAAGGACAACAGCAAGTCCTCATCCAGATTCGCACGGCCATTATCCAAGCTTCACCGTACTGCCGACGTTCGGCCTTCTTCGATTTCTTTAATTTTTATTTTTTTTTATTTTTATTTTATTTTATTAGATACTAGTGGTTTAGCATAATTTATTTATATAATAGTTTAAGATATTTCTTTTAGTATTATATAGATTAAATATTGATTTAAGTAAATATTTATTTAATAATAATAATATGGATACATATATATATATATATATATATATATGTCTGGGTGTTGCTAGGATTGGTTTTTATAAGGATTAGGTTTTGTTTAAAGATTCATTACATAGAATATCGTTTTTCTTTAAATAAAAATAATGAAAAAACTCATTTAAAAAAATAGGACTTTTAGAGAGCTTTTTTTTTTAATAATAAAATCACTCACGAGTTAAGACCTTCTTATGTTTTGTTCAAATAAATCGAATAAATTAAAACGTAAACTCGGTCAGTTTTTAAAAATTAAAATCAATTAATACACTAAAATTTTTCGGAAAGAACTACGATTCGACTAATAGGTACATAAACACCTTTAAGATGATAATAAAATCTGTAAAAACCTATGTTCTTTTTTTGTTTTTATTTTTCATTTTTTTCTTAAAAATATAAAAAAGATAATTTGAAAAATAAATCTAATTTTGATAAATAAATAATAATACTTGTTAGAGTTTAATAAGTTAACTCTTGAATTCGAAACTTTCTGGTTTTTCACTCAAATTGAAATCGAAGATTAGTAACCAAATCGTAATCAATTTATTCAATTAATTATGATTTCTCTTTTTCTCGATTTCGGTCGAGTGGTAATTTCAAAAATTTTCCTAAATAAAAACCTGGAATTTTATGATTTTTTTAGTCGATGATTAATATTAAATAGGTTTGAATTTAATATTAATCAATAAGTGGAAAATCAATTTAAAACAAAGAAAACCAAATTTTATCCTCGACACATTCGTTAAATTCATCATAACCTGTGCATTTTCCATACTAGCTTTCCCAAACAAGAGGATATCATCCGAAAAAAGCAGGGGATAGCTTAAGATCTGTTCCTCTCTATTTAATTGGCTTCTACATAGCCAGATTCATATAGTAATGCATGGCTCTTCTTTGCATCTCCATCACTAGGATGAAGAGATAAGGGATCTCGGGTCTCTCTGCTGAATTCGGAAATCCGGTATAGATGCCCCATCTAATAGTACTTCAAAGTTGACCGAAGCAAAGCTAGGGAAAACTCACCACTCGGATTACAAGGTTTAATTCAAGATGGTCATAAGCTTTCTGTAGATCGAAATTGACCGTCATCCAGCATTTTGATCCTCTTTTCTCCCCAATATTGTAAAATCTCTTGGAAAACAATGAAATTATCCGACGCAGCTTACCCAAAATAAAACTGAATTGTTCTGCTCTAATAGGATCGTTAGCAAAGGTCGTAGTGTCAACTATAATTTTTGTAACCACCTTATAATATTTGTATGTAGACTGATGGGCTTAAAATCCTTAATCATGTTGGCTCCCAAAAACTCGAAATGAAAACAATAAGGGTCTTATTCAACTCTAGGAACATCTTGGCTTTCTCAAAGATTTCCCAAAAACTTTTGAAGAAACAAATGTGGAAACCATGCACTCTAGGTGTTCTACTGTTCCTTATAAACCGTATTGACCTTTTTATTTCTATAGCCGTAGTGATACATCGAGTTCTTCCTTACGAGCCTCCAAAAGACATTTACTCATATTTTCCCATGAAAAAAGCTCTTTCAGGTTATACGCTTTCCTTGAGGAATACAATGCAAAAATGTGACCCAAGTCGTATTGTCAATTCCTATGGTCATCAATCCACCCCTCCCTCTTCTCCCCTCTCTCTCAATTAAATATTTTTTTTTTTTTTAAGCTTTGATAGCCTACTTCTCTTCGGCTATCAAAACTTAATTTCGGAGCTCTTAAGAATTTCTAGAGTAAATCTTCCTTTTAACATCCTTGATTGGGGAAGTGATAACTCATTTTTACTTATCAATAATTCCAAACACCTCCCTAATCTACTCTCTAAGTCTACTAGCAAAAAATATTCTACGTCTTTCGAAATACGGAAGTCCAGATCAGTCCAGTAGGCCCTCCTAGAATACTAGAAATTAGAATGGCCGTTCCACCTTGCTCATAATCCGAACGACCTTAGATTGCAAGGTCCAACTTGGATTTTGGGCTCATAGTGAGAAGAATCAAAGATTAGGAGGAATCAAATATTGGTTCCATTGATTTTTTAAAGTGAGAAACTTTTGTTTTAGGGTAGAGATTCCTCCATTGACAATTGACCCAAGCTCTATCAATGTGTGTTGGGATAAGGTTGAATAGAGCTTGTCACAGCCTAAGGGAAGAAGACTACATGGAGGCAGAGGACCTCGGTTATGTGCATAACCATTAAAGATATTTCATCATTTCAACAAAATATAAGAATAAGCAATCTAAGTTGCCACAAAAGTAAAATGATCCCTTAAACTTAAGTTTTGACTAAGTTTAGTTCATACATTAACTCAATTTGGCTTTTGAATTGTGTGACTGGCTAATTAAGAACCAATGTGGAAGAAAGCCTAAAATGGTCCAAACTTTGTTAGCCAAATTCAACTAAATACCAATCAGCACCAAACTAGAATATTTTTCATGTACAATAGCTTGATTAAACATCAATAGGATTTTGGGATCAGATAGAATTGCAACTAAATTAAGAGCCAAATAGCACTTTCATAATAGCACAGAGAGCATATTCATGGCTTTGGCCTTCTCTTTTGCTAAGTAGTCTCACTTATACAACAATACTAATCAATGTTTAAAATTATATAAAGTCTAGAATGAACAAATTTGACAGGAATCATATACAAGATTCAGTCCTTTAAGCAGGTGACAGAATTCAACTTTCCATAGAGAGCATTTCAAAGTCAAAATAAAGAGCACTGCAGTTGAAAATCAACTTAAAAGCTGCTCTAAGAAAGTAGCGGCATAAAATCACTTTTGAGTTTTGAATAGTTTAACTGCAAGGCTATACTGAACCTTGGCTAAACGAGTACTTCACCACAGTTTGAATAAAAGTAATACAAGCACAATCTTATAAGTACAGTCCCGCAAGATTTTAAAAATCACAAACCCACTCCAAGTTTTTTAGATGGACATCTAGCCCCTTTCAGACCTGTAAAATCCCACTAATTTCCCACACGTGCATTAAAAAAAAGTAAAAGCTTATCTATAAGCAGCAAAATTAACCTAATCCAAGTTATAAAAAAATAATCAAGCTAACCTTGTGTAAGGTATACTGACAAATAAAAGTCTCCCTTACTTCTAAATTCCAACCCAGACAATAAGTTAATCCCAAGTGTCTAATGAGCTATCACTGGAAATGCATGCAAAATTAGTATATCTAGCGGCCAAAGGGATCCCGGTGTACAATAATAAAAATTTGGAATGGTCCTACAATTTCAAAAGTTACCTTTGAACCAATGGCTGTGATACTAAAGCCGGAACTTCTGGGAAGTTATTTGAAGTCAAAATCCTAGTTAGGAAATCTTATGCTCCTGCCAGGGTGAACAAGAGTCAAGAATGCTGCTAATAAAAAATTTGAAGTGTTTTCCTAAAAAGAACAGACCATTCCTCACTCAACGTAGAGATAAGCACCTCTTAAACGAGTCTTGGTTCAGTGTTTCCATCACGTTTATAGAACTCCACTCAGCGTTCTGCATTATAAATAAGAACTTTTACAACTGAAACCACATTATACCTCATCAAATATTCCCAGCAGAGAAAGTTTTGATCCTTTAGGTAACATTTCTTGGTAAATTCGAAGACCCTCTTTTCTGTCTCCTCTTTTGACATAACTTTCAATCAGCATTTCATACAGCCTCTCTTTGTCAGGCAGCAAAGGATCATCATCTATCGTTCTTAATAACTTCTCAGCTTCTCTCAGTTTTCCACATAGGCAGAGGCTCCTGACTATTGATGACAAAATCAAAGACCCACAAGGCAATTTTTTGTACACCATTTCATAATAAAGCTTTAATACTTCTTCACCTTCAAGTCTGCTTCCATAACCAGATATAAGCACAGAATATGTGACCTCATTTGGTGAAAAACCATTCTCAACTGAAAGAGTTAACATCTCATTGGCCTGCTTGACATCCCCAATCTCACAAAGCTTTTCCACCAATTTGTTGAATGCTGAACAGGCTGGAACAAGCCCCTGGTCCATCATTTTCTTGCAAGTACTCAAACTCTCCTGAAGTCTTCCTACTTTAGCCCAACTCTCAATAAGAAGATTGAAAGTCTCATCATAAGGCTTTAGACCCATGTTCTCCATCTCTTGCATCAACAGATTAGCTTCTTCAACTCTTCCATCTTTACAATATCCTTGTATGAGGGCAGTGTACACAAAAGAGTTTGCATCATAGCCTCTCTTGACCATTTCTTCATGAATATGACATGCTGACTCAACATCCCCAGACATAACCTTGCATTGAACAATCATAGAATAAGCAATATTATCAAGAATCATATTTCTTTGAAGCATCCTCTTCAAAAATGCCATACCAACATCAATTCTTTCTTCCTCTATGATTCTATAAATTAAGCTGGCATGAACAACCATTGAAGGAGAGCATCTTTTTCCACTAATCCTGTGTAATATGTCCATAAAGGTTTGTAGTTTTCCCTCCTTGCAAAGTGCATTGATCAAAATTCTGACAGATGTCTCATTGGGAAATATTCTCTTCTGGATCATATGTTCATAAATCCTCCAGACAAGAGGATACTGCTCAGATTTCTGAGCCACATTAAGTGATGTGTTGAAAGTTGTTAAACTTGGAGAAAATCCATGCTTTTCCAGGTAGCAGCAAATGTCAAAGCCAGTTTCGGGTATCCTCAGCTTAGCATAAGCTTGTATTAGCAAATCAAACACCAATATGCTTGTGGATGTTGCCTTATAGCAGTGAAGCAGGGAATTTACAACTGCAAGATTTAGAGATTTTCCAGCATCACGCTTCAAAATAGATTCAAGCAGCGCTTTGGCATCCTTCAGAAGTTGTGCCCTAACTAAAATACTAATCATGATGCAATATGACTGGATTTTATGCTCAAACTTTTTTTCTTTGGCTGACCAATGGAAAAATCCTAGAGCACATTTTGCATCAGATGGCTCCTTCAACTGGAGCAACACATTCTCCACAAATGAATCATTTAACACCAGAAAATCAAATTTTCGGTTAAGGGCATTCCAATTTAGGCCATGTCTGAGTGAATAGCACATGGTACTGATCACTGCATTGCACTTTTCTTGTGAATTAGCATAAATCGATGCGGCACTAGCAAATTTCTGATTGAGAACATAGAGATGTCCGGAAATTTTGATTGACAAAAAATTGCGTGGGATGACCAACCACAGCATAACTACAAACTTGCATCCAAAGAGAATTTTCTAGATCTGCACAATCGTCTGCATTGATACCTAGAAAATTTTTTCAAAAGAATCAGAGCATCACTGGAGTCGAAATATCGTAAATGATGAAGTGGTCATGTCCAAATCAAAGTACCTTGTGATCTAAAACAGTGTTTGGCCCCGGTCAGGGAAAACCAGAATGACAATACTGCAGTCTCAAAGTGATATCACCATAGAGATATCAACATGAAGATCTTCACTCTAGTCCTCCCCACGGGGATGATAATGTGTCACTGCAAGTTTTTCTATTATTATCTTTTCCCTTTGTCAAATTGATTACAATGACACAAATCGCCATTTATACTTCGTAATACAAGATGAAGATATGAAACTGTTATCAAAAGTCAGACGAATCCATCATGTTATATAAACACAAAATAAATGCTGACTAATTATCAAACACAACAGTTGAACGGCCATACAAATACAATCCATCAGCCCATTCAGTAACCGTGCAAATTAACAGCTAAGGAAAGATCACCTTTTCGCTCTTTGACATTCTTGTTGGAAGGATCTTAGCTTTGGGTAAAGTTTGATGGAACCGAACCGATGACTGGGATGCAGCCTCTCGCCCTGGTCACCGTATTTTTGTCCGAATACAGAATCAGATAGATGGGTTAAAAGAGATAAAATGCTCCTACCTGTTCAAACCAACCATATACACAAACCTTCTAAACGTTTACATTTCACGTACGGGCATTGTGTACCGATTTTGTGATTTTTAGGGTTTGTATTTGGCATTTTCAAGCTTTTCCATTACGGAAATGGCGAAGAATTGCAGCGATTTGGGTTGTGGGTGTGGGATTGACGATTCAGGGTTTTTGCTTTCAGGATGGAGAGGTTTTAAGCAAAAAGGACGAGGAAAATAATTTTTTCAATTGAGGTTTATGTTAATGTTATGTGTGCATGAATAAGTGCAGGATGCATCTTGAGGGAGAATATGTATAATTTTGAGCATTATTTCTATTTAATATTTAAAATTCAGTTCACATAATTTATCCTATATTTTTAAATTTATTTTAGTTGCAAAAAGTATAAAAATTATAAATATGTCATAACTTGACATAAGTGTGTGTGATTTTTATGATTTGGATTAGGAATATTTTTAATTGGAGATAGTAATTTAAAATTTTTGCAGAAAATATAAACAATGACACCCTTAGACTTTATGGCATATAAAACGCCATGAAATGATAGAGTTACGTTCTCTTTTCAATTGCTACTTCAGGTTTCAACTAAGAGTTAGAGTTGCTGTCAAAAAAAAAAAAATACTAAGAATAAGAGTTAAAATAAATCAATAAATAAAAGAGTTAGAGCGTTATATATATTTTTTTTGTGTTTCACTCATTCCATATTTTAAAAGCCTCTAGATTATATCATGCTTTTATTTTACTATTTTAAGATTGAATTATGTTTACTTTAAAATGAAAAAGATAGTTGATAGAGTTTAGTAGATAACTTTTTTTATATACGCTTGGGATAAATTTTAGTTATAAATTTTTCAAAACTTACTCCTACGCAATTGGGTAAAATATTAGGTATTCTTAATGTTGTCAAATCTAAGTTAACTTGTACAGTTGAACTTAATCTTTTCATAAAGTCAGTTCAAACCATCATTTTAACCTTTATTGACAATAATCCTAGTTCGACTCATTAGTCTCAACCTATTCAACTCGATTCCTATAAAAACTTATTTAGTTTTTTTAGATTAAAATATATTATTTTTTCACCAATTTGCTTGAAAAATAAATATAGATTAAAGAAAAATAAAAAATAAAAGGCTCTCAACATGTAATTTCTAAGAATGTATGTAATTTTATTAATTTATCAATAAATATAAATTATATTCTAATATTTTTATTAATTCCCATTCAACTCTAATTTGAATCTCTCCACTCTTAGCCCTTTCTCATTTTGGATCAACATTCCAATCAAATTTTACAACATTAGGTATTCTTGCCATGTAATCACCTAAGAACATGTATCCTAAGGAATTAAGGGTACAGGCTCAGATATCCAGTATCCTCTTGATAAAAGATTATTAAATAATATTAATAAATGATATTATTATATTTTTTTGCTAATAAACATTTTAATAAAAGAAAAAGAAAAGAAACTGAAGCCCATTACTGCCTCTCTCATTTCATGTTTTCCATTCTTTCCTTTATTCTTCCTAATTTTCTTCTTTAACTTTATACTATTCACTATTTTCCCTCGTTTTTTTCTCATTTACTAAGTAGTAAAATTACATAAAGTTGAAATAACAAAGATAAGAAAAATTACTTTTTTTTTTATTTCACAAATTTTGTTATAGGTTCCATAGGTTTTACAGATAAAGAACCTATAATATCAAATATAGATTACCTATTCTATTACCTAAATATAAAATTTATAGGTAGAAAGGTAAAATTGATAGGTTTCTTAGGGTATTATGCACCTTATAGATTTTATAGAGTACAAGTTTCATAGTGGCCTTAAGACGCCATAGGATAAATTGGTTTCAAAATTTAGGAATCTATATCTTATAGGGTAAGGTGAGTAAGGCTTCATATCCTACCCATAATAATTAATATGTTTTAGATTTAAAATATACCAACCATTATAGAGAAAAAAAATTTATTAAGTATATATTACTACTTCATTTAAATTATATTTTATCAAATATAACATGTGAGTGTACAGTTTTATATTATCAATATTTTTTAATTATTATGTTAAAAACCTTTTTTTATATAGGTTTTGTTGGTGGTGAATTTTGGGATGAGGAAATAGTTTTGCAAAACAAAATAAAATGTTTGGTACCGAGGCCAGTCCAATACAACCACCCTAATGCTTAAGTTAGAATAGTAATTTATTATAATAAGTGTGTGAATAAGAAGTGTCAGAGAGCTTTTATAGAGTTTCTTTTCGGTCTTTATAGATAGTTGTTGTGTCAAAGCAATTGTCGAGGTAACTGTTAAGACACATAAAGACTTCTTAACTTGATATCTCCCCTAATATGTAGGGATAGCAAGCAGTTATAAAACATAACCATACTTATGATAACTGGTCGCGCCATAGATTTGAATTCAAACCAAGAGCATTTCTTGTACACGGTATTAGTGCTGTGTGTTTTCTAAAGAGGGCAAATGTCGAGAGAGTCGATTACCTGGTATAGACACCTAATTTTTACCCCTTTATAATCCTAATTTTTTTTATTTTATTTTATTTTACTAAAAGGGTCTTAATTCAAAAAAATAAAATAAAAGATAAAAATAATAAAAAATTAAAAAATGATGAAAATACAAAAAAAAAAATAATGAAAGGAAAAATTATAAAAATTTTGTAAATTAGGAACAAATAGTTTTAGTTTCAGTTTTAGCTTAGTTCAAAAAATTATTTTAGTGAATCGGATAGTTTAAGTACAATTTAATTGTATTGAATGTCAAGATACAGGCCAGTGGCCTAGCGCATAAACATTGAAGTATTGGATTGGATTTAATTTAAGGTCTTAGGTTCGAGTCATTCATATCTAATTAAAATTATTTGAATCTAGTTTGATTTTATTAAATTAGATTTGAATTAATTCGAATCTAGTTTAATTATTTAATTAAACACAATAGATATGATTTGATATGATTTTGTTTAGCTTATATAAATATACACATACAATCGGAAAAAAAAAAAAAAGTTGCAATCCACTTTCACAACTCCCTTGTCCAATTGCTCTATCATTCCCAGTCCAAACACCAATCGAGGTCTACAGTTGCTAATCAGCCCACTCACACACATTTGAAACAAAAATTCCAGTAACCCCTCACCCACAAGTTTTTTTTTTTTTCCTCATTTTTAGGTCATAGCCAGCTTAAAGGGTGCTTTGACCACCTTGGTTAGTCAGCTCATTAGGGCACGACCAAGTTTTCCTTGGCTCTAAGTCTTAGCCAGCTCAAAGGGCACTTTGACCGCCTTGATTAGTCAGCTCATTAGGATACTAACAAGTTTTCCTTACCTTTAGATCTTAGCCAGCTCAAAGGACGCTTTGACTGCCTTTGTTAGTCAGCTTATTAGGGCACGACCAAGTTTCATCATTCTTTTGGTCTTAGCCAACTCAAAGCACGCTTTGACCGCCTTGGTTAATCAGCTCATTAGGGCACGACCAAGTTTCTTCATTCTTTAGATCTTAGCCAGCTCAAAGGGCGCTTTGACCACCTTGGTTAGTCAGCTTATTAGGGCATGACCAACTTTCCTCATCTTTAGGTTTTAACCAGCTTAAAGGGCGCTTTAACTGCCTTGGTTAGTTAACTCATTAGGGCACGACCAAGTTTTTTCATTCTTTAGGTCTTAACCAGCTCAAAGGACACTTTAACCGCCTTGGTTAGTCAGCTCATTAGGGCATGACCAAGTTTTCCTTGTCTTTAGGTCTTAGCTAGCTCAAAGAGCGCTTTGACCGCCTTGGTTAGTCAGCTCATTAGGGCATGACCAAGTTTCTTCATTCTTTAGGTCTTAACCAGCTCAAAGGGCGCTTTGACCACCTTGGTTAGTCAACTCATTAGGGTACGACCAAATTTCTTCATTCTTTAGGTCTTAACCAACTCAAAGGGCGCTTTGACCGCCTTAGTTAGTTAGCTAGCTTATTAGGGCACGACTAAGTTTTCCTTGTCTTTAGGTCTTAGCCAACTTAAAGGGTGCTTTGACCGCCTTGGTTAGTCAGCTCATTAGGGCACAACCAAGTTTCTTCATTCTTTAGGTCTTAACCAGCTCAAAGGGTGCTTTGACCGCCTTGGTTAGTCAACTCATCAGGGCACGACCAAGTTTCTTCATCCTTGAGGTCTTAGCCAGCTCAAAGGGTGCTTTGACCGCCTTGGTTAGTCAGCTCATTAGGGCACGACCAAGTTTCTTTATTCTTTAGGTCTTAACTCAAAGGGTGCTTTGACCACCTTGGTTAGTCAGCTCATCAGGGCACAACCAAGTTTTCGTATCTTTAGGTTTTAGCCAGCTCTAGGAGCGCTTACCTAATTCATCTATCTTTTGGTCTTAGCTGGCTTAAAGGGCGCTTTGACTGCCTTGGTTAGTCAGCTCATTAGGGCACGACCAAGTGTTTCCTTGTCTTTAAGTCTTAGTCAGCCCAAAGGGTGCTTTGACCGCCTTGGTTAGTCGGCTCATCAGAGCACGACCAAGTTTCCTTGTTTTTAAGTCTTAGTCAACTCAAATGTCGCTTTGACCGCCTTAGTTAGTCAGCTCATTAAGGTATGACCAAGTTTTTCCTTGTTTTTAAGTCTTAGCCAGCCTAAGGGGCGCTTTGACCGCCTTAGTTAGTCAGCTCATCAAGGCATGACCAAGTTTTCTTATCTTTAGGTTTTAGCTAGTTTTAGGAGCGCTTACCTAATTCATCTATCTTTTGGTCTTAGCCAGCTCAAAGGGCACTTTGACTGCCTTGGTTAGTCAGCTCATCAGGGCACGACCGAGTTTTCCTTATTTTTAAGTCTTAGCCAGCTCAAAGGACACTTTGATCGCCTTGGTTAGTCAGCTTATTAGGGCACAACCAAGTTCTCATTATTCTTTTTAGGGATTTTTGGCAACCCACAAGGGTACGATCCCTCACTATTCTTTGTTTCAAACTAACCTTCGTCAAGAGTCTTAACCCTCCTTAAGATCGAGTCGTCCTGAGGCAAAAACGATCTCTTTTGTCTTTGTGACAAAATTTTGCTCAAACTTCACCACAAAGAGAGGCAGCTGTAGACACCTAATTTTTGCCCCTTTGTAATCCTAATTTTTTTTATTTGATTTGATTTTATTTTATTTTACAAAAAGGGTCTTAATTTAAACAAATAAAATAAAAGATAAAAATAATAAAAAATTAAAAAATGATGAAAATACCAAAAATAAAAAATAATAATAAAAGGAAAAATTATAAAAATTTTGTAGATTAGGAACAAATAGTTTTAGTTTTAGTTTTAGCTTAGTTCAAAAAATTATTTTAGTGAATCGGGTAGTTTAAGTACAATTTAATTGTATTGAATGTCAAGGCACAGGCCAACGGCCTAACGAATAAGCACTGTAGTATTGGATTGGATTTAATTTGAGGTCTTAAGTTCGAGTCTCAACAGGCATCTATGTCTTTTGCTTTTCTATATTTTAGAAAAGCGAGAGAAAACGGGATTCATATCTAATTAAAATTATTTGAATCTAGTTTGATTTTATTAAATCAGATTTGAATTAATTCGGATTTAGTTTAATTATTTAATTAGATATAATAGATATGATTTGATATGATTTTATTTGGCTTATATAAATACACATATACAATCGAAAAAAAAAAAAAGTTGCAATCCACTTTTACAACTCCCCTGTCCAATTGCTCTATCATTCCCAGTCCAAACACCAATCGAGGTCCACAGTTGCTAATCAGCCCACTCACACACATTTGAAACAAAAATTGCAGTAACCCTTCACCCACAAGTTGCTTGTGACTGCAAACAAGCAGCAAAGCACCAGCAATCAACCCTCACTCACTGTCCAATTCCACTCCAACTCCTCACTGCCATTCACGCCAGCAAGCCTATCGTGCCTATACGATTGTAGCTGCACAGGAACATCTTTAACAGCACTCTATGAACAGTTTACTCACCATCCTCCACCTGAAACATAGCACGCCTACATTGGCACCGAACCAAACACCCCAACCAACGTCCTAGTTGTTGTCTAATTAGCACATACGCTGATCTAATTCACTTGCACACATGTACGATTGTGATCACCACTTCAACTGTACATACAGTCTTCATCAGCAAGCCATTGCTCGATACTTCAATCACACCTCGTGCTATACTATACAAGAAGCATCGATAGTACCGATAACAGTCCTCTTCGTCGACAGATAACCCCCAAAGCTGAAAACAGCGACTGAACCCAACGCCAAAAGCAAGTAACTAACTGCGCCAGCAATCGTTGATCCATTATAACATGTCCAAGCAAGTCCATGACAAGCGATAGCAGACGTTACACCTGGATCAAGATCCCACAATCGTAGTTCAGACCAACTTGCTCCAGCAGCCGCAATAACGCTACTCCGCATCGACGACAGCAGTAACCTTGGACCAACGCCGTACGACAGTCATCCTTTGCACACGACGCAGCAGACAACACATCCTCGGTGACGAATTCAACACAATCGAATCTACACAATGGTAAGCCAAATCATGTTTCGACTGTGTTTGTTTGTTCTTTTAAATTTCCTATTTATTATATGATATTATATTATTATATTTTATTACAATCTTAAGTAATTTAGTATAGTTTATATATGATAGTTCTTTAGCATTAGTTTTAACATGGATTTAAGTGAAAGTTTATTTAAATAGGAGTGATGTAGATATAAAGGCATATAAAGATATATAGATATTAGATGAGGGATTATTAAGATTAGTTTTATCTTATTGTTATTTATTAGTACACATAATATATAATATATGAATATGTCGGCATAGGGGTTTTAGTATTAATTCTTATATAAGTGTATTATATGAATTATTTTATTTTTGGTAGATAGTTATATATATTAGTTTGGAGGTTGTTAGGATTGGTTATTTTCTTTTAGGATTTAGTCTTGTTTAAGGATTTGTCATGTAGAAAGTTGTTTTTTCAAAAATAAAAAAATCCTTTTAAAAAATTTTAGGACTTTTAGTGAATTTTTTATAAAATAACAACACTTAAGTGTTAGGACCCTTTAGGTTTTTTTTTTTTAAATAAACTGAATAAACTAAAAACGTAAACTCGGACAGTTTTTAAAATTAAAATAAATCAACACACTAAAGATTTTCGAAAAGAACTACAATCGTTTGATCCCGACTAGCGGGTACGTAGATACCTTCGGGGCGACGATAAAATATGTAGAAACTTATGTTCTTTTCCTTTTAATTTTTTATTTATTTATTTAAAATATCATAATTAAAAGAATAATCCTAATTTCGGTAAATAGATAGTGGTACCCATTAGGGTTTAATAGGTTAGCTCCCGAATTCGGAATCTTCTGGTTTTTCATTAAAATTGAAATCAAAGACCGGTAACTAAATCGTAATCAATCTACCCAATTAATTACGGTTTTTTTCCTTTTTCCCCAACTCCGATTGAGTGGCGACTCTAAAAATTTTTCTAAATAAAAAAACTGGAATTTTCCAATTTTTTTAGTTGAGGATTAATATTAAAACGGGTTAGGGTTTAGTATTAATCGGAAATGGGAAATTAATTTTAAGTAGAAAACCGAAAAATCAGGCTCGACACCCGGTATCTTGGCCGACGAAAGGATGAGTGTAAGTTGAGTGAAAACTGACTATCAATATTTACTCCCTAACTCCCGTGTTCAAATAGTCGATAAAGGGAGTTATATATATATTGTAGCAGAAGTTGAATGGGGAGAGTCTAGATTCATGCCTGGTGACGTGGGACGTAGGACGAATCACATCCTAGCCAAAACATCGCCATTTCAAAACTCTCACACATTTAAGAAACCAAAAAGTTGTAGGCATGACATTTGTCACCTAGGTTATCATTTTGTTATAGGCCTAATAACTATCAGAAAGTTTTTAACTGTTAGATTATTGCCATGAGACACGCATCCATAATCCGTAGGTATGGCATTGTTTACAATGCATCAAGAAATTGTTTACAAATTTCAAGTTTCTAAAAATAAACGCATCACTCATAATATCTCATTGATTATCTGTTATTTATTATGATTTGTAAATGAAAAATAGGTAAATTACATTGACCATCCCTATAAACTTTGTAAATGATATGGATATCTCACTTTTTCAAAATACTACACTTACCCCCTACTTTTTTGTATAAAGTCACTAACATAGCATAAATGATTATGTGTCATTGTCACGTCATCACCTAATCAGTATTATTAAATATAAAATTATTAATAATTTTATTTAAATATTATATGTATTAAATGACTAAAATTATAAAAAAAAAAATAAGAAGAAGAAAAAATATATTGAAAATTTTCTTTAAAAAATAGATCCACTTTGAATAATGTAAAATATTTAAACAACATTGAAAATACACAACAAGGTAAATTGCATTAACCACCTTTGAAAACTTTATAAATGACAACACATGCTATTGTTTCAAAATATTACGCTTATGCCCCTGCTTTTGCCTATTAGGATATCGACATGGCCTAAATGATGACATGTTATTACCAAGTCATTGTCTCGTCAGTAATATCAATAATTTTATTTAAATATAATGAATATTAAATAACTAAAATTAATAAAAAAAATTGAAATGAATTCAAAAAAATATAAAATAGGAAAAAATATGTTGAAATATTTCTTTGAAAAATAGATCCACTTTACATATATATAATATGATCTATATAATAATAAAATAAATTAAATAAAAATTTAGAAAATTTCAAGAAAACTAAAAATGATGTAAAATAAAAAAAAATTATAACCATTTATTTAATTGTTATATATATATTTTGTAACATTAAATCAAAATTTACCTTACATATAATTAGTTATTAGATTATTAGTCACATATGATTTTTGTTTAGAAGTTGCATAAAGAAGTCTATAATTTTATCTCAATTGCTTTATATGGAGATCCATAATTGGTAGCAAAAGTTAATTGCTATTGTGTAATATTAACTTCCTTGTCTGGCTCACAATGGACTACTAATTTTGAGTCATTTGCCATATGAATTCATAGTTAAAATTTCACAATTAAGCTTTTCTGGTTTATAAATCTATACTTATCACATCACGTATATATTATTATGTATTCTCAATATTTTTCAAACATTTTACATTATTCAAAGTGGATCTATTTTTAGAAGAAAAATTTCAGTATATTTTTTCTTCTTCTTACATTTTTTGAATTTATTTTAATTTTTTATAATTTTAGATATTTAATATTTATATTAATTAAATAAAATTATTAATAATTTCATATTTAATAATGCTAATAAGGTGATGACGAGACATTGACATATCATTACCTATGCCATGTCAATAACCTAATAAGCAAAAGCAGGGATGTAAGTGTAATATTTTGAAAAAGTAGGGTGTCTATGTTATTTATAAAATTTATAAAGGTAGTTAATGTAATTTACCCATGAAAAAATGAATACATTTAAAAAGTTTAAAATGGAGCGAGTTCTATAAAAATGATAAAATGCATTAAGGAATTATTTAAAAGTCTCAAAAATGAATTAGTCATTATAATTGGGGTTTATAAATGATAAAATTACTCTAATATGCTTAAAATATAAATAATAGAGATAATCATGACAATAAGGATTTGCTTTTGATTTAAATTTTGAATTATTTATAGGATTTCAAATATATTATTTATGAACATTAAGAAATTATTTAAACAATTTAAGTTCTAAAAAATGAATGATTGATAATATCTCATTTATTGACTATTTATTGCCATGATCTATAAGTAGTAAATGACTTTACATTTAAACAAACAAAATGAAAAGGTTTTACCAAGGGTATAAGATGCATTAAGAAATTACTAAAGCAATTTAATGTCTTTAATGTAAATGTCCCATTATCATGTCTTATAAATGAAAAGTTTATTCTAATATACTTAAAATATATACAATCAACATTGATATCATAAAGAATTTACCTTTAATTTAAATTTTGAATTATTTATGAGAATGAGAACTTATTATTAATGACAAATGTAATAACAAAATAAGCAGATATAATTTATATGAAAAAGTAAAAGTTTATAAACTATATTTTTATAATTACATATAATATTTGATGTTATAATATCTTGAATTACTATATCTTCGCCATTAGTTGTGGTAATTATGCATGCATTCGGTTATTTGATTGATACATATGGCTATGCTTGCGCTTAAGATAGTTGTAACATGGTATGTTAAAAATGTAAATTACCATAAAGATTATAAATCCTCTTTGTTTGCATAACCCAATCTCTTGAAATTTAGTTCCTTTATCTAAAGTGACCAATATACTTGGTCCCCTTTCATTCTACCACTCAAAAAGAGTTGGCTGATATAATACAAAGAAAAGTAGAGATTTTTATGTTAAAAGAGAATTTACCAATTTACAAGAATTAATCTCCAATTGTTTGTGAAATAAGTGACATATAATTTGATGATATTATTAAAGAAATCTATTAATTGAAAGTTAATTTTTAAAGATATGATATTAACACCAAGCTTTATACTTTAATATTATAAAGGATAAAGCCAATATGAGTACCTGAACTTTCATTTTTTTCATTTTAGTATCTAAACTTTAAACTTGTTTATTTTAATACCCTAACTTTTTAAATGAAATAAATTGTCTTCTTTGTTATAACAACCGTTATTATCAAATGGTAGAATAATAATATAAGTTTATTAACTTTTATTTTATTTTCATCATAGTGCTCAAACTTTATTTTTTATTTTATTTTGATACTTTAACCTTTTAAAGTGAAATAAATAAGTATGCTTTATAGTAGTCATTATAACAAAGATTCGATGTCTCATTTAAAAAGTTACGGTACTAAAATAAACAAGTTTAAAGCTTAGATACTAAAATGAAAAAACATAAAAGTTCTGGAACTTCTAGTGGCTTAATCCCGATATTATAGATTACTAATAAGTTATGTTTTAAAAAGAGGATATATTTTAACAATTAGGAGATAAAATGAAGTGAAATATGTTAAATGAACTTATTGCATTATTTTTTCTTTCAAATTATTATTATTTGTACAAGCATTACAGATGCGTAGTTTGTTAACCTATGAATTATGAGAAAACTAGATGATAAAAACTCACTAGAATAAATAGAGATAACATTCTCCATCATTTATGAACTAAGAGCAACCCATCTCTCTAAATTCACACATATAAAGAGGTTTAACAATACTCAAATTCATTAGTACAATTTTTACATAAAAGACTTATTTATAAGCTTTAAAAATAAACCCTACCTATCTGTGAAAGTAAACTACTTAAAAAGAAACATAACTTAACTAGAAAATACATAATAATTGAAGCTAATAAATAGAAAAAGATCCCTAATAACTCTAACAGAAAATGAATACCATTAAAAGGAAATAACATTAAAATAATGAAAAATAATAAAATAAATATAATATTTTTAGAAATAAACAAGAGATGAAAGATGCCAATACAAGCCAATGAGATCAACTAAAGGTCATCTTTGTTGATCTAGTTGTTAAACTTAGTTAACCTAGAGACTGTTGATTGCTCTTAAGTCAATCGCTTGTGACCTACCTCTTTAAGCTATATCAAGTGAACTTCTTAGTCCCCATATGAGCATCATAAGCTCATTCACTTTACATTTTCTTTTTTAGTCAGCAATTAGTCATCAATTTTTGGTACTTTTCTCAATAATGTATGGATTAGATGTCTTAAATGAACTATAATTTCAAAAACTTAAGGCAAAAATTAAAACAAAAAAGCAAAAGAAAATAATAAACAACTTGTTGAAAATGCAAAAAACAAGAAAAAGAATCATCACTACCCTTTCTCAATTTTATATAACTGTAAAGAAGAAGAAGAAAGAAAAGAAGATAAGGAAATATAAGCAACAACGACAAAAGAAGATTGGGTGACTAAATTAATAGTATTTTATCAAAGGATAGAAAGATAGAGACATAAACCTATATTTCAACTTGATCAAGACACCTAAGTTTCTTAACACCTCATCACCTTTCTCTTTAGTACAATCAAAACTTAAGTAATCGTAGCCACTTTCCAAAATCATGGCCTTAATCCCTTTCCCCATATAGTTTTCCAAATAGATCTTACAAGACCTCAAACCAAAACTTGATGTAATCTCAAACTTTAGGAGTGTCTTAATTAGCTTAGCATTAACACTAGTGTATTAATTACAACCTAGGTTTTAAGAGGTTGAAGCCTTTTCTTTTGCTTGTTAAAGGTGTTGAGACACTAGACATGCAATTAGGATGCAAATTAAGTCTATGGTTGAAGAATCGTGACAAGTTTATTTCATTGAATGTAATAAGATGTAATGAAATCTACACTCATCATCAATAGAACTAATAAGTAATGGGTTACTACTGTATTTACATGAACTAAAATGTACGATATTGAATAAACAAAGTATAGAATTAAGATTATAGAGTTAGGCATATCTTCTTAAATGAAAAAGCCCCAAACATTAGCTATTAACCTTAACTTCAAAACTTAGCTATTAATTGCCAACAAACAAACACCAACCACTACCACAAATTGATTTAACTAGCTATCATAATTGGCATTAGGTTCATGAAAAACTAAGGATGAGCTACACATTAGAGACAACATGTTAGTGAGCTAGTGACTTTAGACTCTATGATTATTATCCATTTCGAGCATAACTACAAGTTATGCATCTGACATGACTTAAACAAACAAATGACCCAACATAAACAATCATGGCTTAAACAAATTAATGACTACAATGAAGTAACAAAGGAACAACTCGGTAGTGGATACTATACTTTGATGGTAACAAATAAATAATAGGATAATAGTAAGTACTGAATCTCAATAGTGGTAATTAGTACGGAGATCAATTATGTTGATGTCTATGTTGGAATGGGATTTGAGGCCCATGGAGGGGCATGAATGTTAAAGTTACTTGAGAAAGTGTATAAAGGAATAGAGGATGAATAACCATTCGTAGGGTCTTGGTCATGTATAATTATTGAATATTTGGCGCAATTCTCCTACTAGCTGGATTAATATTCATTCAAATAAATAAAGCAAATGACATTGTTTAATAAATGAAAGCGAAATTGAATAATTATTGATGGGAATTAAGGACATATAAAGCCTAATACAGGAGCAGGAGCTCAAGGATTAGCTAATTTGGTTGAGAAGATATTGTTTAACTCCATGATGAAAGAAGACTAAGCTAATTTCAAGGAATTAATAAGCGTAATGAAGAATCTATTCAAGTCTTTGAAGAGAGGGTATAGAGAAATGGAGAATAGGATGCTAGTTTAACCCCTAAAACCCTATGTCATTGAACTTCTATTTAAATTTTCACCACAAATTTAGAAACTATATATCAAGATCACGATTCTACTACTATTTTAAATGTGCACAATATAATCGTACAAAATCAATAAAATTATAAACTTAGAAAATCGTACATAAAAATTCATAATTCTACAAAATTTCTTTACCTAAATGATTTTACATGTGTTTTAATTAAGAAAAATATTATAAAATCATAAACCCGTAAAATCGTATATTTGACCTATGATTTTGATAACTATGTGTGAGATCATGCCATTATTGTGACCTTTTAGGAAACCTATTCCACCATTTACCACTTTTGAAGAACTTATAATTCTAATGCACTTCAATGATTGAGAGTATGATAAGCACAAGGATTATACATGAAAGATGACATTCCATATTTATGTAGGAGCTGTTATATTTTGTTTCTTCTTAAATTTGCAGTTCTTTGTTCAATCCAAGTGGATTGCACTCGCAAGATTCAAAACAAATATTTTCAAAGGCTAAGGTGATAATAGAAATTAGAATTCATGCATTTACTAACCAAGCTTTTGACTTAAATTCTTTTGTCCATGCATTGCCATTAAATCTAGCTTGCATGCTTTTGACTATGTTTTGTTCCATTCATGTTCAATCTGAGATTCTAATTCTTTTGGTAGTATTGCCATTGGCAAGATTATGATAAGTCAAGATCATGGTCCAAATATCTATAAAACATTTGATTTTGTTTGCTATAAGCTTCTACTTCAAAGTCTATTTCTGATTATAGTTTATTATCAAAAGCAACTTTTGCTATGGCTTCTTCATTCTACTTTGTATAGTACTAGATAAAATTTTAGTTTCCTTTGTAATTGCAAAAATTAGTCTTAATAAGGTCTATGTATATTTTCTTAGCTTTAGTAGTTACTTTTATTTTATCTTGTTTCCTATCATGGTACTTTCCTTAATCAACAGTTATTCAATACTTTTTCAGTGAAACATGACTTTATGGATTTTTTTTTTTTTAAAAGCAAAAGAGTGACTATAATCACTTGTTACATATAGAGTTCATGTTATTTACACATACATTCACATGATGAGTTTTTTTCTCCTTATTAAAACTCATATTCACAAATTTTTTTTTTAAGCAAAGGTAAAATGTCAAATAGAGGCACTCTATTTATTGAAACACATATTCACGAATATAAATCACATAAAGCATGGATCTTGCACGTTTTTAGTTTTCATATTGGAGAAGGATAGGGTTGAGTTGTTATAGAAAAAGGAAAAAAATTTATTGTTGGTTGATTGATTTGTGTAGGATTTGATGTAAGGTGATCGGTATTATTGTTATATTAGGGTTGCTGATTTATGATTTTAGGTTGTTATATTCAAAATAGAGTGGTATAGAAATGAAAAATAAGTTTCAGACTCAATTCATCATATAAGAATATGTTGGTCTCATGCTTACTGATAATCTTTGTAAAAATTTAATTTCTTGACACGTTATGGACAAGTTAAAATTAAATCTTATAAATCATCTATATCTATTGAGTAAGGAAACAAGTACAAATAACTTTCTTTTTTGCAAATGCTCTTGATGATGCAATTTTTTATGTAATATTCTTTTTTGTGTATGATTGCCACTTACATTTAGGGAAGATACAAAACTAATCTCAATGTAATGCATGATTTGAATCGATATTGTTTCATTAAGAGAAAGAAAATCAATTTATTGCTCATAAGTCAAGGAGAAGTGCAAAGAATGAGTAAGAAAATCCAGAGTGGAATGATTATGAAATCAATTAAAAAAAAAATTAGAAAATTCTAAGTACGAAGGGAAAAAGAAAAAACTATGATAGTTTTGGATCCTAACAAAAAGAACGATATAAAGACTACAAAAGTAGTAGTTGACAATCTAAACCCATAGGACTTGAAAGCAAATCCAATATTTGCAACATGGTCTCGTAACATAAAGGTAATATCTTACATCACAAGTGATCAATAAAATCCATTGTAACCTAAAGCTAGACATAATTACAAGCTCATTAAATTTAGAGAGTTTGATTGGCAAAACACACGATGCATGGATATATTTTAGATTGTTGGAGAAATTGAATGTTTGGTTATAATAGATGTGCTGATTTAAAATTAGCTTTGAAAGATTAGTTTTTAGTCTAAGAGTGAAAAGCTAAATTCGATGATGAATCTTCCTAAAAAAAAAGGGAAATGATAGTGTAAGAGAAGATGACTGATGTAAAACTGTAAAGGATGGTTACTTGGGCAATTGACTAGTCCAGTGATGATTGTCTTCTAAGTTGATCTTCTAAAGATATATGACCTTAATTTCCTATATAATTTGATTTATATTATTTAGCTTAATTAATTTCTTTTAGTCATTTAATTTGTGTTATTTCCTTCCATAGTCATTAGGGATATTTTATTATCTAGTAGTTCCATTTTATGTGTTCTTTTAGTCGAATAGGATATATTTCCTATAAGTTGTTTTCATTTTTGTTGAGAGTTCCTAGGGTATTATTATGATAAATATACACACACATATATATATATATATAGAGAGAGAGAGAGAGTAACTTTACGTAATAGAAAATTATTATGGAATGAATGAACTTTTAGTAATAATAAACCTTTGCGGTTGCTATTGGTTTTAAACATAAGTGTTTTTCATATTCATGAATATTGAGAGTGTTTTCTTTCTTTTTCAACTAAGCACTTATCAATGTAGTTTAGATCGTGGGGAACCTTGTTGATGAGATCTATTAGTCATATTAGATTCCTTCTAATGTACGTGACAGTTCTATAAGTCATGCATAATTTTGATGTATAATTTGATCATAAATCAGTCTAATTTCAATCTTCATGCATAATATCAAATATTGATTCTATCCATATTTCTTTTATTCTTAGTTTCATAAAACGTAAAACCTTAAAAGTATCATTTTATTATTTATTAGTATAAATGAATCCTATATCTAAGGTTCTCTATCAATTGGTACTAGAGTAAGTTAGATTCTCATAAAAGGGTTAGTAGTTTGGTTATGATATGATGTAAGTTTGAAATTTCACATTGTTTTTGCCTTTCGTTGCTCTGAAGATCTAAATCGAAACATACATGGAGCAAATATTTTATGGTCAAAGAAATACTTATTTTATTCTTTATTTATTTATAATAATTCTAGTTTGTAAGTTTAAGGCTTTTACTCAATTGTGTACTAGAGCTTCCATGTCTATAAATGGCTTGCTCTTAATAAAAATTGAAGAAACTTAAACCTAAATACATTGAAAGTTTGAGGCAACGTGATAAACAGTCTAATAAATACTTATTTGGTGTTTTCTATCACTGTTATCACCTATAGGTTTATCTAAGCCTATTGTTGACCACATAATTTAGGTGCTTTTGTTGTTTTGATGGAAAACAAAGTTTCATGTTCAAATCTTATTAGACTAATACTTTCCAACCATTGATTTTATCATTGGATAGAAGTTTTAGTTTTTGGTTTTTAACTTTGAAACTTGGACTAAAGTTTAGTTAAGTCCTAACCTTTTAAAGGTCCAGTTCATTCTTATAGTTTCTAAAGATTGTACAATTAAGCCTTAAATTTTCTAGGTAAGGCCAAATTTGGCCTAAAACTTTTTAAAAACTTATAACTCGATCTACTTTGTTAGTGATTAGTAGATTAGCCCCTTTTAAGTTAATTCATCAAAGGCACAATCATAAGGGAAAGAAGACATAGCTTCTATTGTTGCTATCATGTTGTTATTTCGTATTGTTGTCAAGATTTTGTTTTCAAGTGTATATCATGTTTGAATATGTGCTTATGTGTATGTATTAGTGTTGTTACTGTATGTAATGAGGTCATGTGGAGACTTAATCTGGTGCTATTGTGGATAGGTCTATGTAGTTATGTGTCAGTTGTGTATGGGGAGAAATTAGGGGTAGTTAGGTGGTAACCACCACTCTTTGTAATTAAAAGACAAAATTAATGAAAGAGACCAGCATATTTTCTCAATATTTTTCTAACTTTATATGACCCTTATGTTCTCTCTAATGAGCCTGAGCTTTACAAAAAACATAAGCAAATGGGGAATAAAACCTAAACAACCCCGATTTTGGATGGAAACCATCTGAATCAATCTATAAATAAGTGATGACATGTAATGTAATAAACAACTTTAAATACATTTTATGGATTGAGTTCTTCTAAGTTATCTCCCTTCATATTAATTAGTTTCACGCATACTTATCATTCTCTTGCAAGATTGTGGTATAAATTTGCTATTGAAGATTCATGCATCATATTGAATCCATGCATCATATTTGATCCTCTTTATTAACCAAATTAATTGTAAGAAATGGTGACATATCAATTCCTATATTTTAATTAAGACCCAATTTGTCTCTTAGGTTGATGTATTATATCCAATCCTAAGATTCATCATATCCTTTTAATTTTTTTTTTATAAAATCATAAAAAATCTACAAAATACTTCTTATGACTTTTTTTTTTTTTTTTTGGCCAAGTATGTTACAACTTAGGGGAAGGGGGATTAGAATTCTAGTTCATCCCAATAGAAGTGATGCTACTAAACTATAATGGCCTTAACCTTCTTATGATTATTAAGTTCAATTATTATTACAATATGATCAAATCTCAATCATTTTTTTTTCTTTATGCTTTCATAATTTATTTTGTTCTAACAAAATTATTATTTTCTGTTATAGAAGTAAGGCTTACACTTCTATCAATTTTTGTTATTAAGGTTTCAAATTATTGTAATTCATTTTTTAAATTCTATAAATATAGACTATTAATAAAATTTTCCACTTTATTTTTATATGCAAGTCTTTAGCATAGTTTTACCACTGAAGTGATGGAGAAGGAGATTGATAAGTTAGTGACATTGTATTATCATTTATATGATGATGCTTTATGCTATGTACTAAGTTCCTTAATTAATGCCTATTTCATTGGTTTAGAGGGAAATGACAATTTCTTTGATCTTAATTGTAAATAAAATAGTTTTATGTACTTTAATTAAAACATTTATAATATTACTATTGTTGTTTTTTTTTTTTCATCTATTCGTCATAGATTTTCAATGTATTATTATTGTTACTTTCTTTCTTATTTAATTTTTCATAGATTCTTAGACTATTTATGCATTATTTAATTTTATATCACTTAATTTAATTTTTACACATGCAATATAGTTACATAGCTACTAGTAGTAGTAGTAATAGTCGAAGGCAAAGATCAAAGCCTATGAGTAGTGGTAATAGTTAATCATTATAGAAAATGTCAATACAAAATGCCAAATATAATTTCCATTTCTAAGAATAAAAAATTGTTCTCCATATTTTTTACTAGTATTTTTAGTGGATATTGATTAGCATAGCTGGCTGCAAATGTTGCTATCTTTTATTTCCATCATCATTTGCAACCTAGATAATAAATAATAGTAAAATCTCCATTATAGTATATATAAAAAAAGATTATAATAAATGTCGATAAAAATCTAAAGAACATTTTTCATGAGGCAAACTTACCCTTAGTTATCAAGTCTTTTACTTCATGCCAAACTATATCTACTCTAGAAAAGACTTTATAGATGGTTAAATCCAGGCTTTAAGCCTATTAATTAATTAAGTTTAACTCTTTGGCCTAAGGTGACGAGGTCTGAGGAGTCAAGCCCATATATACTTGGAATGATTAAGGAAGATTTGACATGATGATTTTGGAATAGGGTTCATTGGATTGATTTGTCCAATATCAACCTTTTTCAATTTAGCTTATGCATCAAATAAAGCCTTTATTAGGCTTAAACCCATAATGAGAATCCAATTAAAATCCATGAAGGGAAGAGATCAATCTTGTATGTTGATCATCATCACGATCCAATTGAGATAAATGGTCATCTCCTATTAATACCCCTTTTCCTTCCCTATAATTGAGAATTTCGGCACAAACATCGTTACTTTATTAGATTCTGGCCTTAAAGGCTTAGACACTTAAATATTTTAACAACACAACCTTATTCTTTATCGATTGTGGAGTTTAATGCTATTAAACTCATTTACTTATCACCATATGTATTAGAGCTTCATTAAGATCACATACTCTTCTTCCCTATACTTAACTCCTAATCATCCCATACATATAACTTAAGTTATTTTCTTGTTCACCCATAGCATGATTGTCATACAGTATACATATGACTTTTGCATCCATTACCTCCCACTTATAAACTCTTAATACTTTTTTTTTTGTTTTTGCAATTATATATTCTCATATGTAATTATCACTAATTAGTAAGGAACTGATTTATGCTTTCAAGTCTATAGGGAAGTACATTTAAATAGTTGGAAAAATCTATTTTCTTTTTAAATACGTAAAATTCGAAAAATAACAATTTTAACTACAAAAAACTATAAAGAAGTTCCTCTATTTTCATCCAGTAATAGTTGTAAAGCATAAATAATAAGAGCAAAAGATAGAAGTATATTGAATATTTATGTAGTATATACTTAAAGTAGAAAGGAAATTATATCTTACATTATTATTGCAACTAAAACTAAACGTCGAATTAAGAGTATTGACCCTACAGATAATCCTACAAATAAGTGTATCATTTATTGGTTAATTATTCGAGTTTTAGGTGTTTCATGGTTTTCTATGTGAATTTTAATCTTACTTAACCTTGCAACTTTGAGATTATTTCCTATTTCCTAAATTTTACTTAACATCTTGTGTTAATATCTATATTTCTTTTTTAATATGTTGTGACTTTATAATTCAATATATATATATATATGGCTCCATTTCGTTCATCTGTTTTCCGTCTTATTGGTATCTTATTGTTATCTACCCGAATCTTTGTATTTAATAAGAATAAGACACCATAAAGATGGAAATATATTTTTTAAAAAATATCAATTAAAATAATAATTTCCAACGCATAAAATATATTTTTTCAAAACTTTTCCCTTAAAAGTATGTGAATTTTCATTTCTCAATTTTGATACTCTAATCATTATCTTCATTATAATTATAAAATAGAAACAAATAACATAGAAATAAGACAGTTTTTCAAACACCAAATTTTAAACAAATATAACTTAGATACAGATTATATACAGATAAGATATAGACAAAAAAAAGACAATCCAAATAGATCATATATATATATATATATATTTATAAATATAAAATATGAAATTACAAAAGTGAGCAAAGCTAATGGAGATGAAGTAATAATGTTTAAATAGAAGTATAATTGAGCATAATATTTAGTAATATTAATGTTGATGTAATGGAATCGAAAATATACCTAAAGAATAGGTTGTGAATCCTACATTATCAAAAAAATAATATAATAGGGCTTAATGAAAGTAAGGTAAAAGGACAAAATTTGGGGAAAAAAAAATCTTAAAATACTATGCAGGGGAAAATAATCCTAAGAGTACAACATTAGGCAAAATCTAATAATAAAATCGCTTGTAGATTGAAGCTAAAATCCCCTTTCTAAGAGGCGATTTTGTTGAGACCTATAACAAAGCTGAAGCTCCCTCTTCTTCCTCCTTGTCATTTCAAACCCTTTCTCTCACTAAAAAACCCCTAACATGTATTCCCTCTCTAGAAGATTGGTTTTTGCTCAAATCTTTGTCGAATCGAGACTAGATTTGAGTTCCTAACACAATTACAAACACTCCCTTTCATCAATTTCTGAAAAAAAAAAAAAAGAAAAATCCAGGCATGGTGGTTCTTTCCTCTCTTTAGACACATCGAACAATTTTTTTTTTTTTTAAATTTTTCTTACTTGTACATTTATTTAATGCTAAGAATTAAGTTTATATGTGTATATGTTATGCTAATTATATGTTATGCTAATTGTTGTTTTCACAAATTTCTTCCCTTAAAATATGTTCACGAAGAATTTTGTGAATGCATGTGAAATACACATTATAATTACCTATCCATGAATTGGTATGTATACCATGAAATTATGTAGTTATAAACTAATTTTTATGGTAGATGTTATACTCTCATCAAAAAGTTGGATTGGTTGATATTATATAATAAAGTTGAGCCTAACAAAAATTGCTATCTTAGTAGATTAGCATGTATTATGTAATGACATTAGATTATTGTGCATGTATATGTTGGTATATTTCGATTAAGCTAGTCTACTTCATAGTGATTTTTATCAAGTTGTTGTGATGAATAGGGTTGGAATGAATAACGTAAGAGTAGTTTGCTATATTAAAAAAAATATTGTAGTAAGGGGGGATAGGGTATGATAAGTGTCCAACAATAGTAGTTGGGATTCCAATTGGTATAACTTATCAACAGTTGGTAGGTTTGATTTGTAATTGTCTTCAGGTTAATATGATGACCTATCGAGTTGAGTTGATCCACAATTGTCCTCTTATAGGATGTACTAGGGATTTGTTTAGTGTCATGCTCGTAAATGATGACTATGCTATCTAGTAGTTAATGGCATCCTCTTAAGGATGTAATGGAGTTAATAGGTCAATAGAGATATATGTTGAAATTTATGAAATCAACCACTCTACAATATCTGAGTACGATTTGTGAGGACATGAGGACAATGTTAGGTTTCAAGTTGAAACCTAAATGTATGAATCTCAACCAACTCCACCTATTGCAAAACCAAGCAACAATTGTATGCCTTGTCAAGCTAACATCTTGATCACCACTGAATCCAACAAGAATACATATGTAGAGAATGAATTAGCATGTGAGGATATAGACGAAGATTCTAATGATACCAATTTTGATTATGGTGTTAGTATAAGTGAAGCTTCGTTTTAGACTATAGAAGAACCTCATGGGCTGAGCAAGAGGGATGATTGGAGACATGGGTTTATTACATATGTGGATATGATTGGAAGTTCATAACTTGTACCATTCTATATGGCTAGTGTGGGCAATGGGTTCGTACTGTTTGAAGAAAGTATGAATGATGGTGAGTGGAGCTTTAACAATGAATTTAAGGTATGCATGAGGTTTCACAAGAAAGAACACTTGATCCAAGCTATAAAGATGCACAATGTCTTGAACTACCATAATTTTATTGTCGTGGAGTTTGAAAAGAATCGCTAATCTATTAAATGTGCTGATTGTGCTAAAGACTATAGGTGGAGGCTTTGAGCATGGTAGGAAAAACACACTACATGTTTCCAAATCATTAGTTTTGAGGGTCCATACATGTGTTTAAACCCTACTACTGCTTAAGATCAGCTTTAGTTGGACTCAACCACCTTATCATGCTATATTATCAAGGAAGTATAGGAATGATTAAGTATTAAGGTAAAATAGATTTAGGCAACCATCTGCAAGCAACATGGATGCATAGTACATTTAAAGATAGTCAAGGAAGCTAAACTTAAGGCTATTGAATAAGTTTATGAAAAGTGGGAGGAATCATATATGGTCCTCCCATATCTATTAGTTGCTATGCAAGAGTCCAATCTCAGTACGATGGTTGAGTGGAAGACCCCAATAAAATGGTCAAGGATGAAGATGTAGATAGGGTAAGGGCGAGGACATCGATGGGTTGAGTTAAGCTTTAGAGATAAAGCTTTGCCTCAACACCACTTGCTCCTACCATCTCTTCTTGTAGCTCTTAAGTTCCAGTTTCATACACCCTTTGTTAGATAGAGCTTTAATAGTTAGATCTACACTCTTCTTGCTCCATTAAGGAGGCTAATTAGAGATCGTGATGAAGACATAGGTGAGGAGGTCACATAGGTTCAAGCCTATTCCGATCCCTATGCATGTGACATACTCTTACACATATACTGAGGATGGCGTACAAATCACACAATTGGGTACAGACCAAATGGTATAGCCTTACGCTAATATAGATACTCGAGGAACGCATGCCTATACATGCCAACGACGCAATCAACCTTAGATTATCATTAGTTATAGCTATTTGAAAATTTTCATTGTAATTGATGTACATTTTGAAAACATTTTGTATATACTTAACTAGAGTAATGAAACTTTCATATTGCTTAATTATGATTTTACAACCTTTCATCTATCATTTACTCTATTGTAGTTGCCAATGATGTTAAAGTTTATGAAATATAGAAATTGTATGGTTTTTTTACTTTACAGTTGCTAATAAGTTTGAATAATAGTGTTGTTTTAATTATACAGTTTTAAGGTGTTTGAATCTTGTTGTAAGGAGTTAGTTATGATTGTAGATTGTAAAGTCTAATTAGAGTATTGTTTTGTCATTGGAATTAGGGTGTTTGCTTGATTTGTGTAAAATTGGGTTTTAGGGGGGTGGGTGGTGGTGGTAAGGGTGAGGAGGAGGTGAGGGGAGTGCTGATATAATCATTTCTTTTATGCTTATGTTAAAATCGCTTTTTCAAAAAGCTATTTTTAACTAGTTGCTTATAACAACCTTTTGAAAAGGCAATTTTAAGCACTGTACTCTTGGCATTATTTTACAGAGTGCTATTTTAATGAACTTTTTTTTGCATATTTTTCCTTTTCCCATGAAAGTAGACACTAAATAAAAGATAAAATACCTTCTTCTATAGCTTGTTTTGTGATATGTGTAACCAATCTTCAAAATATCAAAAAAGGTTTTAGGTAAATTATGTTGAAATCTCTAAAAAGTATTGAAAATAACAAAAGCACTTCTAATAAAGAAAAAAATAATAGACCTATACTCATTGAAGTTGTTGGTGTAATTAAAATAATATATTAGAAGGTAATTTCGAAGGTAAGTTTAATACCATAAAGAGAACTGGATCTAGTTTTAAAAATGTTAATAAAAGATCTAACTTTGGTAGGTTTCAAATTGGGATTGTTGAACCGGCTTCAACATTACTTGGTTTTCCTATGCTTGAAAACATGCTTAGGAGAAGGCCATTTGCTTTATGAGTCCTCTTAGACTGGATTTAAAGGCCTTGAGGCTTATATTATAAAGGAGGCTTAGTATACTTATAAATCTTTTGAAGACATGGGCTTAGCTTATTCTAAACCCAATCCTAGACCTAATGCAATTATACGGGATCAAGAAAGTTTTAATCAAGTTCATCGACCGTCTTAAACGATCCAATAGCTCTTATTGATGGTTCATCCGGTCCATTTACCTCAAAATTATTCGATGCTTCAAACTAGAAGCTAAAATCAATAAATAAGTGGCTCGTTCTTTTTGTTTGTGTCACTAACAATGTCGACAAGCTTTAGAAAAAATATTGAAACTCAGTGAGAATCAGTCCATAAGAAAATGAGAACACTCGATTCATCAAGACAAACATCTAGTTCATTAAGAACAAATGAAAAACGAATCAACATGCCGACGACTCCAAACTTCTCCATGTCAGTCATTATACATACTACATGTGAATGTATGTCTCTAGTAACCTATAGCACATATATTAATTAATTGGTACGCTAATGTATCAAGCTCTAGAACTTTAATAGAACAGTCGTTAGAGTATTCAATCATTTCAATATTTTTTAAGGTATTTTCGTAACTCATCATTATAGATTTTTTTTCCCCTCAAAATGTGCAAAAACGTCGGATAGATTGTGGAAATATATATTATATACATAGTTGATAAAATCACGATTTTATGCGTACGATTCTACGAGTTTACGATTTTGAAAAACTCTTTCAAGTTAATTCATGTATAAACTCTTTTTCTTATAAAAACTCACGATTTTAACTGATTTTACATGTCAAATTCGGTAGAAACTTATATTTTTAACCGAGTTTACCGAATCTACATATATTAATTGAATGGACTAAAAATAAGAAAAAAAAATATAACTAAACTTCTGTAATCCAATTGATTATTAATGGATTAAATTATTTTTCTTATCCTATTCTAATTTTTTTCTTTTTTTTCTCTCTCTCTTAATCCCTTATTTGATATTCATATTCTTTGTATAGATTCCAACTCTAATACGAAAGTTTATAAGAAAACTATATATTTAAGTTTATACTATTAACAATTGAAAATGAGTCAAAATATTTGGTTTTTTTCAATTTATTTTTTTTGGGACAAAATAATGAAAATAAAAAAAAATTAGTTTTGACCTTACTTATCCTTATTTTGTGAATATTTAATTATAGATTAATTTTTTTTATCAAAAAAGAACCTAATTTCTTCATTATGTATTTTAAGTCTTTTATAACTATTATAAGCAAATCTATAGTTTTTTTAAAACGATTTTACATAAGCCATAAAAATTTATATTTATACATTTCAATTTTATAAACTTTCTAGTGATTTTAAATAAAATCATGAGTTTAATAACTTTAATTACATATCTTTTTTTTTTCTAATAATATGTCACATATCTTGAGAAGAGAAAAATTCAAACTTATTCCATCCTTATATTCATACAAACTAAGCAACAATGCCACAATGCATTGGCATATATCTTTCATTCACGTTCAATTTCATTTCTTGACGTATGAACTCAAAATTCCTATTCATTAAAAAATACAAGCAAGCGATTGTATTTGGACATGAATTTAGAACCATTGCGCCTTAAGGGAAAAATAAAACGGGTTTCACCTCTCTAAGTTATTTTTTTTATTTTATTTAATTTATAAATTAATGACTGAAACTATTAAAATTCTTAAATAACCTTATAATATCATCATAATAATATCTTCTTCTTTTATTTTAAGATCAACTTTTAATTAAGTGTGGCGGTACAAGGATAAACCGGAGGAAATTGAATAGGAAAGGTAAATCGAGTGATGATTTCCAAATGTAACCGGTTGCGCGGATCAGCCACATGCTTAGACCCAGACGGTCCCAACTTAAAAAAAAAAAGAAAAGAAAAAAGGAAAGTATCGATGCCTTATCTTTTTGCCAAAAAAGTGCTTAGAAAAAGAATAATAAAATATAATAAGGAATAAAACAAAAAACGAGACGAATGTAACCGTCCCGTCCGGCCTTGGTCTTCCAATGTAAAAAAAAAAACCCTATTAAAATACAATTAGAACCCAACAAATCGTCCGTGAAAGTGAAAAGGGAGTCCACGGTCCATCCCAAGAGAGAGAGAGAGAGAGAGAGAGAGAGAGAGTTGAGGGAGAATGATACCAAGAGAGAGAAAAACTAAAACCATGCAGATGCTGCAGTCCATGTACATGTCCTCTCCCCTGGATAACCACAACTCTTCCCTTGTCCATCATACTGAAAACACCGCCCATGATACCGTAACCTCTCTCTCTCTCGCTCTCTCTCTATTTTTTTGTGCATATATTCAAGACCTTTGTGTTTTCACTAGTTGTTAGTTTAGTCATAGTTCAAGTGTAGTTTGATTTTTCTATTTTCCTTAATACAATGTAGGATTATCATGCCTTTGATGGGTTTTCATATTTTATGTTTTCGCAAAAGTTATGTAATTATATTATGTAAGGGCCCCGTTAACCAGTTGCAGACGCTTGTTAAAGAGGGTAAAAGATACAATCTTTTGAAATTTTAAGGTTTGATTACATAATTGATGAAAAAGGGTGTGTTTAGAAAATGTGAAAAGTTCGGTTTTTTGAGGATTTTTGGTGGAGTCCGGACCAGCCTCATCTTTTCTTTTTGGTTATAGTTATCCAAGAGGAAGGTGGTGTCTACATTATATGTTTGCTGGGTTTGCCAAGTAGGAGAAAGCAAGAAAAGAAAACCCAATTTGTTTAATTTGGTTGAATTTCCCTTAGCTCTATGTATTTGATTATTGTGAATGTTTATGCATATTTGGTTTTTAACATGTTAAAGTGATAAATTTGCAACCTTTGTAATTTATCAGTTGATACTCGGTTGAATTCTGAGTTTCATGTCTTGAATTCTTGTGTGTGTATGGGTTTTCGGTTTTCTTTTTATTGTGTAAAGCGGTGAATTTGCATGCCCTTCTAAAACAGAAGCTAATGGCAAAGCTCCTTGATGCTGTGATGGTGAAAGTTAAAAAGGCATATCCTGCAACAAAATACGATGATAATCTCCATGATCGCCTCCAGGAACAGCTCAACAAGCTCCTCCCAACATTACAAACTCCTGATCATCCTCCATATGCATTCGTATGTATTACATTCTTTTTCTTTATTCATGTAGTTCTAGTTTTCTTTTTCAAGCTTATTATGTATGGATAATCAGTGGAGTTTTCATGTATAGCTCATATTTCAATGATAAGATGGAAAATAACTGACATAGATACTTGCATGCATGCAAAAATCGATGTCAAACAAACAGTATGATCACCTTCTATATGCATTGGTTTGTACAGCACCCTTTACATGTAATGTATCTTTTCTTTATTTCCAACTGTGTAATGTATCTTTTCTTTTTTTCCAACCTATGAAGTGTTCATACATGTTGCCATTTTCATCTGTATATGAATTTCCTGTATATATGGCAAATAACTGAAAAAAGCACATGTATGTAGCTTAAGTTACATTTATAATAGACATGGCTAGAAAACTGGAATAACATGCATTGTATTATCATCTCAGATGATTCAAAAGGCAATTAAAGAGCTGAATGAGGAAGGGGGATCAAGTGAGGAAGCAATATCAAAATTTATTAAAGCTACGTATAAGGATTTGCCATGGGGGCATTGTAGTCTTCTGAAGCATCACTTAAAGAAAATGAAGGAAGCTGAAGCAATCATTTCTGTCTCTGGCAATAGTTATGTGCTCCCGTCTAATTGTAATAGTCCTGGTACACTGGAACAGAAGGAGAACACCAAGAAGCGGCATTGCCAAATAGAAGAAAGGAATAGAAAGCATAAATTGTGTAGAAGAGAGGAGTTCATGAATAGCCAATACATTGCAGTTCATAAACCTGAGCTAGCAAACATAAAAAAGGAGGTCGTGATTAAACAGGAGCAAACTCCGCTCCTATTTAAGGCAACTGAGGAAAAAGATCAGTCAGAACAAAATGGGCCAGGAGTAACATCTGGTCTAGGAAAAGGATCCGACAAGGGAGATGGTGGAAAAGTAATTCGATTGGAGCATGATAAAATAAATATTCAAAAGGAGAGGGAAGAGGTTGAAATTTTGTCAATTCGAGAAGGAAATCTCAAGGATTGTCATAAAGCAGAAAGCTTGAAGGAAGGACGAGAGGAAAATCTTCCAGCAACCAGAGAAGGAAATCAAAAGGATCAACCAGTCAAGATAGCAGAGGAATCTTTATCTGGAGAGCTGAATGTTGATTGGAATGGACAAAAGGATTCTAAAGAGAGCAGATTGGCCTGTCAAGAGAAAGTTCCAGTGCTTCGACACTGTGGAGGAGCATCTCAAGAGATTCTAGAGCAATGTGAACAGATAAATAATCCAGTGAATAAAAGTGAAATGAAGGTGGAGCAACAAGGCGTAATTGTAGAGAAGCAGACTCAGGAAAATTGCAAGAAATATACATCCATTGATGGCTTAAATTCACTGGGAAAGCATTTTGGGTTTATTGAAAATGAGAATCAAGCTCTGAAGGAGCAACAACCTGTTGTTATTGTTCAAAAAGATCAATCACAGGACAGGCAACAAGTCCATGTTGAAGCATCTCAAGAAATTCTAGAGCAGTGTCAACAGATAAATAATCCAGTGAATGAAAGTGGAACTGAGGTGGAGCAACGGGGTGTAATTGTAGAGAAGCAGACCCAGGAAAGTCATGAGAAATATGCATCCCTTGATGATTCAAACCCATTGGGAAACAATTCTAGGTTTATTGAAAATAAGAATCAAGTTCAGAAGGAGCAACAACTGGTTGTTATTGTTCAAAAAGATCAGTCACGGGACAGGCAACAAGTCCATGGAGGAGTATCTCAACAGATTCTAGAGCAATGTCAACAGGTAAATAATCCAGTGAGTGAAAGCAGAACAGAGGTGGAGCAACAAGGTGTAATTGTAGTGGAGCAAACCCAGGAAAGTCACAAGAAAAATACATCCGTTGATGATTCAAACCCACCAGGAAAGGATTCTGGGTTTATTGAAAATAAGAATCAAGTTCAGAAGGAGCAACAACCTGTTTTTATTGTTCAAAAAGATCAATCACAGGACAGGCAACAAGTCCAGATGGTAAAACAAACAGAGTGCTACAGGCATTATGAAACGGTTGAGCAATCAAAACCATCGAAAGAGCAAGGAAATCAAGTAACTTTTCAGAAAGATGCTCTTTTGAGACCAATTGATATTGTTATCATTGAGGAAAATCTAGCAGATCGGAAAAGGGAAACAGATGTGATGGAAGAAGAATTTAGAGGAGGAAAACGAGAGAATGGGTCATCAGCAGAGTTCTGGAGTACAAGTAGTCAGCAGGTAGAGACAATCAGAGAGCAAAATGAAGGGGGTAAGCACTGGGATGATGCTATTGGACTGTATGTTCAACATAAACGAATGGTAGTAGAAGAGATGGAAAATCATGATAACAGCTTAATGCAGCACAATAGCTCTGCAGGACGAGAAATTTGGGAACAAGAACATCAATTTAAAGCCACAAATGTAGCTACTCTTTCCAGGTTTGTCTTTACCTTTCCTGTAATGGATTTGTTGGGTGGTGAGGAATTTATATATTACTGTTTTTTATTCTTGTCAAAAGTAGAAAATCAGAAGACCACCTACTTGAGAGACAGGGAGGACCAGAAGTTATATCTAGCTGCTCAAAGCCTCTGTTTGCAAGTCCTGATCTCAAGAGTTTTGGTTCCTCGCATCCTGAAAAGGTGAATTTAATTGTTTGACCTTTCCTGAGTTTTTTATGTGTTGTGTATTGAGGCATTTAGATTGCATATAATTTTCCTTTTGAGTCTTTACTGAGGGAATTTCTTGCATGTGCTAATTGTCAGGAAAAATGTCTTGAATTTCTGAGGAGGACAATAAAACTACAGGAAGAGTTCAACGAGAGGACAATAAAACTTCAAGAAGAGTACAATAAAAAGATAATAAGTCTCCAGGAAGAGCTTCTCATGCAATTGACATTAGGGGAGTCATTGGTACATACGACCGACCATGCTGTATTTGATAGCAGGCAAAATGCAGGTTTGAGAGATTCAGCTGGGCTCTACCAGCAGCCAGAAGTTGGTATTCAAGCAGAGGCACCTGTCTTGCATATGATAGAAAGCTCAGGCCATGCTGATGTATGCATGCATCAGTTGCCTGCAGAGTCCCAACAACTATCGGCTTCTAATTCCAAATGGCTGCCAGAGTTTGACCTGTCTGTACCAGAGACTGTGCCACAAAGAGGTGAAAAACGACCAAGGGTTTCTGACCACCAAGGGCAGGAGTCAAATTCACATGGCTTTTCTAATGTGATGATGATGTGGCTGGTGCAATTTGAGAAGAGACTTTTTGATGCTTTGGGAAGGTTGTCTGAACCTAAATTAGATAGATTAGAAAAGTCTTCACTGAGGGAGCATGATGCTCAGCGGAGTGCCCTTCCTGAGATTTTGATGAAAACAATTCAACCATCTTTGTGCCAGGTAGGCTTCTACTTAACTCTTCCTAATATTAAAAGTACGGTTATTTAATTACTTTGCTAGCTAGGTCTTTTATTGCATTGATTCTCTAATTTATTTTATGAAATGTAGATTGGAAAGGAGCTGTTGCGAGTGGGTTCCACAGAAGGTCATTCAGGTGATCCGGTACCACAAACATTAGAGCCGTCTTGTGTTCTACTAGAGGAACAAGGACAACAGCTTCACGAGAAGACACCTTGTCAAGTGCAAAGATCAAAACTTGGATTAATGACCCTGCATCAACAGACACAAGCGCAACAACTGTTTCCTCAAGGGCCTAAGTGGGATGAGTCTGTAGCTGCAACACATTCTGTAGATCTCATGTCCCCGGAGCGCCCTTCTACTTCTAACGAACACGATCAGCCTTTGTTGGGGCTGGAAGGGCATGTTTTGAGGAACTCTAAAGTGCCCGATTCCATGGAGAAGGAAAACTCTAATGCCTGGTTGCAGCAGCACACAACAGTGCCTCATAAATCACAAGATAATTTTGAGACAATTGCAGGGCAGCCGGGTAGAGCACTGGGCATGGTTGAGATGCATGCTCAACAGCAGCAGCAGTTGGATATGCGGGTGAGTGGAAAGGAATTGCGCTCTCGAGTCATTAGCCCTAGCGTTGCTTCATATGGAAATAGAGGTTATACATTACCTTCGCTGGGCAACCCCTCTACCATCATCCGGAATTCTCCATATTGTCCTCCATTGGGATCGGATGTTAATGGAAATTTAGTGCAGGCTTTGCCTACATGTCAGAGTCTTTGTCAGCAGTTGCAGGAATCAAGTGCTGGAGGCTATAGTAGAGGCCGTGGTCGAGGTCGGGGTCGTGGTCGTGGTCGGGGCGGTAGTGCTTCACAAATATCAGCTTCTATGACGACTTCTGAACAAGCAATATCACCTTCTCAAAGCACACCAAAGCGCCGGGGGAGACCTCGTAAGACTAATGATGATTTGACAGATGTAGTCTCTGCCTCCTAACTTTCATGACATCCATGGACAACATATAAGTAGAATCATAACCTGGAAAGGTTACTGGTGAGCAAAAATCTGTCTTCTGTTTCTGTTGCAGGATATGATTCATTTTTATGCGTTTTGAGTGACTTGATATATTCTCTGGTTCTATTGCCTTAATTTGGTTTTCTGTTATATGTAATAATGTGTTTATATCGTTTAATTTTGAAAAACCAATGGCTCTCAAGCCTTAATCCTAATAGGTGAGGTCGGTTAAATGAATCCTATTTCACAATTGTGCTTAAAATAGTAAATTATAACCTTCAAAATCCAGAATAAAAAATTAGAAAGATAATAATTAAGACGTCTAATTATGGTTTAAAATGCATATAGTTCTCATACTAAAAATATTCTTGGCCATTTTCTTATTCCATATTTAGTGTAGAAAAGCTAGTTAAAATCAAACAATCACTGATTGTAGAAAGTAGAACTTCATTATTTAGGCTTCAAAGTGAATATCCTTTTTTACCGTTCAGATTGGTTCATACTATTCCTGCTAAACCACGACCATAATTATGTTTTTCTATTTTTTATATATTTATTTTTGCTGAAACTATGTCTGTTCACAGTAAACTATAACCTTTTTCCCTGAAAATTAATTCAAGGATCATCTTGTAAAGCTGATGCATGGATGACATTTCCCAATCATCACTTTTTATCCTTTCTAGGGAGAGTTCAGTCTTGAAGTTGTCTACTCCTCCATGTTGACATAAGATGATTCATCCATCCATCTAATACACTGGGTGGTAATGCTTAGAACCATGGGTGATGTCTAAGTGCATATACGTATATGTCTGTCATTACACGTGTTTAGTCTCCTGGGATATTTTAGCTGCTTTAATGTGTTTTCCTTATTTCCAAATTGTGCCTTGGACAGATACAGCATGCTATAAATCGCAGTGATAATTTTTGAGGGATGGATCGTAAGTTGACAATCTTCAAACCAGGCATTATGGAAGATAATTTTGACGTAGCTATGAGTGGGATGTCTGTGCATCTTTTGTCAATGGATAACGTTCCTGAAATTTTGTTCTGATGTCTATCATTTGTATTTAAAGTTGTGAGCCCAAATGTACTGCAAACTGCCTGGAAGATTCACGCACATTCTGCAAATTCATGGAGAGACATAGTTCTTTATTGGTTAAAAACATTTTGAATTATGGAATTACATGGTTAGCGGATAAGTTCTAACGTGTCAATGGGTTGCTGTAATATTATGTGTCCCAGAGAATCTCCTCCTAATTTGCCTTGCATTTTGTCTCTGTAAGTTTGCTTGAGATAGATTATCATGATGGATTTTGGTTGGCATTTTGATAGCTCATGCTAATTCGGGACATTGGGTGCCCATAAATGTTATTCTTGGCTATCTTATGAAGCAGTCGAATGCTCAGGAAAATAAGGAGCATTGTGGTGTTTACTGTTGACTATATCCTCAATATGCTTCTAGGTGATTAGTGTTCTATATAACCACTATAGAATGCTATAACGTACGGTTGAAGTCTCCATCCTCGAATGGTATTGTCATCCGTGTAACCATGTCCTTGCACATACGTTACCGCGTGTGAAAAAACAATCCGTGTTGGAAAATTCCCAGCATGACGGGTCCACTTTTCAAATCTAAACTACAATAATGTCCATTCCATTGCAATAATGGTGTTAAAACTTATACCGCTGAGGTTGACCAGAGAAGGAAAAAGAGTTAAAAGTCGAGATGGTAAATCGAGATTGAATTGAGATCAATAAAAATATTATAAGTAATAACAATTATTTATATTTTTAAGATTTAAAAGTTAAGAATGTATTTTATAATATATTTTTTGTTTTTCTTTCATCAATATTTATATTTTTTAGTAAACCGATATATTTTATATAAAATATAAAAGAAAATAATATATTTTAATTTGGAAAAACTTAGATGAATTATTATAGGAACCTTGTTTGATCTCGAGTCAATTGGTTGCTTTAGGTTTACTATGGATAAGAGTTAAATTAAATGAGTGATTCGGATCAGTTTTATAAAGTAGTCAAGTTGAATTGAGTTGGATTGCAATTGGGGCCGGACAACACTACAATATTCCATCCATATACCTCCGTTTACATATTCGCATGAAAAACAAGAGGGATGTACCTGTGTGCAGATATGATATACTACTCAACTGGCCTAAAGTTAAAGTTCACAAAAATTAGGTGAGGGTAAATTTTGTGTCTGTATATAATATATATTTATGTATGTTTTATTTACATCTAACCCTTTTATCTCTAAAATTAAATACTTGAAGTCTTAAATCTTTAAGATGCATGCATTTAGGATTCTCTTTTAATTATTGAACTCTTGAATAAAATAATTTGAAAAATATATTAAAATTAAAAGAAATTACATAAAAATAGAAAAAAAAAAGGAGAGAACTTTAATCTTTTTTTTTTTTGAAATTTTGTTATACTTAATGTTGATGCACCAAAAAAATGTTTATTTTTCAAAAAATTTTGTTGTTTTTTCAAGGATAATGTTATTAACATTACTTGAACTTTGGTCGAAAATTCAATTTACTACTTGAACTTTCAATGCATCAAATTTGTCACTTAATTGAAATTTTTTGTGTTACCATTATCACTTGCTTTATTTAGTCACCAATTAAAATGAGATACGTATTACATATACATATATATATATATATATAGTAATTATAAAACGAAATGTTTTAATTAAATATTTAACAAGTTTGAACGTTTAGTTAGTAAATTGAAGTTTCAATTATATTTAAAGTAATATTTACAACATTATCTCTTTTTTAAAAGGCAAAATGATAGGGGGATCAGACAGCATTTTATGATGATTAAAGTATGAATACTCGATTTTAAAAATATAAAGTGAATACCAAATGAACATAATTTGTTTGCAGTTTGCCTAATACTAGAATACGCAGTGTGTTAAGTCCTATTGCTTTTTTTTCCCCCCATCTTTCAGGAGTGCCCCAGTTCACTGGTTAATATTTTCCTTTTATTAAATCCACCAACTTTGTCATCCTATCGTACACGTGAATAAATAACGAAGAGGGCCTTGGACAAAGATACAGACACGTACGCATAAAATTAAATACCTTTTCTTCCAATTGGCCAGGCCCACGAATGTCAAATAGTTAGTGAATAGATTTCTTGGTTTAGCTTAGCTATCATTCTTTTAATACATCACCGTAGTCAACGAATTTGGCGGTGATTTATTGCTGGATGCGTTTGGAAGAGACTCAACGCCCAACCTTTAGTTTTGTATTTTTTTGGACGTGACTTGTGCTTTGGAATTATTGCAAGTAGTTATTTGTATTTTTATTTTTATTTTTTTGACATACATATGATGTATATTTTAAAATTAAGAGCTCATAAAAATCATTAACATGTTTCGATTTGGAATACTTAATTTTAATAATATTAGATAAATTTAACTTAATTATATATAAAAAATTTCAACAATTTAAAAAAAAAAAAAGTAGAAAACTTATAAAAGGAAAAAACTAAACACTTCCGATTATTTTTCAATCATCTTAATGTAGGGAGGTAATTGGAGACCTCATTAGCCAATTGCCTTAAAAGTGTTCGCTAGCAACCCCTTTATCCTTAAGGTGGGCGACAATTACCAGATTTCTCATGTGGTCCAGTTTGGTTTTATGGGGTTTAGAATTGTTGAGTCTAATGTTAGGAATATAATCTTGATAAAAAAAATCTTAATAGAGAAAATAATAAAACACAATGATTTACATGGTCCTATAATTTAGCCTACGTATACGGATGGAGTAGTAAATGCACTAATAAATTAGAAAGGGATCCAAAACAAGAGAAAATTCTCTCAAACTTTTAATCCGGTTATGCTCAAATGTTCTCACAGGTTAATAATTTTCTCTCAATTCATTTACACTGTCACATACTTCCCTCACTGACATTTCAAATAAGTAACCCTACGTGCCTATTCATAGGCTCCATTAATTTGCATGCACAAAATGCCATGCAAAAATGTAAGAATGCAAAATCAATGTGTGTACTCAAGACTTGAGACATTAAGATGTGGAACTTAGAGCTCCATCCTAGAGGCCTAGCTAGGGTTACGAAGCCATTTTAGATTCCATGCAGAAGTGTTTGATATTAGTCTCGTATGAAAGGCCCCTCCATTCATATAGACACAACGGGATTGTAGTGAATTAGAGTTGGTAATTTAGGATTTGAAAAGGGTACGATATGATTTAAATAGATTAGTATATAAAACAATCGATATAAATCTAAATAGGTTAGACTTATTTAGATACAGTTAAATTTGTGTTTGGATTCATATTCAAGTCCCAGATCCATTTACAAATCCGTTTAAATAAACAGGTATAGTAAGCAAGTCTGGGTTTGACCCCTGAACTTGTTTAATAGTAAATTAATATTTTTATTATTTAGTTGTTTTTTTTCCATTTTCCTCACTGATGTAACAATATAAAACAAAAATAAGAAATAATAAAATATCAAAAAGCAAAAAGTAAAAGACAGGATGTCGTAACTAGGGTTCATTCATTCTTCCCTCTTTATCTCACTTCCATATTTAGGCAGCCACACTCGCAAACACCAACACGCACACTACATCTTTTTCTCGTGTAAGTCTTCTTATTCTAAGAAATTCATGTATTCTATAATTTAGAAGGAATTGCAAAACTAACTCCAGTTAGGCCTCTAATTTATTGTTGTTGGCTTTATTTAAGACCTCCCATAGAAAATTACATAAACTGTGTTGGAAATCTTTTCTTTCTTTTTTTTGTGAATTGTTTTGTAACACTTAATAAACCAAATATATTAAACTAAATGGATGAGGACTAGATTGTGAAGCTTGCATAGATTTAATATGCCAAAACCAGAATCAGTATTTAGAAGATTTAGATTGTGAAACTTGCCATTATAAACTTTTTCGGATAAGGTTTTTTAAGAAAAGTATAATTGTTATGAAACAATAATTAGTATAGCAATTAAAAATTAGTCCCATCATTAAATTATTTAGATATTTAAAGAGTTGATAAATAATTAATAATCAATTATTGCTTGCCAAAAAATGAGCAATAATCTATTTGATTCATTATTTTTCTACATTATATTCTAGTAATGATGGTATATGTGACACTTCAAATAGGGAAAGCACTTAATTTATAGGACATCATAAAACAATTTTATAAAAAAATTTATCAATAAGCTATCAATATGGAATTGTCAATAAGTTCATTATATTTTTTGTAATCATTAAAAAAATGGAGAGAATGTTATGTCTCCTAATTTGGTTTTAATGATAACAAAAAATCTATTATTCTATTACTAATGTGTTTATGAATTGTGCAGATATGTCATGATAATACAGCGAAGTTAGTTAAAAGAAAGATAGTGGACAAGCATAAATGTATGAAGCATTTTGACAGACTCAGAATATAGGTCAAAAACTAGATTAGGAAGTACATTAGATAAAATTCGCATCAGTTTATATGACAACATTCAAAAAGTGACTCAAAAAATAATGAAAACAAAAGAAAGAAGTTTGTGGACTAGCTGTTTAGATTATTAACAGCATTATAAGTTAGAAAAATTGAAAAGTAGACTTAACTTCACTTTATTGGGTGTATTCAAATAATACGTTCTATTCTGTTTCACTGAAATTGATAATTTATATCCATGAGAATTTTAAGAAGGATAACTTTAATTAAAGCGGAATATTTTGGTGAATAAATTTTGAAAGATTTTTATTAGATCGAATTTATATTGAAGTATGAAGGAGAATATATATTTTTCAAGTCGTAGTACATAAATTATGTGGGTGTGTTTAACATGGCAGGCTTTAGTAGGAGGAGACAATTTTATATTTTTTTTAAGTCAACTTGGCAGAGACAATGCATAAAAAATAATTATTGTTGACAATTTCTTCAATGCGTCCAAGGAATTTTCGAAGTGGAGAATTATTAATATATGCGGTGAATTATTTCAAGCACACATCGAGTTGAAGCTTCCAACGTGGCAACAAGTCTAGAAAATATTTTCACGTTAAGATGAGCAATTTATATATATATATGCGCGCGCGCGCGCGCACTATAAGGTAGTGGATTATTTTTTTCAATTATATTCCAGCCATCCAAATTCAAAGCAATAGCATTTGTTTCAAGCTTTGGTCAACGTGACTCAGACGTCTACAAACTAAATTTCGATGGCTTCGAGACTTGTGGCAAATAGGGGACAAAAGGAAAAATTTCATCGACTTAAACATAGCTCCAGTAGGTATATTTGGAAAGATGCTCAACGGCAATTCTAGAGAATTTCTTAGGTTTGTTAAGTTTCAAATTCAAATAAAAGAAGATAGGATATGGATTTTATTAGTTATTTTGATGGGATATCTTTGGAAAACTATTCAAAGATATTATTTTAAATTTAAAAGAGATAAGATATATGGATAAGGATTTGATGCAGAAATTTTAGAAATATTTTTTCAAAATTCAATTTGTGAAGAATTGGTCATGATTTACATTTGATTACTCTTACAAATAAAATTTGAGCAGATATTTCAAACTTTGTGGTGAAAATTACAAAGAGAAAAAACTGGTAAGATATTTTGGACGAAATCTACAAGAATTATCCAATTTGAATTTCAAATTGTAAAGATATGATGGAGATATATAACGGATTTAAATTCAAAATGAGTGGGATACATCTATCTATTGAAATGATGAGCTCTTAGTAGATTTTTAAGCTTTATGCTGAAATTACAAAGAGAAAAAAAGGGGCTAATTTTTTGGAATAATTTTTAAAATAACAATCACAATGAGAGATCTTTTCTTGATTTGGTAAAAGTTTATCATAGCAGCAACATGAGCTATTATTCAAATTCAAATTCAAATTCAAAATTAAACTACATGAGAGATTTTCTCCACTAAAAGGTACTTGGTCGAGATTAAAATAGGAAAGCATCTCCATAAATTTCTATGTAAACTAGTTGTTGATTCAAGATTTATTCTATACAAGTCGAGCAGAAAAGTAAAATAGAAGATAGAGAAAGAAATTAGAACTTTTCCAAAAAAAAAAAAAAATTTCTTGTAGCAAAATTACATTTAGAAACTTAGTCACAGACTGCGTAAAACAGACTTTGTATTAGTGTATTTGTGTTTAGGTGTGCATGAGGTTTAGGGAGCTCTACATAGTATATGGCTGAAGGATAAGCTAGTGAGACAAGGCAAGAAATGATTGTAACCTAATTATAACCTCTATTTCTCATTTGAGTATTCAAATTAGATTAATAGAACAATACCGACAAGAAATGGTAGAGTTGAAAGAGAAGAGTAGATACAAAATCAAAACTCTTTAAAGATTTATCTAATTATCTCTTCCCTTATCTCTATTTATTTTCCTACACTTTATTGTTTGTATTGTTATTTTTACGCCTAATAGTTGAGATTCAATATATTATTACTCACGCTAAACTAAGTTATTAAGAGGGGACATTTTTAATTTAAAAAAGTTTCAATTTTGATAAAGATAGTAATTCATCCCTTCTTTTGATATCTTATACGGGACCTGCAAGATCTAACCTAAACAAGAGATATAGTAGGTCATGGGTTAAGGTATTCATATACGACTAATTAATAGGTTATGTGAAGGATTAAGGTTTTTCAGACACAAACCTATTTAGATACAAAACTGAGACATGACACAACAATACGAATTGCCAACCTTAATGTGAGTGACCGTAATTATTGCATGATTGCCTCCAATTGACTATCCATCGAGCCATCACAAATGGCATGGGCTTTAATATCTCTCATTCTAAAGTTACCCCTATAGACTTAACTTAGTTCAAGGGTATCATCACACTAGATCGAACAACTAAGAACATGGAACATGTATTAATTGGGTCAAGTTTATGTTTTATTTCAATTTAGAGTAACTAGGATTCCAATAAGTAACACCAATGAAGGAATATAAATCTCCATATCTAACGAGTAAACTAGTTAATCTATAACTAAGAGTTAGCGTGTTATTCTTTATATCATGTAACCATGCGTTATGTGTCTATGCCTAAATTATTCATGTATAGATCTTTAAGTTAGTTAAAGGTCCATTTAGATTATGGGCTTTAAGGGATTAATGGGCCTAATTACTTTGAAAGGATAGTAGGCTTATACTATTATGTTACTTTAATTAGTCTAATTAAGTAGATTATTATCACTTATTAAAACATTTATTCTTAATCATTTATTATGTTTAGGGATTCAATTAAACTAGGATGCCTTTAGGGTATGAGCTCCATAGAAGGGATATAGGCCAAGGTAAGTTTTAGAAATTGGTCTTAGCTCACTATAGGGTTAAATCCTTTAAATCAATTGAGGTTCAACATAATTCATCAAGGATTATAAAGATAGTAGGCCATAATTAGGTAAATAAGCCCAATTGATTTTGGAGTTGAGACCATTAGGTTCCTATTAATTAACATAGTTAATGGGTCAAACTAATTGATTTAACTAGGTTATTTAGTTAGGTCATCTAAAATCCTTCGTTAGGTTCCATAGAGATATTAGGCCATAGTTGAGTAAATAGGCTCTATTAATTTTGGAGTTGAGACCATTGGTTTTCTATTAATTCATTAAATTAATAAGTCAAACTAATTGATGTAATTAGGTCGTTTAGTTGGGTTATCTACTTTGGCCCATTAATCAAATCATTTAGGTCCATTTATTTTTATTTAAGCTCATAACTTTAATTATTCTAAATCCATATAGGTTATGGGCCTAATAAGGGAAAATGAACCCACTGTTTTGGAGTTGATTTTACCTATTTAGGGATGTTTAATTAGCTCAAATAAATTAAGTCTCAAGAGGATCTAATCCTATTAAAGGATCACATAAATCAAGCCCATTTAACTAGGTCAATTTGTATAGGTATTTTATGTAATTCAAGAGAATTGATCATGGGGTAATGCAAACCTATTCTTATTTTTATTTAAGTCCGTAAATTTAATTATTCTAAACTCATATAGGTCATAAGCCTAACAAAGGAAATTGAATCCACTATTTTAGAGTCAAGTTTACTTATTTAAGGATGCCTAATTAGATCAAATAAATTAAGTCTCAAGATGATCTAAGCTTATTAAAGGTTCCATAAATCATGCCCATTTAATTAGGCCAATTTATATAGGTATTTTATGGAATTCAAGAGAACTAATCATAGGGTAATGTAAATCTACTCTTGTTGGATCGATTTTAGGCAATGGACTGATCAAAGGGTTTGATAGCCTAGTACATGTTAGGGTCTAATCAACAATTATTTATTTTAACCAATTTTTGTATTAAGATTACATCTTTAGGACCAAGTTAGTGTTAAAGCCATTCAATATGCCTTTCAAGCCTAAGATCATTCTAGATGCGTTATTAAATCTTAAAATCATTCCCATAACATGATAACTTGAGGGAATCAAGCATAATTTAATTCACATGTATTAATGGTAGCACATACAAAAATATATACATATATATAACTAATCATCTCCATCTATTAAATTGCATATTTATGCATTATTCATATGCATATACTTCATTATTTTCATTATCTAATCGTAGAATTAGTATATTTAATATCAAGGACTCAATTCAATTTAACTATCATATTTTATTTTTACTTTGTATACGCTAGAAATTCTAAATAATATCCTTTTAAATGCTTATTAATCAATCAATTCACTAAACGTGCAAGAATTAACACCCTTATCAACATAAATAAATAAATAAATAACTATACATACATACATATATATATATATATACTATTTGTCATTTAAATCATTAGATAAATGAGATTCATTACACTAATCATTCCGTAAATATTTTATCATTTAGAAATCACAAATCAAGATGAAGAAAACAATTAAATCAAACATGGAGGTGGCAACATGGCTAGGATGTTAATAAACCTTTGAAGAGACACCTTAAACCAATTTCTAATTTTCATAACATTTATCTATCACCAAGATTGTTACATTCATCAGATTAACACTTAAATCAACCAAAACATGCCAAACTAGAATATGGAAGTTGTAACTTAGCATATAAATTGAAGATCTGTCAATTTAAACTTCAAAAATCTTGCTATCAAGCACCATCAAATCATCATGATAAGCTTGATTATTCAATTTGATTATCCTCAGTACATAAAATCTTCAAGATTAATGTCATTGCCATTAATAGAGTCTTGATAGTCCATTTAGTACATCAAAATGTCACTTCACTTATCAATCCATTCAAGAAAACCACATAAACTTCCAAACCTTCCAAAGCACATTAAAATACTTGAAGATCCTTAGCCTTACCTTCTAAAGAACCACCAAACCCTTGGAACCAATGTATGTTTCTATACTTAGGAGCAAAGATGGGATTTCCTTCAACTTCCAACTAGAACACTAAGATTAAAACCACTCATTAGCACTTATTTTGAAAGTTTAACCACTAGACTAATCAAAGCATTAAGGAGCTTAAGTATTCTTACCTTCAAACTCCTAGGGATGGTGTAACGACTCGGCCGGAACTCCTTTCACTGAGGTATTGTCCGCTTTGGCATGAAACGCCGCACGGTTTTGTCCCTTGGTGCAGCTGCTTCCCAGGAGGTCACCCATCCTGGGATTGCTCCAGCATGAGCACGCTTAACTCCGGAGTTTCGACGTACTCCGAGCCGCTACACTAAAAGGCGCCTCGATGATTAAAGTCCCTCTCTCCAAGCATGTAAGGGGTATTACAATCCACCCCCCTTATAGAACCGACGCCCTCGTCAGTTTCGTTACACAGGTCGAAGACAACCACCAGGCAGGGCCATGCCCTTCCGGCTGGTGGAATGCTTTGATACCATTCTGTAACAACTCGGCCGGAACTCCTTTCACTGAGGTATTGTCTGCTTTGGCATGAAACACCGCACGGTTTTGTCCCTTGGTGCAGTTGCTTCTCAGGAGGTCACCCATCCTGAGATTGCTCCAGCATGAGCACGCTTAACTCCGGAGTTTCGACGTACTCTGAGCCGTTACACTAAAAGGCGCCTCGATGATTAGAGTCCCTCTCTCCAAGCATGTAAGGGGTATTACAGATGGCACCACTTGCAAGCCTTACACCAAGTCCTCTTAGTCTTCAAAAGAAAATCATTAAACTTGCTATGTTAATAAAGTCCTTAAAGGGTGGTCTTAGGATATAGTAGTAAGATTTAGGGTTTACAAAAGCTTTAGGGTTTTTCCTTTGAGAGAAAACTTGAAAATATAAGAGAGGGCTATGGCTTACAATTATGACATCAAGGGGTATTTGAAGGGGCATTAGAAGTTTCTTTCAACCCTAAAAGCAAAAAGGGATCACTTGTTATTTATCATTTGTCATTTTCTCATTCTTCCAGCTTTTACTCTTGTGGTCCTTAAATTTTCTATTTAAGGTTTTTGTTGCTTAAGCTTTGTCTATAGCCATAAAATACTCAAAATATTGTTTGCATTTGCTAAACTCAAAATTTGAAAATTGAGTATAAGGGTAAAATGGTCATTTTAAAAAAATTTCCCCTAAAACTTGGAATTTCTTCTTTAATTGACTTCTGAATTATTGCTTTTGACCAATAGATTAACGAATTCATTTTTAGGATATTTCATAATCTATTGTGCCAATTTTTCTAGCAATAATATTTCCTTAAGAAATAATATCTTAAATAAAATGGTATTTCACATTAATATGTTTTATCCTTTCATGGAACATCTGATCCTTTGTTAAGTGAATAACAGTCTAATTATCACAATAGATGGTAATCAGTTGCACATCTAAGCTAAGTTTATCAAACAAACCTCTTAACTAAATAACTTCTTTCATAGCTTTGACGACAGCCATGTTATACTACTTCAATAGTGGATAATGTAATTGTAGATTGTAAAATATTTTTCCAATAGATAACATAATTTCCAAGAGTAAGGACATAGCCTGTGATGGATCTTTTTTATTAAGATCACTTGTATAATCTTAATCAACAGTTTTCCTTACTTTTCCAAATTCTAAACATACATTAGCATTGCCCTATCTCAAAATCCATTTCACAACCTGTTAATACTCCTTACAAAGATTAGGCATATATATACTAACAATACTAACTGCTTGAGTAGTAGTCAAATGAGTGCAAACCATTGCACACATAATAATACCAATAATAGTAGAGTAGGGAACATGTAACGTATGCTTAATATCATTATCAATTTGTGGTGTCATAGTCACTAAAAGTCTAAAATGAGTAGCAAGTGGATTACTAATAAATTTAGCCTTTTTCATGCCCAAATGCTCTAAAACTTTCTAGTAGAACTCCTATGAGGTAAAGAAGGTTACTTGCAGCTCTATCTCTCTTAATCTCCATACCATGAATTTTCTTAACTATTCTCAAATCTTTCATCTTAAATCCACCACTTAACTCTTTTTTAAACAATTGATCTTAGAAATATCCTTAGCAACAATAAACATGTCATCAACATAAAAAAAAAAAAAAAAACAAATAGTCAAATAAGTAATTATCAAATTTTAAAGTATACATAGCTACTATATTAGCTTTTGAAATAGTCGTGCCTAACCATATAAGAATCAAATTACTTATACCACTATTGAGGAGACTACTTTAAATCATATAATGATTTCTACAACAAATAAACATGGTCTTCTATAAAGCTATTCAAATGTGTTGAGACCTATAAGCTAATCCATTTAACCCACTTGAAAAATAGGTTAAGGTTGAGTTTCTTCTACCCATTTAAAGAGTAGGTTATTTGAATCTAGCCAATTTATTTTATGGATTTAAGTAGGCTAACAATCTACAGGTAGGATTAGTCCATTAACTTATTGAAATTACAAATAAAAACAAAGCAAAACAATAAAAACTAAAAAGCAAACCAAACCCCAATATCACTTATGGTCTAGTCCAAAAGAAAAGGGAAAAAAAAAAAAACCTATGCACTTTCTCAAAAATCAAAATCTCACCAATAAGCTCTTAATTGCTTATATTTTAGAGAGTGATTTTTAATGATTTTTCCTTGAATTTTAAGTTTATTTTGAGAAAATGATACTTAATTAAGTAAAATCTTATTTTCTATGTTTTGGAACGATTTACAAAAGAAAATTAGAGAATAAAAACAAGTTTCACTTGAAATGAAATTAAAATGAAGAAGTTATGAAGTTTTGAAGATTAATATAATCAAACAATATGATTGTGTCGTTTCCAATGATATTTTTAAGCAAAAATTAGGCATAATTAGTGGAGAATATGACTAAGAGACATGACCATATCCTAAGTCACGTTAGTCCTATATCTGACAAAAATTCAAAGTTGTCCATAAAGATATGGTGTATCAAATCGACATGACCAAGTGACTGAAGCATGTTGCTAACTGTGACTTCTTAATTTTTCCTTTTCTATTTAAGGTTTTTTACTAGAACTTTTGTACGAGTTTTTGAAAGAACTTCAAGTGCTAAACACCTACAAGAGAAAAGTGCTTCAAGAATTCAAGATTTTAGACTTTTTCATCATTTTCATGGATTTTTCTTCTACTTTTCTTTTAGATCTTGTTAAAGATTGTTATTTTATCATGATTAACAAGTAGAACTTTTGTGTCTAAGTCTTGTGGAACCTAAATCTACCATGTGATATTGGTTTTTATTAAATCTAATGAAGATCTTTAATTTTCTTGGTTCACTTATGTGTGCATGATTGTTTAGATTAATATTTTCGTAGGTATTAGTCTAAAAATTTGATATTGTGCAGAAGAACCAAGATATTTCTTATATAATTAAATCTAGGCATAATTGATAATGGTTCTTATAAGTTTAAAAATAAATTGCAAAATTTTTCGAATCTTTAATACTATCTTTATGAGAATTCGTTGTGCTTTAATATGATCTTAGGTTATATTATTGAGAAGAGATTTTAATAAGTGATCTAAAGATTATGGTTAATATACTCGAAAAAGTTATTAGCTTTAATAGAGAATTCTTCCAGTTAAGAAAAATAAATATTAAATTAGATTATCTTTAGTAAAAGTTACATGTGTATGTTTAGGGGAAACAAAGATTTAGGTGCTCCATCGAATCTTGAATTACATTACAAATTGATTGCTTTCTTGTTTAGTTTCTCTAATTGAATCCTAATTAATTGTTAGATTTATTAGTTATTGCATAGTTGGTTTAAATCTTTAAGTTTCTTGAATTTTATTTTGTTGGTTAGATAATAGAGAACGAGTTAGTATTAGTAATTGTAGTCTTTGTAGGATGACATCCATTTTTTGAATTATATTACTAAAATAATAAGTGTGCTTGCCTAGTTTCAACACATCAGTCACTTGTCACTTTTAGTATCCACCTCTTTTCTTCCTTCCCTATTGTCATTCGAATAGCTAATTAGCTTAATCAAATTCTACTAGCACACTTTAACTTATGTGGATTATGAATTCATCAACGAGAAATCTATTAAAAGCTTTACATTACTTATTAGTTATTGAGTAAAGACTTCTTGTAATCTATGCTAAAATTGATTTTGAGTACTCCATTGAAGGAGAACGAACTTATATTGTGATTTTAGTCGTTGAATTAGGTAGATGGATCTTATTTGTTAACTGTCAATTCCTTTGTTCAATTGCTTCTCTTGTTACTCAATCTCATGTCATTTATGTAGTTAGGAACTATTGATTACCATTCAATACAATTCAATTTTTATGTACACCATAGTTAGGGATTCATATGAACATAGTGTAATGTTTTTGGAAATTCTAGTATTATCTGTTAGATACTATAACTCAATTGATAGATTATATTATCACGTCTATCATAGCCAAATCTAAGTCCATTGTGAATATCTTTACACTATGCAACATTCACAAAGGATATACGTGTCATTAGCACCAAAATTGGCCAATTGATGAAGAAAGTTTCATTGTCTTTTTATCTTGTACAATTTCTGTAATGACTTTATTAGAGCCTAATAGGATTATTTTAAAATTTTTATAACATGTGTATATCCATGGTATGAAAATTATCTTGTAAGTCAGAGATTGAAAGACTTTAACTAATTATTTGCTATTCATATTTAATTATATTACATATAACTAGTTTACTTAATAAATAGCTACAGATACCCTAATTAGTTTAAAGTTTATTAGAATCATAGAAAATTGGTATCCTTAACCAAATAATGAAACAAGATAGACACTTCATGAAATTTCTAAACTTACTAAAGATGCTAAACTAAATGAAGAGATTATTTGTTTCACAGGATGTTCAAAATTAACTATATAAACCTTTTCAAATTCTAACATTTCATTATACTAGTCAGTGATCGCACTCAACACTCGGCTCCTATGCCAAACCCAGCTATCAATTAACTTATAAGGGAAGAGTTATTAGGGAGTAAACTACACAAGCTTAGTGAGATATTCCTTATATTGTACTAGTAAATAGGTTATCAAATAATTAATTGAACAATCATATGAATGCATGAATCAAATAGTATGCCAACAAATACATGTAGTAGCCTAGTAATTGCATGTAACTCAAAATTATGCCCTCTATAATCAGGTTTGGAGATTATTAACCAAAACAAGCCATCAACTAAGTTCTAACACTTAGGTTTTTAGCTGAACTAGTGTACTTATGCACACATTTAAAAATTTCTATACTTAACAACTTTTTCTTTTTTCAAAACCAACAATAATGAAATCCTAAGTCTAGCAGTGTGGTGGCTTCCGTAATCGACGTCAAATGCCCTAAGCGGAAGTTACAAAACATGGCCCTTAGCCATATGGTTAACGTCTTTTGGTGCCTAGTAAGGCCGTAGGCTAGGATAGAGACTTCATAAATATGGTACATATTGTGTGCTTAAAAGAATCCCTTTAAGAGCTCCTACTCCTGTGAGCCCCTTCCTACTTTCCATGTGAGATAATAGTCGGCATAAGTATAATGCAATGCTATGCTTATGCATGAACCATTTAGTTTAAGTGAGCTATATATGGTTAAGTGAAACTATTAGGTAATCAACAAATAACAACAAACCATCCAATCATGTAATAGTCAATCTTACAACCAATTATTTATTTACTATATTTAACAATATTTGCATAAAGAACAATCAATGATCAACCATATGCATATCCCGAACCTGAAGCATCAATTTGTTAATATATAAAGTTTAAGTGCACTAACTATAGACACAAAACGAGTATAGAGTCATCAAGAGTACTCACCTACTTAAGTCATTCTATGGCCATAATAATCCAAAGTAGTCTATGTCAAGATCGATACTACCTGATATTAGTGAAGGAGAGTACAAATAAGTATTTAGATAATCTACCTATCTAATTACCTAAATTCGCTATATTCCCCGATTACGCTTAATTTTTCAATTGTGTACAACTTTTTTGTTTTAAGTTCAATTTTTATGATCTTATAGATGATTTCCATCGGTTTCGAATGTACTTTCATGTGGTATGGTTAGTTTCAAGAGTTTAGGCCTGCATTTTTATGTACTAGTTAGAACAGTGACAAATTTCCAACATATGATACTTCTTCTTCTTCTTCTTCTTCTTTGTCAAGTTTTTCATTTTGTAGATTTAATTAGTTTTAGGTCCTCAATTATTGTTTGGTCTTATTTTTATGCATGGGATGATTCCTTTAAGAGTCATGTTTACTTTGTCCTAAATCCAACTTTTCATGGTAAAAGTCTTTTGGGGAAACTTTAATGTTATGGGTGGTCTCGGTTTTCAACATAGGCTTACTAAATGTTTTAATGGGCTTTAGAAAATTCTTAGTGGGCCTCTCTTAAGTCTTTTATCACTCTTACATTTGTTGGTCAATGGATTTTTCTTTAGCTTGATTGTGGATTTTGGCTCGTTTTATGTCCTTTAACCCATTTAAGCTTTATATGGCTTATTATCTTTATTGGACTTATATGCTTGGGCTCAAAAGTTGAAAAATCAAGATTTTATCCATATTTTCCCCTTACTTCTAGATCTATTTAGTTAGGTTTGGGGGCTCCTAGAGTCTATTTCTAAACTTGTTTTCTTAACTTTTAGTCCACATACTAACTCAAGGCCTTGAACCGACTTGTCTTCCAACTAAAAACTTGTTTATTCCTTGTTTTTACTTCTTATTTGTTAGTTTATTCTACAAAACATTAATGATTAGCTAGAGATCCTTGTGTCCCTAACTTATGAGGAGTTTCCTTAAGATTTTAATTGTGGTTCCTTTAATAATACTACATACACTTACCATATAACTACTTAGTTGAATTTTTATGTCTAAACAACTTGTGTTAAGTTAATAAAATATTCTAGAAGTATATTTATAGCATATGTCTAGCAACATATAAGGTCTTATTTATGACATGTCACATGTTCCTTATTTTTCTGACATTTATACTATATTTATTTTTGTCCTTTGTCATGTTTACCATTTTTGCTTGTACTAGTATTCTTCTTCTTAAATTATCTTTTATGTAATTTTCCATTACTATATTGTTGCCTTAAAGAATTTATTATAAACGATCCTTTTTACTATAACTGCAATCATCTTATATTATTGTTAATGAATATTCTTGTTTTTATGAGACATTATTCTCCAAGTACATCCTCTTTCGCACTCTTATTTAATCTTACTGGGTAGCTTGAGATTAGTGGTAAGCGAACCTTAGTATTAGCTTATGCATCATATCAAGTAAAACACTAAGTCGTATTATGTTCCTTAATGTGTCATATCCTGAGAGTAGCTTTATGGAAGCTATTGTCTTTGCTGACCTATCCATTTCCTCTTTCTTCAAATCTCAAAGGATCCACCTGATTACTATCTCTTATAGTGAGCCTAGTGATTAATTGAGCTTCTAGGCACATTAGTTATTTCAACAAATGACCTTAATGGGATTTAGAGAAAAGTAGCTAATATCTTGGTTAGGTTCTTCTCATAAGTAGCAAATGGCACTAATAAATCTACATATGAGTAAGAAATAGCCTAGATGAGAACTTTTCAAAAGACACAAATAGCCCTTACTTACCTACTTTTGGAGAGAGAGGATTATGATAAAAGGATAATTGAGTAGCTTTCTAAGGATATGTATAGGATGTATCAAACGCATGGCTAAGATTATCCTTCTACCTATTTCTACCCCTTGGTTACTCTCATTCACCAGACCCTCCAATGCTTACCATCTTTGTCTTTCTATCTTGTTTGTTGATACAATCTTACATCGTTAATGTTGTGTAGTCCAGTGACTTTTGTTATAATATCTCCTTTTAGTCTCTTTTTGTATTATATGAACTTCTAGCTGCTAAACCTTATCTTGTGCATTTGATCTTTTATTTCTTGTTATTGTTACTAGTTATATGCTTTCTTTTTTAGAAATTGTGGCAAGAGCTCTGATGGTTGGTCGTTTAATTGGTGTAGGTTGTGTTAACTCCTTGATTCTATTGTAGTGTATTCTTGTAGACCACACTTTTGTGCCTTCATGGAGTTTAAGGGGTTGTCTTGATAATTGTTGCTAGGAATGTGATGAAAGCAACTTTCTAAAGTTAATTTCTTCTTATTGGTAGAGATAGTTATGGTTTTGACATAGTTGACTTATCTTGTCTTATTTTTGTTGTTTTTCCCTTAAAAATAGGGTACATGTTCTTATGTTTAAGTCGAGTTTATGGTGAATTTTTTACTTAGTTTTCTTTTCTTTCATTGTGTAGCACTGTACTTGTCATCGAAAAGCTTAAGAGAGTGGGGGGGGGGGGGGGGGGGGGGGTGTGGGGAGGGGGTTTGGGTAAGTAGGGTATAGTGTGGGTGGTGGCGTTGAGAGAGAATGAGCTCAATCCTTTACTTTGTATTTGCTTGATTGATGAAACTTTAGCTTTTTATGTAAGAAATTCTAAAAATTTTTATGATGACATATTCAAATCAAATATTAGATTCTTAAAGGAACTTAGAAAATTATTTTTTAAGATCAAATACTTGATTAAGAGGAGTGTTGAAATAAGGAGAGCTTCTAATGCAAAGTTTTGTCCTCATTGAAAGAGGGGGAGATTGTTGAAATGTAAGATTCTTATTTAGCTTTAATGAAACAAAATTTAATACCGAGTTTTAAAAGTTTAAATAAACAATTTTCGTCAAAAGACTTATGATGGGTAAATATTTTATTTCAATTGTCAAAAAATTGTCTTAAAACTTAATATTGAAAGCCAAAGCTGCATTAAATGCTTTCAATGTTTTGTTTGAATATTTTCAATGTTCTATATTGCAAGTGACTTCAATTAACAAGAAAAAGTTTAAGTTGAAATGCTCTTGGAAGTTTTAAGAATAAGTCCACACCTTTTGTATTTTTTCGAAAGCCCTTTAGAAGACATTGGAATCCCCTAGAGCATCTATGGAGAGAGTTCGAACCATTCCATGTTAAGAGCATGGATGCTTGAGAGTTTAAGGAAAATTCTATAGTATGTATAAAGAGTCTAGACCTTTTGTTTTGTAGGAGATGGAAATGCTTCAAAGGATGCAAAAGAGTATGGTGCATCAATAAAGGATAAAGACCTTTTATGAAAAAATGGTTGTTATTGTACAATGTTTTACAAAATTTGAAATACACTCTTTATACAAAGGTCAATAATTTTGAAAAGGCTATGAATACATGTCCATATGCAAAATAGAGGCAATCTTTGGAGCTTAACTTGCAACTTATTAACTTGTATCTACCTTCATTATAAGGGTTGTAAATGAGCTTAACCATTTATGAGCTACTTAAACTTAGCTTGCATCAAAATAAAGCTTCCTTAATAAACAAGCTGAGCTTAAACTTATGTTCAAGCTCACAAGCAAGCTCATTTGTATTTTTAGCAAGTTGTCTTGCCAATAGGCTCGTGAATAGCTCATGAATAGGCTTGTGAACCTATATATTATATAAAAGGGAAAAATACAAATAACCCCTCTAAACTTTCACTTAGGTGTGGATTGATCCTCGGAACTTTCAAAGTATAGTTTTTGGTCCTTAAACATTTATAAATTGGCAAATAATTCTAACAGGTTGAGAATAATGCTTTTAAACTTTGATTTTAGTATGTAAATACCTTCTCCAAAATCAAAGTTTAAAGGGTTATTTTCAACTTATGTGGTTGTGTACTAATTTATGAAAGTTTAAGAATAAAAAACCACACTTTAGAAATTTAGAGAGTTAATCTACACCTAGGTCAAAGTTTAAGGGGGTTATTTACAATTCATCCTATAGAAAAATCATGTTATATGAAAAATATATATATATAATTATAAGAATAAGAATAATATAATTAAAGAATTATAACAAAGGTATACTTTGAAAATTTTGACTTAATTTTAATCTATAATTCAATCTTGAACTTGAACTTAGGCTTATTTAGGCATGTTTCATTTAGGTAAACAAGCTTAGGTTTAAACGAACCAAGCTTGGGCTTCAAATTCCTTATCGAGCATAACCTCAAGTTGAACCTATAATTTTCAAGCTCGATAAAAGTTTAGCTTGGCTTGGCTTGACTTTAACTTAATAATTTTTAAATGAGTCAAATTTGAGACTTCAAGATCTTGACTCGACTTAGCTTAATTCGACTAATTTATTACCTTATTCACTATTATATCTACTAATATGCTTGTTGTGTTTAGCTTTTTGAGTGAAAAATAGTATATTTCTATGAGAATGCCTTCATTTATAAATTTTGTAATGCACTCACAAGCACTATACTTGTGAGTGTATTATGAACATTATGTAATTGGTTCTTGAGCATTGATTGTGCCGATTAATAAAAGTGGCATACAGTTTTTTATTGAAGGCGATTGTGTGTCCGTATAGATTAAGGGATGATCTTCTTAACCGTTTTGTCTATATTTTGCAACAAGTTTTGTTATATTTTGATGGAAGTTCATAATTTGCGATTAAGCCCATTCACTCCCCCTTTTGAGATCTTAATCTAGTAATTAGATTTGAGCTCAATTAGTCTAGCAAACTTATCAAGTTAGGTAAGTGCAAGCTTGAGTCATGCTCAATAAACTATTCTAAGTAACTAGAGCTCAAGTTTATTTCAAACATAAAGGAATACTCGAGTAAATGCTCATTGATGAGGATTTGAAAAGTTGTAATGAGTGGCACTCGAGTAACTTACTAGCTAGCTTGATCTAATTACTTCTCTAATTACCAACCATTGAGTTATGAAAGAAGACAGGGAAAAAAATAAAATAAAGATTTATAGAAGAGGACTTGATTAGGACCATGAAGGAGACATATACCCAAAGGTTTCGAGACAGTCGTATCCTCTTCAATAATTCGTTTTGTCATACGTTATCAATCCTGTCTGTTATATAAATTAGATTCCCAACTTCTTGTTCCTGCTCTATAGTTCCACATACAATGACTAATTACTACATATATGTCTATTTAAATTGCTTTCCTTCATCTTAGGTTAAGCCAAATAAATTTATTCTCATTGTACCCAACTTTGAAAAATGGGCTTTTTGCCCTAATTTCGAACTATTAAAATTCTACCTTTTAGCCTTGTAATTTTCTTTTCTACTATGGTTTAACTTGCAAACTAGAACTTCATAATTTTTCACCTAACCTATGATATATTAATCTTGACATGGACGCTTAAGAGGAATAATCAAGAAAGATCTATCTTCTTGCTAATGAATTGTTTCATAAGTTAATGGTGGATTGTATTATCAGATTTTTCTGGTCCTTGTGGCTGGCTTTCCTTTCCCACCCTCTTAGGAATTCCATGGCTACAAGAACTACGTGAAAGTTCCTTAGTTTGGTGTAACTATGACTTCTACGTTAACAAGTTTTGTCGCCTTACAATACAAGCTATGGGAGATGAAAAGTAGGTAATTATGGAATTGTTTATAATACCTGTAGTTCGGTATCTCGAATACTTGGTAAGAACCATATAACTAATTAGATAAGTTTATTTATTTACAAGTACCCTCTGAAAATGATAATATAGAAATGAGTAGCTTTACAAACATTTAAAAATTACTTAGAGGCAAACTTTATCATTTCTTTTGAAATATAGCTCATCAATTGTCAAAAATATTGTTTTTGTATTGTACTCAGTCTTTGGCTACTAATGGTTCTGAGTCACGTGTGATAATGAAAACCAAAGGTCATTACTAGTGGTCAATAGTGGTGATTAATTATAATGGAAAATATTAATATAAAGCGAGGAAAATGATTTTCAATTTTTAAAAGAGGGGATCATTTTCATCGTTGTTCATTAGATATTATCATCTTCCACTACCGCTTACCACTAAAAACAACAAGTATTTATAAGACGTCGAGATCACTAAGATAGGATTTGACAAGAAATATTTTTGGAAGAGACCAACTTAAGTTTCGGACAATTCAAAGCAACTAATTATTGGTGGATGGTGTATGCAAATAATAGAAATAGAAAAAAAATAATAATAATAATGTGTGTTAGAGTGAGCTCTAGACTCTACTGGTCGACTTTTTAATGAACTTAAACTAGAGGGTGGAGAGATAAGCTTTAAAGCTTTTAGTTATAATAAAGTAGGGCAATTATTATTGACCAAAACGTGTACTAGTAATTGCCTTTAGTGATCAAGATGCCCCAATTTGACAAGTTCTAAAAATCAATATATCAAAAATATAATGTATAGAATAGAGGTCAAGTGTGTCTAGTCATTTAAGAAAAGTTGAGCGTCGTTAGAACTATGGGTCAGGAAATAATGAAATCCCTAACCTGTTATTGGAATTCCAAAATTGTTAAAAAAAAAGAAAAAGAAAAAGAAAAATCATTGATGATGAATGATATGCAATGTTTTTTATTAGTGGTGGATAGTACTAATAATATTTAAACAAATATTACTAATAGTAAGTAGGTTTCTTAAAAAACTATAATTTATATTATCACATGATATTTTGTTACTATTGAAACTTTTCTCCAAAATCATCATTTGACGTTCTTAGAAACAGTTTAAGTATATGTGTATATATTCAGATATATATAAAAAGAACAATGTTTTGGAGTTTAGGGTGTCTAGACCAATAATTCAAGGTGTGCATTTACAATTTGTACTTCAAAAAGAAAAAAATGAAAATGGTATTGATATGTATCGTACTTACTTGAATAAACTTTTTGTTCTTGGACTGGAAGTATCGAGCAATTCATACTGATTTATAAAGTGATTTTTCTTTTGGAAAAATAAAAAATAAAAATTAAATGTTGATATGGAGATGTGTTTGAAAGAGAATTGGGAGAGTGCTTAAAATTCTCTTCACGTCTGACCACAGGAAAAAGTGTTTGAAAGAGAATTGCAGAATGCATCCAAGGAAATCCTTTGTCCCATCGACCGTGTCTTATTATGTTTTAGATAGCATATTATTCAAATAAATTAAGAAATAAAGAAAAATGCTGTAGCGAATAAGGTGGAACGAAGTCAATTTGGAATTGTTGTGTAGTGTAGAGATATATATATATATATATATATCCAAGTTTTTAGTAAATGATAATTATCACATAGAGAAAATTTAATTTATTTATCACTTTTAAGATATCGACAATGCGGGTATGGATTCTGCTTCTCACAAATATAAAAAGTAGATAACTCGATTAAAGATGTAACTAGACACAATACGCAGACTATGTAGATTACAATTTTCAAAAAGGTTCCAGCCACTATATTAAATGGAAATTAATAGTGACCAAGAAGAATCACACTAAAATGACCCATCTTTTTTATGGGTGAATTTTTAATGAAATTAATAAATCGTTAATACTGTTGTAATTTAGTAATATAAATATTTATATTCTAATACAATAAATCAGATTCAAATATTTCCTTTTTAAATTATAACATAATTGGTAGAAAAAATAATAATGAAATAAATAAACCAAATTACATTTGTATAGCCCCACGCACATAAAATCATACTAGCTGTCGTTACACTTGTGGTTGCGTGTATAATTTTTTTTGCATATAATAGAAAAACATATATTTATTTCAAGCTTATGATAAAATATTTTGTATTAGCTATTGTAAATTTTACTTTTAATGTACCTATATAATTTATAATGATTTCTTTTAAAAAATCATATTAATGAAAGAAATTATGGGAAAAAAAAAAGAGCTTTATTGAAAATTGTAAAAGAAAAGAGATAAGAAATTGGGAGAGAGAAGAAAGGGGGAGAAAAAAATGTGGAGTACAATTTTAGAGAGTAAGAGAGAGAAATTAAATATAAATATTATAAGAAAAAATAATTTTATTCATGATGTAAATTATATATAATTTTATAATATTATTTTAATATTAGTTTTTCTATTAAATAATATTTAATATTGATCAAATTAAAAATTTTAATTATGATAATTATTTAACTTTCAAAGATTTTAATAATATAGATGGAAAGAATAAATATCGCCTTTAGCAGTTTCCCGTACAGTTGGTGCATGCTTTGCTCTCCAACGATGTAATGTTTAGTTAGTTTGTAGGTAGCCGTTAGGAAGGTCCTACACTACGCTTCTTGATATTATTTTTATCAACGAGTGCCTTCACACGCTTATTAACCATATAATTATTAAAAATAACATTAGAAAAATGAACACGTAATTCCTAATAATGTTAGAGGAGGATTTGAACTTGTTTTATCCCATCATGAGATCACTACTCATATTATTAGGATACAATAGTTTTGACATTAATGATTATAAAAATTGGACTGAATAAAAAAAATTAGACATGATAAATATAAGAAAAACTATATAATATAATCTTATTATACCATATTTAGTTTATACGGTATATGATATAAAATTCATATTAAAAAATTAATTATTTATATTATAAAATAAATATTTTTTTTGTAATATTTAATAAAAATAATATCAACTTAATATTTTTATATTATAGTTTAGATAAGATAAAATTTATATTTTTATTTAGTTTATCAACTTAATTTTTTAACTAATTACCAAATAAAATTACAAATCAAACATAAAATAAATTTTTTTATTCAATTCAATATTATAAAAATTATACAACTAAATGCTATCTAAAAACAAATTTTAAAGCAACAACTTCTAATGATTTTCTTATCACTTTCCAACGAAAAGGTATTTCTAAATTTATTTACAAGAAAAGGACCTATATCCAACTAACTCTCCTACGGCATATTTCATTATCCAATTATATATTATATCTCTCTTCTACAGCCACTTATATTTCTCTCTCTCACTCTCTCTCTCAAGTTTGTTCGAAATCTACCGTACTGATATGATATTTTATGTGGTATAGCTTTTCTTTCGGTAATTATAACGGTAAGGAGGATTAGAATTTGCTCCATCTCACTTAAGGGATCGGTGGCATTTTATGTGGTATAATTCCCTTTCTGTTAATACAAACACACTCACACACACACATATTTATATATATATATAATCCAATTAAAAATTAAATTTCCTTGCCATCTCCGCCGACCCCATTGGTATAAATTACAACCCCAGCTTTGCTTATAACATAGCTCTGGTGTATCATCATCATCTTCCTCTTCTTCTTCTTCTTCAACGATCGATTCTCCTTGTTTCTCTGTTGCTCTAGGGGTTTCAAAATTGTTACAGGTTGTGCAGAACAAATATGGGGTTGTTTGGAGCTAAAGGGGTCGTGTACAAGGCTGCGAAGGATGTTGATCTGGGTCCTAATAGTGATGAATTCTATCTCCGAGCCAATGTCAAAGGTCCTAAATTTGAACCAACTTTGTTCTTTCTTCTCTATTTCATGTCAATAATGCATTAAAATGGAATTTGAGTTTTCTTTTTTTCTTTCTTTTGTTTCTTATCCTTAAATTTCTCTTAAGTGTATCGAATCATTCTCAATGATCGGCTTGATAAGAACTTACAGAGAAACCGCGCACTACAATAGCGTCACAATTTTCAACACAGTTGCGGGCTCAGAAATTATTTTCATTTTTTAGGAGAGTAATGATGATAATATCGACGTTAAATAATTTTTTTTTATGCATTTTTTTACAGTTGTATTCCCTTTGATACGTCCGTTCCATGTGATATATCACAAAAATAAACTATTTTAACGTGCACGCATCTATTTTAACGTTTTCATTAAAAAAATAAAAATAAAAAAAAAGAAGGTAGTCATTGAGGGGTCACTATCGTCGCCAGCAATGAACTAGGAAGGTACTGATGAATTCTAGAATATATCCGCACATGCTACATATAATTTTTTACTTTTTTTTTAATCCATCTATTTTTTTTTTTTTATACACATAACACGAATTCATGACACTTAATATAACATAAAAAAAAAATAGAAAATAATAAATAGATGATTTGTATTACAGGATTGTTTCGGGACATAGAAACTTAAATATTTAGCAATATTTGAAAAGGACATTACTTGAGTTAGGAAAAGAAACAAAAGGAAAAAAAAAAAAAAAAGCTTTTTCCCTCCTTTTTTCATTCCTTTTCCTTTGTTGTATGGAAAAAGTTTTTTTTCTTTTTTTTTTTACCCTTTCTTCCTTCTCTCATATTATGTTCTCCAATGTATCCAATGTCCATCCAATCACATACTATGTTAAAACATGGAAATTGGATACATGTTACGGTGACATAATACAACTGGAAAGGATATTAACGTAATACATATCGTTTTAAGACATTGAAATTTTATCCTAAATTGCTCGCGTGCATTTCTACCTAAAAGACATTATTTGAGATTGGGACCATCCCTTTTTCCTTCCTTTCTTCCAGTCTAATTTCTGTAGGGGACCAAGTTAAAAACGCGAATATGTGAATGAAAAAATACACACACACGTATGTATATATATATATATATTGAATAAATGCTTGAGCACATTACTAAGTAACAACTTGATGAAACAATTATCCATAAGTATTGGTCAATGAAGTAGCAGCATGGTTAGATAGAATGTAGAAGAAATAGGTTTGCCCTATAAAGACACCATTGTATAAATTGATAACTCCTTATATAAAATAAAAACCATAATACTAGCCGGAGAATGCAATGGCATTATGTTATCAATTTATTTGAACAATGTATGTGATCAATCATGTGAATTACCAAAATGAACATGCGCTTAATATCATAATTTAGATAATCTAAATCATTGTTGACAATTCTAGTTAGAATTCATGGAAATGCCTTTTTCACAAGACAGAAACATACCTTTGATATATGTTTAAAAATATGTTGAAATGATGAAATATAAATATTGACAAGAACACCTTGATGTACATATGTTTGAAACATGTTGAAACTATGAAATATGAATATCGACAAGTATAGGGGGCATCATGAACAAAGTCGATTTTGAATTACTAAATTACATTTCATTCAAATTGGATTGATGGATTCTGCAATCGACATATGTATTATGTGATTAAAATTTGGACTGTTGTTTCAGCACCGCGGATGGCTGGATTTATTGTCAAAGTATTTGTATGGTTTCTGGAATTGCGTATATTTGGACAGCTGCTGCTGTACATATTGAAGAAAAACAACCTTATTCATGAGGTAAGATAAGCTTTTGAATCTTCAACAATTTTCAGCATTCTATAACTTATCGTGTGATATCTCTCTTCAACGATATGACATTTCTTAATAATTATTTGGGGTGGTTTCAACATACATATTATATTATGGAAATAATTTGGAAATATATGAAAACTTAAGAACCAAAATATATATATTATAAGTCATGTAGATCTTAAAACCACCCTTAACAAGCTTTTGTAATTATATGGACCCTTTAATGTTTAAAATTGAGCGTTTTTCTCTGATTACACGTGTGGGTCTAACAAGCTTTGTTTATAAAGAGAGTGCAATTGACAGAGAGAGAGGGAGAGAGAATTAGATGACAAAGGTGGAGGCAAAGGAGTGCTTAATGTATAATATACCCATTTTTAGGATTGATGTTTGGCCCTGCATCCACTTAGTCCATTGTCGTCGGTAGCGATTACCTTGATTTTCCTTTACAATCTTCTTGAATTGGATATTATCAACATGACAAAAGTGATAAACTGCTAAACAGGAAAAATTATAAATATTAAAAAAAGAAAAAGGAAAAAACCTAATTGATCGGTGAAACTTCCTAAAAAAATTCATATAAACTGTTCTCGGCCATAGCAATTTAACGCTTTACAGATCGCACTATTTCCCAATTAAATCCTTAAATTTAGATATTTTGAAGAGAAAGAAGCGTCGAATTACAGCATACGGGTGAAATGTTACGAATTCGAAATAGAAGAAAAAAGTCATGAAAGCCAGATTCATCACAACCAGAAGAAACGCATGTAATCGAAACGGATCTATCATTTCTAAACCAACTGTGGATATATTTTTCGTAGAGCTGGAAAAGGGGAAGCTCGAGTAATATATATCGGATGACTCGAGTATTCAGACTCGGTCTTGGTACAGCAACAATTGAGCCTGTTGCAACAACAACTGAAGCCAGGTACACAGTGGCTTGAGCCTGGTGTGGCAATGGCTTGAGTCTAGTACGACAATGATTCGAACAAATGCTGTGTTCTTGTGCGTTTGTGTGTGTGTGTGTGTGTGTGTACGTGAGAGAGAGAGAGAGAGGAAACGGTGGTAGGATGTTGTTCCTAGATGTAGGCGGAGATGGCTGGCATTGGTATCGACAGTGGTTGGAGTTGATGGTAAGTGCTTGGATGTTCTGATATTCGTTTAATTCTTTTTCTTATTTTCGTTCCATTTTTTTTTTTAATTTTTCTTTCCTCTTTATTTCTTTTTAAATTAAACATCAAATAAATAATGATGAATTATATGGATATATATTTTAATTAAAAATAAAAAAAGTAAGATAATAAAAAAAAAATTAATTAACCACTTCAATATTATAGATTTTACGTATAATTATTTCATATCTATAGCACAAATATGCTGTCCGCTAGTTTCTTTTTAAGTCAAGCTCCATGACCTAGGCAATGTTATGTCAGGTTTTTCGCCATATGTACAGCCAGATCAGAAAAAACTTGTGGCACCCTGAGGAGGGGAAGTACTCAATTTTAAAATTTAATGTCGATATCACCGTAAAAATTTATACAGATAATTTGTTTAATTTAAGCTTATTAGTTTTTTCAAACACTCGCCCTCATAAAATCCGAGAAAATCTTTAGTGATATTAATATGTGTGTATAAATAAGTGGTATATAAATATTAATAAATTTTTAATACGTAAAAATACAAATTTATTATTATAATATATATTTAAATATTATTAATACTTATCCCTCTTTATAAAAACACTCATGTTAAGTTAAAAAAATCTATTTTTCTAAAACCCAGCCAATGATGCAATAATGTACTGGTTGCGCGATCCGGAACCAATGACCTGAATGAGCTAAACTTACAAATTTACAAATCAGCTAGATGGTATAAACTTACAAATTAGCAAGAAGATTAAACCTTCCTTTTCTACTAGGAAATGGAAACTCTGGCATTACTTGTTTTGATGAAGGAATATTTATGTTGACAATCCCTAAATGAAAATGTTAAAAAAAAAAAAAAAAAATAGAACCAAACTAAAGATGTCTTTTATTTGATGGGAAAATTTTCTGGAATCTTTTTGGCATTCATTGTAAATAAAGTTTTAGAATGGGTAAATCTCATCATATTAATCTTAAGAGGTTATGATCAATGTTTTCTAAAGGCAACTAATGATGAGAAGCATAGATTGTAATTAATAACTAATATTAATAGTTAACAACAATGAAAAATGTCAATAAAAACTGGAAAAAAAAAACGATTTTTTTAATTGAAAAAAGAGAGAGATTGATTTTCTTCATAACTTATTAGTATTTTTCATTGTTGCTTTCTAATTATTATTGCTAGTGGCTAACCACGCCATTGGTTTTCATCATACAAGTCACTAGTATTTATAAAGTTTTGGAAATACTACCAAGACCTTAAACATAACAAATATGGAAGAAGAATATCACAAACCATTTCTGCCAAAAAAAACATGCTTCAAACTTATGGTTTGATTGCATGCCAAAATATATCAGTCTAAAGAAAATGTTGAAAAAACCACCAAATCAAATTTATGATTCATTTAGTATTTAAGTTTAAAGGGTTCTCTCATTTATCCAGCTAATCTTAGGTTAGGGTCTTCCTTTGGATTTGTTTGTAACATTTAGTTCTCTTGAAAGCCAAACCCTATGAAAGGGACGATTTAGAAATGGAGTAATCTGATAAAAGAGCAACCTAGTGAAGCAGCTATCCAAAATGAGAACTGCTCAGAAGAGGCAGTTTACATAAGGCCAACATGGGCACTGATTTTCAAAAGGGAAATAATTTTATAACCCCACATGGATGGTAATATGATCTAAATGTAATACTGGTTTTTTGAGTTGGGCTCTCATCTACTTGTAACAATGTATCTCTAAATTTCGAAATCTGATGCACATTAGGGCTCTGAGTTTTTTGCTTTCCACACTTCATTTCTCAAAGACTGACTTCTTCTAGTCCAGAAAGTTCCCTTCCCTAGTGTGTAATTCTGAGTGACTGATAACATTTGCAGGCTGTTTAACTTTCAAAAATAAATTGCACCAACCTTCAAAGTTTTGAAATTTGTACGAATACATTTATTTATTATTTTTAATTGTACACTTCTCCACTTCATATGATATTGGCTCCCTCATAAGTTTCAAGAAAACATAGATACTCGCTAGGTTTCTTAACAAACGACACCCTGATAAGTTTGCTGACGCTCTTGACAAGCTCTAAGCGTGCCTTGTCCTTGTTGAAGAGTGTAACTGTACAATAATAAAATTTGGTGTATGGATGCAATTTCGAATGTTTTTCAGGAGTGCTCTATATAATCTACTCTTTTTTCATTCTTCTCGTTGTAGGATCACCATCTTATAGTACAATAATTGCTATGTTCTTACGATTTATTCCATGAATCAGCTGATTACAGATGCTGAGATGGAGGAGTCACCCATTTTTGTGCCATCGCATCCATTTGAAGGTAAAAGAATTTCTGTTTTCCTTGTAAAGACTACATACATCTAATTTTATATTTCCAATACATCCTTGGCTTTGATCAGCATGTAAGTACTTAGCCATTTCAAGATAAGTATAAAAAATATAAGGACAACTTTAGATGGTTGATGCATGTCAAACTTTGAGCACTTATTTGTTTACTTCCATAACCAGCCAATCTAAAATTGAGGTATCGAGGTATTTCGAAGACACTTGCTCTGATACTATGACAAAATTTAGATTCACCGTCGTATGGTCTACAGGTTTAAGCATAGTGATTGGTGTGGACTTCTGTTTTACTATCAACAATACAGGTGACTGCAGTACGCTTAATTAATTTCCTCATTGCAGACCTCAATGGGAAAGAAGTAGTTGCAATAGATTCTAATTTATCCCCTCCTCAGCAAGTTCAGCATGCTGTTGACTGCCTCAACGAGAATCTGTTGAATGATCTCAAGCCTTCTCTCCGTCGTTTGACTATCATAGATTATTCAAGAGCCTATAGATCAGGAGAAATAACTCCTCTCAAGGTAATCTAGACATAGCCCATTTCTGCATATACCTGCAACTAGATCATCTCGGATAAACCGTGTTTCAATTTCCTGGCTCAGCACTATCCTTGTAACATATTTGAGGGAGAGGGACTATTAAAAAGTCCAACTGCTTGTAATAGATGACTAGACCTCCAATCATCTAACTTTAAATTTTCCCTGTTGTGCAGGTAGCAGAGAGATTTATAGCTGCTGTCAAGGAATCTTCTAATTCTTCATTGCAGATGTCATTTTTCATTAACTATGACACTGAAGATATACTTAGGCAAGCTAAAGAGTCAACTCTTCGTTATGAAAGAGGTACCCTACCACAAATTTAGTTGGTTTAAACTCTAAAATGAATAGATGTTTCTTTGCACGAAATAAAGGCCTAATGCATATAAATGAGGACATCAAATGAATCCAATGGTTATGAACTTTTGCATTGTCTATAAATTGAGTAATCATGCTAGGCTAAAGTATCTAAATGGTTGGCTTTACTAATCTATAAATATAAAACCATGGACCTTTCTTTTTTGATACCAAAATAAACTTTAGATCTACAACCAGATGATATGAAAGTTTAACCTTGTAGAAATGTGTGTTAATTTATATTTATAACTTAACAGGCTTACCCTGGATAATTTTTTTTTTTTTTTTGAATCGTTCTCTCTTTTTTGGTTTTTCACAGGGCAGCCAATTTCAGTTTTAGATGGTGTTCCCATTGCTATCAAGGATGAAATAGATTGCACTCCTTATCCAACTACGGGTAACTTCAACATGCATAACACTTTATTTTCTCTTACTGTCCATTTACCCAGTTAGTCCTTCAGATTAACCATTTAATGTAGGTGGCACAAAGTGGCTGCACAAGTTTAGATCTTGCACGGAGGATGCATGCTGTGTCAAGCGCCTGAGATCATGTGGAGCTATAATTGTTGGAAAAACCAATATGCATGAGCTCGGTGCTGGAACAAGTGGAATTAACCCTCATTACGGGTATGGAACCTTTTGCCTACTCAATATTCTCTTACTGCATTCGGTATCTTGAAGCTACTATGCATTAAGACCAAGCAACATATAGTTTGTCTGTTTACCAAAACAGCTGAGGAAGCATTAAGAAATCCTAAGCATGGTAGAAATAGATAATAGTGATTGTTAGTCCTGCAACAGTTATGCCAAAGAAGAGACAGTGATTTACAAAGTCATGATAGTGAATACCAAGCCAGCATCAGTTACAAACTTTTGGGGCAAACAGATAAAAAAAGATCCAATGGTCACTATTGGTCTGCCTATTGACTTTTTCCAAGCTATAACCTAACAAGCCTCCATGACCTTCCTAGCTATTTTTCCCCTCATGCAGAGCTACTAGAAATCCTTATAATGCTCAAAAGGTCACCGGAGGTTCTTCTAGTGGATCGGCTGCAGTGGTGTCTGCAGGCTTATGTCCTGTTGCCCTCGGTGTTGATGGAGGAGGTAACTTGCTCATATCCATCTGTTTAGTTTTAAGAAATTTCATTAAAAAAAAGGTTTAAGAAAAATGATAATACTTGGTCAGAAATGACACTAGTAGTATCCTACTGTCACAGCAATGTTTTTTTTTTTTTTTTGGGTTAATCTTGCAGTTCAGTATATCCTGTATCAGCTTATAATTCCAGTGAAATTACACAATAGTTTGTTATCTTCATCCTCAAAAAGCAAATCAATATTCCTTACCTACCAATTACATTTCATTTGCTACTTACGTTTAGGATCTGTAAGAATGCCTGCAGCTCTCTGTGGGGTGGTTGGTCTCAAACCTACTTTTGGAAGCATTCCTCATGAGGGGTAAGGTCCTCTGAATCTTCATATATCGTAAAATAGGTTCTAGATTGTGTAATTTGAATTCATTTTGCTGCTTTGAGAAACAGTGTTCTGATTCCATTTGCTTGTCTCAGAGTTCTTCCTCTGAACTGGACTGTTGGAATGGTTGGTATCCTTGCAGGCACGATCGAGGATGCATTCATTGTGTAAGTCATCTGCTTTTTTAGATGTATAGAGTCATATATACTAAGCTTTTACCAGTTTAGTGATACATTTTACATAAAATTACTTTTTCAGTTATGCAGCAATTAGTGGCCATCCTATTCCACACACTGAATCAACTTTGTCGGTAATTCTAGTTCCCTGCATTACACGTGTATTTATTCTACATTTCTACTTGCAATGAACAAGTTCTAGTTGGTGTGGACTACAGATGCTTCTTTTTCAAACATATTCGCTTTACTTAGTGGTTACCTATTTTAAGAGAATATATAGCCATTTCAATGCTATACAAATTTTACAATAAATGTCTTTTTTCTCCTCATGCAGACCAAACTGTATTATCCCCTTCTAAATTCAGCGGAACCAATATCAGGTATTACACTAGCCAAGTATGGGGAGGTAAGAAAATATGATTTAATCAGCTTTAGTCTTGTTGTGATCTAATTATAGTGCCAAGTGCCATAACGATAACATCCAAGGTTTTCTCTAATCACTCCTCTTAATCGACCACTAATTAAACAAATTAGTGGTTCAATGATTGCAGTGATGACATAAAGATATGCTGCAACCTTGCTTTGGACCAGCTGAATAAACATTATGGTTGGAAGGTACAAATAGTGTATACGGGCAAGTTGCCTATGTGCTTTAGTTAGTAACCATTGTCCTCTTACATATGGATGAAGATTAGATTTTTAAGACTTAAAGTAGGATCCTTTTTCTGTTAAGAGTTAATGTAGCATCCTCACTGATAGAACATTACGTGATGCTCTCATCGTTGCTAACCTGCCAAGATCTTTGTATTTCTAAGACCGTGGAGGTGACTATACCGGAGATAGAAGCTATGCGGTTGGCACATTATGTAACAATTGGCTCCGAATGCAGCACATCACTTACTTCATATCTGCAGAAGCTGTATGTCATCTAGAAATTTGATACTTCTTTCATATACATCTTACTTAATGAAAGTGCTAATCCTCGCTTTGCAATCCATTGTCATATAGGGATATTTCAGAAGCAGGATGGGATGCTAGGGTTGCGCTTGGAATTTACGGCTCCTTCAGCAGCAAGGAGTACATAAAGGCACAAAAAATGAGGTAACTGATGCTACTTCCGGAATATTGGAACCTGTAACACCTTATCCTGCCTATTAGTGGAAAAGAGAAGCTCTCTAGGGGATCAATTCTAAGAATGCAAGTCATTGAGAGATGCCAAAGGTTCTCCATCTTTTAAGAGCAAGGTCACCTAATGATAGTTGTTAACTCTAGCAATAATTGATCTAAAGAGAGCCAGTGAAATGGTGTGGGCTTTTTCTGCTTTATAAATAAGGCTCCCTTGCATTTGTAGGCTGAAACTTTTGACTAAAGTCTATCACATGGAATACTTAATTAAGTAGGGTTGAATGAAAATGTAAGGTTATGAACTAAGAACTTCTTGACATGATACGATGTTAAGTTTAGTATCATAACCAGTTCATATAGAAGTTTAAACTTATAGTTCAGTTTGTATATGTTCTACCTTATATTAACAATACTCAATATGATTTAGGTCACATTGAAACATGTTGACATGCTATTTCAATTGTCTTGCCATATAGAATATGTTCTTCAGAAATTTTGTTGAGAATCGGCTTTTGAAAATGCTTGCAGTTAAAGTACAAATGAAAAAGGTGCTAAAGTTGTGTCTTAAAAGGATGAAGAAGCTTCAATTTCTGTGTTGGCACAAGCATATTAATGTTTTCACAAGCAACACCAAAATTTTCCATGCTTTGTTGCTAATTTTTTTTTTCATGTGCAGGAACCGCCAGATGCAATATCATAGGAGCATATTTGCTAAGGCTGATGTCATCGTTTCACCAACAACAGGGTACTCCTTTGTCCTCCCTGACTATATTGCTGTACTACTTCTTATTTGTTAGCATGTACAGGGTCAATCTTCCTGAAGGTTTCCCATCTTCATTGGACCTTTTGTTTTACTAGTTACATTGGATGCTAGGACAGGTTAATTTCATCCGTGTTACACTCTTGTTTATGCATGACAGTGTAACCGCATACTCAATACTGGACGATGCTTGGGAATCTGGTGAACTTGACTACGTTAATGGAGGTACAAAAGCTTGCATTCTCTTTCCTAACTTGATACTGCTCTCTTACTTTCAATCTTCCTAAATTAAACCTACAGGGAATTAACTGTTTGCCATTTTCAGCTGCATTAATTCGATACTCCATAGCAGGAAATTTTCTGGGATTGCCTGCAATAACAGTTCCCGTATGATTCACCAAATAGTCTTTATTTCCCTTTCATGTCAAAGTCATGTTTGCATCACACTCATTAAAATACTTTCCCTTTCCTTGTTTTATAGATCGGATATGACAAATCAAACTTGCCAATTGGTCTCCAGTTTATTGGGAAGCCATGGTCCGAACCGACATTAATCCAAATAGCAGCTGCAGTGCAGGTAATATGGTAGGCTCTTAGAGTCTATTATTGATTTTCATCTTTCTTCTCAAGGTTAGAGTGGCAAATTTACATCAATGTCTAAAAAGTTAGTTACCAAAACGAAAGCCACAGAGACATGGAACATATTGAGTCAGTAGGTTGTAGATTTAGTTCATGGAGTCCTGCTAGTCTAATGAATAGCAAGTATCTAGAGCGCCTATATCTTGTTATGAGCCCGGATACAAGATCTAGACACACATGAAATAAAATAAATTTGAGGACTCATCAAAGAGAATCTTGATCTTTAATTTTGAGGGCTCATTAGAGATATAACTCATTTCCTTGGAGAGAATTCTCCAATCTCATGAATACTAATTACTAAGAATAATACTGCTAATACTTTTTCTGCATGTTTATTAATGTAATGAAATAACTTGTTTATACAAACTTCTTTACCTCCACTTTGCCTGATTGAAAGATAATTCTAAATCGAACAATATTTCCAAAAGAACAATGACAAATATAATGCAAATAGTGGTAGCTGTATTAAAAATTTCATTCTCATTGGGATTCTTACTTTCGACTATTCAGTCTAGAATCGCTAAAATTTCCATTCTGGTCCAGGCCCTATGCATAACAGAGTACAGAAAGCCAGAAGTCTTCTGGAATTTGCTGAAGGAGGAGTAAACGTTCCATACAGGATGATCCCATAAAAAAGAAAAAAAAAAAAAATCGAAAATAGGTGTACATCAAGATGTTTTTCCAAAGGCACCAGTCTGAGTGCTGAGATCTCCAATCTTGATTTTTGTCAGAATTTGTCTCTGTTACCTGTTCTTGTATGAGAATAAAACAACGTAACACTGAACTTTTTGTTCAGCTGTGTTGAATGTAAATAAAGACTTGGCTTATTTTAGATGGAGTGATTCGAAGATTTCCCGGACATGTAGGAACTCTATTTGACATACCCAAAATCAACCCATGGGCTTTACAGTCATGAAATCAATTATTTACGCTACGCCTTAGGTGTATTTAGTCGAAGTTGCTAATCCTGAAGATAAGAGAAGCGACTTAGCTTGGTCTTAATCCATATGGGTCCGCATAAGACACTCTATGTTGAGCTATAACCACATTAATCCCTTACTTAGAACATTTGCTCTTCTATTTTTGTGGAATAAAAACATGGCAGAAGGCTGTTTACTTTCAAAAAGAAGTCCAATGTATCCAGTCTGCAAGTTACTCATAATTTCAACGTAACGCAGATCTGAATGCAGTTCACTTCAAGCAATACGCAGGATGCTTTTGTTCGCTGGAAAATGTTTCTATAACCTCGAAATAAGAAATTATAAGATCACAGCTTTTAATTACTTCCTATTTGATTCTTCTTTTCTATTACTGGAAATTAAGGAATTGGAAGCCATAAATTTGTGTTTTCCATTTCTTGTATTTATAATATGACAAAAACTCTCGAACCTTATGCCATCACTTGCCTAAAAATGACTGATTTTCACGTAGTTAAAACTCATCTACTTTCTAATAATATTACTAGAAAATATACTGATATTAGAAAGTTGCTACAGTTACATTAAAAAAAAAAAGATAGTATTCGAAAAAAACAAAGAGAAAGGAAAGATCAGTCGTCAGTTTCTATTTTTGTCGTCAATTATAATTAAAAAGGAAAGAAATTAATAAAGGGGTGGTGGCGCAGTTGGCTAGCGCGTAGGTCTCATAGCTTTGAGTGATCCTGAGGTCGAGAGTTCGAGCCTCTCTCACCCCATTAATTTATCCCCTCCAAGATTGGGTAGAGTTACATTTTTTTTTTTTTTTTTTAATCCATAGGGTAGATTTACATTGAAATGAGCAGAAGTAAAAGTTGTAAAAACACGCCCTTGTGCCTGTGTCTATTATAATTTAATAAAATGGTTATATAATCAAATAAAAATCTTTATTTTCTCTCTATAAAACTGAAATATCATTTGATTATTAGAAATTGACAATTTAAAAAAGAGCTGAGCAACAAAAATATAATGAATATAGGATAAAATAATCTTATTATATTGGACAAAAATTTTTATAATATCCCTTATTTGATATTCATAAATACTGAAATCATTATTATATTTTTACTCTCAATATTGTTTAATATATATTTAATTATATTTTTATATCATTTAAAATTATTTAAAAAGTATGATTTAAATAGATTATTGAGTTCACATAACTAAATAAATTATAAAGTGATGTGCTTTGTGAGAGGATCGACCTAAGATTTAAAAACAAAAATAGTTTGTGTTTTTATCTAGTCGGGCATACTTTTGTATCGTATTTTAAACAAGACCAATTTTAGTCGTTTTATTTAATCCTTGAGACTCTTTTTTGATCTAGTAACCAACCTAATGTAACAAATTAAACATTAGACAAAAAAATTTATCTTCTCAAATCTTATAAATTTTACATGATCAAAAGATACATAAGACTAATGAAACGGTAAATGATATATTTCTATTGATTTTCTTATAATATTGCCGAACAAAAAAAATTACTTCACTCCATTTAAATCTCTCTATTTTCACTCATTTTCCATCCATTTTCTTTTAAAAAATATATATTGCCAAACATAAATGTATGAGTGGGAGATTTAACAACAAAAAAGGAACCGAATGGCTTGCAATCAATGTAAATCCTCTCATCTGACCTCAAAGACTAGTTTGCATGGTAATTTTTCAAAGTATACTGCCTTCATGCACAGAAATCAAGCTGGATGTCGCTTTTATTTGTATTTCACGGGAGATTGAGGCAATCACACACCATAGATGGCAGCATAATAAGCAAAAGGCAGTTTTCTTGTCTATGACAAAAGAAGAACGTAATAATCATAACAAAGACCCAATAAATCCATCATTTACTTGGTGTATAAAATGACCAAAACTGCAGAGAATCAGCAACAGCACATATCCGCAATCCTATCATCTGGTACATCACATCGCATCTATGAAAATTCATATCGGTCATCAGAAAATCATCTAGTATGCTCTTATCTTCTTCTAAAAGGTGGATCTTCATATTCAATAGTCGACAATATCAACACCGATGACTTCACTGAAACTATAAGCAACCACTACTTGGCATCACATTACAAGGTGGCTGATGCTTCACATGATGAGAGTGAAGCCAGAGGAGCCTCTACACTTCACACCGAACAATACAGAGCAATGAAATAACAGACAGAAAGTTGCAAGCCTGTTGTCCCTATCTTATGACTGCTTCAACGCCAAGACAATGCTCTCCTACAGATACTTCCTCGCAAGCGCACGAACTTTCGTATCAAAGTGTGAAGAAGCTATGCGGGAACCAGGCAAATATAGTGGATTCAGAAGTGTCTGCAAAAAACCAATACCGTGACAATTATGAGGAGTATGACCAAAATACAAGCAACAGTTAATAACTCTAATTGGAAACTCATGGAGATTATCTTCATATCATCTTTCCCTAAAAATAACGCTGCTTATTCCTGTTTATATGTCACAATAAGCAAGTAGAAACTAATTCATATGAAGATTTGAGAATGTAATTCATTGCTTTGACTGCTGCTATGATATGTGATCATGCAACCAGTTTTCTTGAAGGACATTACAACATGAAAGCACCATCATGAGGACTTATTGAAAAGAACAAAAATGTGTACCAAATAATAAAAAAGAGAAAAGAAAAAAAGATGGTTGATCCTACAGAAAATACATAGCATGAGAACCGTAAGAGACCACTTTGCCAGCACAAACTATCAAAAACGATGCAGGTGCCAAGAGTCAAGCATCCTCTTGCTGTATATACATGTAATGAAATATAAACACCGTGATCTCCAAACAATCATAAAGGATTGAGTAATGACACAAACATACAGCTGTACACACAAAACAGATTTTCAACCTGCCGCAGATTTTAAAGTGCTCCTGTCTATCATGAAGATTACACAAGGTCCCATTTAAATATGCAAATACTGGCAGAATATAATAACAAAGCCTTGACATGAAAATGTATCAGAGGTTCAAAGAAGCTCCTCATCATAGCAGCAAGACATTTCTAAAATTCATACTCTCAGACAAAGCATTATGAAAACATAAAATTTATCTAATATTCACTTCCTCGGACATTTCACTGGAAAAGATTGAAAAGTGCATTACCTTTATGTAAAGCTCATGGACCTCTTGGAAAAAGCTTTTAATTCCATCATCATTGCGTGAGTCATGAAGTAACATCAATCGTGTGTGTATGAAAGGCTACGTCAAGAAATCACAGCTTGGAAGAAGTAAATAAAAACATAAAGGAAGAATGGTGAAAAAGTGTGAATCTTCACTTATATGAAGATGATCCCATTAAATTTTGTCAAAACATTGATATGTCAACATATGGATACCAAAGGCTATAGGTAAAGCAGAAAGAGAAGTGGATAAAATGCAAATTACATATTAAAGGATATGACCTGCAGTGACATACACCGAAACCACAAGATCATTGAACCTGTCTATTGCTTTCAGGAACCTGGGATTGCCAATAAATACAGTAATTGACAGCATAGAGGAAATGAAAAACATAAATTCATCAGCATAAATTGAGAACCTGCATATATTCCACATAGGAGAAGATTGACATAAACATTTTGTTTAAGGACAAACTCACATAGCACTAGTAGTCCAAGCAAGATCCTGAACTATATCCTGTGCTGCATGTAATATGAACTGATTCAGATGGGCAGCATCTTCTTTCTGCAGGAGATAATGCAGTTGCTATAAAATACATAGCAGTAATAATATCACCAGCACTCCAAAGTTCCTATAAATAATGGTTTATGTTAATTACTTTTTATGGCTATATATCTTATGATTTGATCTGATCAGTGACTCACATACGAAATCAGTAAAGAAGGCCCCCACATCACCATGATGTTTTAGGAAGTTGGGGTATTAATGTAATTTTGATCGTTCTAAGAGGATGTCACTATGATTTAAATCGAGCAATATTGTGCATTCCAAAGTAAATAGCCATAACAGGCAGCTAAATTCAATACTACTTCATTGGACTGGTAAGGAGAAAAAGTGACAGGACAGTAGGAATGAAGGGTTCAGCACATCATTTTGGAAGTCAAAATAGGTGAATTTTTTTGAAGGCCCTAATGTTTATGAATCAAATTTACCCATCTTGTTATCATCTGTTGATGCTATGGCAGTGGAGACAACAAAAGGAGGATTGGATCAAGCAGGGGTAACAAATATAATACTGAGCCCTGTTCACACACTAGGAGCCACGGTCAGTGAGTCACACACAGGAAATATGTTGCTATCACCTGATCTAATTATAACATAATTTCCCTATTAAATGAATAGAAACAAAACGAATTCTTACTGGGTGAAAAAAAATCACAATTAATGAAACTCATCTCCCCAAGCCACCTACAGCCCATATGGCATGTACACTTTTCTTCCGTTGCTATAAAATGAGTTCACCCCTCCCTTCTCCCATAAGTTACATAGTTCACCCGAACAAAAGGGCTTCCTAAAGTTAATCCTAGCTTTCCTCTAAAAGCCTAATTCACGAGGATTTCTTTCTTCTACTTAGGAAAGGTACAACATTTGCCATGAGCAAACACTCAAGAGCCGCTCCCCACCTGGCCCGAGGAAACCTTCGCATGTTTCCAATACCTTTAGGGCCTATGCCCCCATGGAAACATTCTAGCAGAACCCGGAAATTTCATCATAAATCGTCTTGGTAATAATTGGAAGTAACAGCATCGATTTCATCCATTGGGTTATGGTGGAGTCGAGTGACAGCATCGCAGTAAGGGCATCTATGTTTGACAATAATAATGGAAACCCACATTTCTCCGACAAAGTGGAATTACTAATTTTCCTACATCATACTAGCTTCCTTTGATTTCTAAATCGAAATCGACAATATCAAACAAGAAAAGAAAGAGAGAGTAAAAGAAATTACCTTAACAGCCGATCCAACTTCAGCTTCGTAAATGGGGATATCGTTTCTGCTCACTATTATAAAACATGCTGTTGTCGCCATTGGGTCTTTCTTCTTCTTCTTCTTCTTCTTTGATCACCGAGATTGATTAAAGATCGGTCGAAATGTCGAAATAGAAGCTTGGACAACGTAATAAAAACGAATGTCTGATGGGCCAAATCTTCCTTCTCCGTACTCGTGGTCTAATTTCTTGTTCTTCCTTTACTTGTATATGCTCCGGATTAGCCCATTAAGGCCTGTATGGCAATTTTCTTTTTTATTTTTTATTTTTCCCTCCAACTACTATATTTATATTAATTACATGAAATCAACTCTCCATAACTATACCAAATTATTACGGAAATTTTAAAAGATCTTTTTATATACGATCACTCTTATTATTGTTGTTTCCAGCATACAAATAAGAAAGTTTGAATTAAATACATGTCATTGAAAAATATGACGTGATATTATCTAGTATATCAATAAATTTAGTTTTATAATGTTTACTTATTACGTACATTATACTATATTAGTAGTGGATATTTAATATCCTAGCTTAAAAATTGAATGGAATTCTTTTTGAACTATAAGTATTTTGAGATTAAAATTAATTGATAGAACTTTTGATCCACGATGATTTTCCCTTGGAAGATTTAATAATTAAAACGAAAAACTTCGTATTGGTAATCATAAAATCTCCAAATACTAAACTACGGTATAATTAATTGGAAAATTAAATGACAGTAGTACCATTGAGTAATCTTAAGTGGGCAAGCGGGTAATAGATTTATTTAATAGCTAGATTAAGAACATAATTTAAGAATTAGCTTGAGATGTGACAAATTATAGTTTCTTAGATAGGAGTTCAGGAATCTCTTGAATTTATTGAGTTGTCCATTCCAGTATGTGGATACCTTGTCTGCTATATGTGTTTGACTAGGATAGTACTAAATGATTTAAAAATGTTAAGCTTAATAATGATTAAGTTTGTGCTTAGCTAGGATCAAGAGGCCATAAGTATCAATCACCTTGTTGTATCACTATAACGATTGGTATGTTGTTTTGTTCAAAGTAAAATTGCATACTAAATGGATTTAGGTAGATTTAAGATGGCTTTTACAATTATTCACCTATAGCTATATGTATGTATGTGTTATTTATTGTTCTAAGTTACTCCAAGTCTTGAAATGCTAAAATTATATCGGTTGTCTCATTAAAATAAAATATGGTAAAACTATTTGATGTGCATCATTATGGCTTTTAATGCATTTGTGTATGTGTCTTATAGCATATGTGTGCTTGTAGTATATCACATACTAGACTTCTAGCTCATCTTTTCGAAAAATATTTTTTTTGTTATAGGTATCTCAAAGGATATTAACTTTTATGATAAGTTAGGCTATGACCTATTAGATGATCTAGGAGATGACGTGGATTACATATATTGCAATGAGTAGCCAGGATGGAATTCATTAACATATCTAATATGCTAGTGCCTTGAGGTTGCCTTTGGAAATTAGACTCCTTATCAATGATGTGATCTAGTGTTGTTTTATATACTTTTGTTAATGTATGTACTATTGAAGTTTTAGGAGCTTAATGGACTCCATTATTATAGTAAATGATATATATTTCTATCAAAATGAGACTCACATGAGCTACTCCATGTTATATATGTATGGAGATGTTAGATTGTCTGTGATCTCTAGTTATTAATGATATTTATGGTTATAGTTCCTTTATGTATCAATACCTGACAAGAATACGTGATAAGTTGTAATGTCCTAGTTTCTAGGGCTTTATAGTAACTTTTGAAGATGCTGTCAAACATTCAAAATGAAAGAGAGCAATCAATGATGAAATTGTTGCTATAAAGATAAGAAATAGTACTTAGGAATTAAGTAAATAATTGAGAGGGTAGAAAACAATTAATGCGAAGTGGGTTTATAAAATAAATTTGAGGGAGAGTGGTGAATGCCAAACACAAAGCTTATTTGATTGCAATAGATTACAAAAAAGAATGCAGTATTAATTATAAAGAACTCTTTACTCCTATTATAAGGCATAACACGATCAAATTGTTCATTTCATTTTACATTGATAGTATAAAACTAAAGGTTATCTGCCATTTAGACATCAAATCAACTTTTTCCCATAAGGATTTTAAAATTAAAAAAAAAATATTTGTTAATCAATCTCTTAGTTATTTAAACTTTATGATGAGCAAAAAGTGTTAGAGAAAGGTCTCTATTAACCAAAATAAGCCCCATAAGCATCAATGGGAACCCGATTCACCCTACTGCCAACCCGACAATTCCCAATTACTATTGACATTTGTACTATCCAAGTCAGCCTCTGAGTAGACAATACTAAGGTCTAAGCCAATTACCCGAGGTCAACTTCAAGAATTCCAAGACTTGGCTACCTCGAGTACTCAATAGGTAAACAGTTGAAGACGAGTTGAGTTATGACTAAGACTTCCTTTTTTATCACTTGTTAATCTACTTCTCAATCATTTAAGTTGCCAAGCATTTGCCTAAGCTTCAACTTAACCTAGGATGGTAGGGACCCTCCAACCTCCCACCAGATCTCTTTAATTCCGAGCTATCCTAACTAAGTGCTAACTTATCCACTAAATGTACTCCAAGCTAGCTCGGATATAACAGCCATAACATTCGTACTTCTTTGTTTGTTTCTACTAGGTACCTAACCAACAACTAAAGGATATGTGTTCTGGCAAAGATAATGGATGTCCTCTAATAGAGACTCTTTTTTCTATTATTCCTTTTGTACCTTAGCTTCTACATGTATATTTCTTCTTTCTAATTATACCCTTTGTCTTTTTCCCTTTTTGTATGTTAGCCTAATTAGTAGCTATATAAGGGCCTTTTAAGCATACAACAGTCTTATTTTTATCACCTGAGTTTTCGAATATACTTTTCATAAGCTTGTGCTTCGAGCCCCTCCTTTCACTCTTATCTAGTTTCCTTTAACAAGGAATTAGTGGTAACTACCCTCATTTCCTCTACTCTGAGTCACATTTAGAGACCAAAGTGAGTCGAATTGCAAACCTTGGTGTCATATCCACAATTTGGCATTCGATTTTACTAAACTTTCACTTCCATTTTCTTTTCTATAAGGACCTAATATAGTGCTTGGTAAGCCCTAACAATTGTTGAGTGTCCTGGGCACATCATACTTAATACTTGTATTAGAGTTTGTGGTTTCAACCATGTAGACATCTAATTTTTACTCCTCCTTTTTATTTTTTAGATTAGATTATAGGGTCCTAAATTAGAAAAAATATAAAAAAAAATAGAAAACCAAAGAAAACCCCCTAAAAATGAAGAAATTTAGAAAAAATAAGGAATTTTAGAAAAACAGAAAAATAGGAAAATAGGAAAAAGAACAAAAATAAGAAATGTAGAAAAAAATACAAAAATGGAAAAATTTAGGAAAATATATAAGAAATTTAAAAAGTTACAAAAAAAATTAAAACAATAGGGAATTTAGAAAAATAATAAATTTTTAAGTTATTTAAGTAGAATAGAATTTTAAATTTGAATAAAAGGCTGTTGGGCCTAGGTTTAGATTTGGATCTAGTCTAAGCTGACTTAGTCTATAAGTACAATTTAATTGTATATATAGATAAGGCGTAGGCCAATGGCCTATTGATAAAACAATTGGATATTATAATTAGGATTAATTGAAGATCAGGGGTTCAAGACTCACTAAAGACATAGAGATATGCCTTTTTGTCTTTCTTTTTTTAAACTCTTTGCGTTGCCACGTGTTAAGTCATCATTGGGCCATACATCTAATTGCGACACGTGGTACTTAATGATTAGCTATGACAACAAATTTTCCTTTCCCCCATTTTCTTCTCCCCTTTCCTTTTCTTTTCTTCCCTTCACCTTTTTTTGAAAAAAAAAAAACAAAACAACAATTAAAAAAGAGGGGAACATTCGAAACACAAGGGGAATTCATTTTTTTAAAAAAGAAGCACATATAAAAACAGAATGCATAGAGGGGAAGGGGTCCACTTCTTAGAATACAAACCATACATCCTCTCTCTATCAGAAAATCGAGTCTCTCTTTCTCTCCACTTTACACTCTCTCTCTCAGTTTTGACTCCAAGTCCCTCTCTCTCTCTCTCTCTCTCCATTACCTCTCTCCTTCACATGACCTTCTCTCTTAGCCAAACCCACTCATACACGACCCCCACAATCCTACACACACAACAAGGCGACACAACACACACCTAGCTCATCCCCTGCATGTCTCCTACACATACAAGCTACAGTACACCGCAGCGTATTTACCACCACAACCTGTGACCCACTATCCTGCACTAAAGACCGAACCATCACACTCCCACACCTACCGAGCTAACAACCTACGTAAGGCGCCATCCTCCATAGCCCATCCTCTCTTAATCTCACCATCCTCCATCGATACCCATCGACTACTCCAAAAATTGAACTACCATCGAACCTCCTTTGTCTCTCCCTTTCACAGCCAAGCATATACATAATTGCATGAACAACCCCTCCATACACGCCGTCCGAACCACCACATGACGCTACTTATTGACCCGCGTGCTCTCTCTCTCTCTCCCCAAACCCACGACCAACAACAGTAGCCCACACCAAACCATCCCCGTACATGAACACGTAATCTCCTCCCCGTTGAACACCATCAACCATTGCTCCAAGTTAGGCCAAGGCATCATCCCTACGCCCCCCCTTTGCCAATAAGATTGATACAAAACTGCCCTCATTTGTGCAAAAATCAGCTTAAAACCACCTACAAGCACCCCTCTCGTTATTTGTTCATCCCAACTTGGATCCGTGACTGATTCAAAGCTTGACCCAGACCAACCGACCCAAGATCTGCGTGCCCCTAATTCGACTCGTGCCCTTTCCCAATTGGTCCAGCTTGTGATTTAGTTTAGGCCATTTTCTTTTTTTTTTTTTTAATTTTGTTTTTATTGTTTATTGTAATTTGTAAAAGTATTTGTAAATTAAAAAAAAAGGAAGGAAATAAAAAGGGGAAAATAAAAAAAAAAAATATAGTTTAGTTTTATTTATTTATTTTAAGCATAATAGAAATAGATAAAGTAATAAATAAATAATAAAAAAAATAAAAAATAATGAATATTGTTTTTATCACTTAGAAAATTGAATTTTAAAAAATAAATAAAAATAAACGAATACTTTCAAAACCAGGACCATTCTAAAGTTTTCAAAATTAAAATTCAATTTAGAACCCTTTAGGAAATTTCATCAAATAAATCACAATGGGTAAAAACGTAAATTTGGATGTTTTTCAAAAATTAAAATTAATCAACCCGTTATATTTTCAGTAAACGAATTACGGAAGTCTGATTCCAAATAGCGGGTACGTAGACATTCGTACGTCAGTATGGAGCGACTTAAATAATGGAAAGTTTTATTTTTTCCATTATTAGATATGTCACGCCCCGAAGCGGCAGAGTCGTAACAGTCCTGCCGTGTAAACCATCTTAAGATAGAAGTTGGCCTTACAACCGCTATCTTAGACCTGATCTACACAAGGCGTCTACAACTAACCGCTTTGAAGTAAACAGTTTGTAATTTAAATAACGTATTTACCTAAGAAAGTAAGAAAACCTATATATATATACTATAATTCAATTATTACATCATTGAAAAATGAGTAAAATAATTTTAAGATAAAAACTTAGACCTTAAAAATATATGTTTGTTCTTCAAAGGTTTTTCCTCACTCCCTAGGATCCAGCAGTTGCTAACTTCAGAGTAGTTGTTTGCCGCTTCTTAGCCAACACCTGTACGACGTCTATAAGGATGTGACAACCACAACTCAGTAAGTTAGGATGGAGGACTTAAAACTATACCATATACACAACAAGGTTTTCAATCACTTAACAAGTGTAATGCATGTGCAAGCAAATGCCATCGCACGACGTTGTCCAGCCCGTCGTGAGATTAGAGAAATTACGCCCACTCTAATCCGGGTTGAAGAGTTGCCATTAATGCAATAGCTCACGATCAAACCCAAGCTTGTGTAATGGAGACCTTGCTCCTCCCGCGACTACCTTTGAACCACTGTCTTCACCCTCGCCGCGACCTCCTCTCCTGTCACTTAGTTCGACTGAGGATAAAGAAGGGACCATTTTGCAATCCTGCGCTATCCCTTTCGAAGGGGTCGGTATTTGGCTGAAGAGTTTTAAGTTCCCCTAATGGGTTGCCATACATATTCGATTATGATTACTGGTCGGATATTTGATTAAGTCCAGTTTAGGGTGATCAATCATTACATACAAATTATACAATATATGCCAGAACAACAAACAGAATCATAGCATTACTCATAATCAAGCACATGCACACATTCAACTATCTAACAAGCACAACCAAGCATAATCTTAAGCCTCCAAATACAGCATCGTATTAATCCCAACTTACCTCGACTTCTCGCTCACTCACTCGAGATCCGATTTGCTCAAGCCATCGTCGATCATCCCCATAATATAAACGTGGTTTCAGCTTTTTATATAACTATTATAGGTTCGTTTTATCTTATAATACTTATTGTTAGGTTTTGTTTAAGGTTTAATATGCCTAATTATCTAAGTATTAAGTATTTTACAAATATTCTAGGTTTGGGGTTAGGTTCAGGTTCGGTTTTTGCATCGATTTCTAAATTAGGTTTTAGTTCGATTTCTAAGTAATGTTTTAGATTCCAACCCTAGAAATCCGTTTCAACCCATAATGTGAAATTAATCACTTTACTTCTCGATCTCCTAAATATCATTATTACCCCTAGTTAGTATTTTATTTCACCCGGTACACTTATATCCTTATTAGTATACCGAATTTATTCTCGATGTGAGAAATTCCTACATTTTTCATATAATTACATAAATTCAAGTTTCTTATCAGATTTATTATATATCCCTATTATTTATATAATATCAATTTTTACCCTAATATTTTTTATTTATTATATTTTCAAAAATTACATATTATACATTATTGCCTATTATGTACATAATGCACTTCTAATATTTCTATCACTTTAATTACCATCCCTAAACATCAATTATCATTTCAAAATATGTAAATTCATACTAAATCAGATTTTACTCCTAATTTCCCTAATTTACAAAATTAACTTAAAGTTAACTATTTTTCCCTATTAATCATTTACTACATAATTAACCTAATAATTACATCTAACACCTTAAATGCTACAAGTATCATACTCCATCAGATTTTGACATCCTAAAACATGCACTTATTCACTAAATCATTAATTAACTATTTAATTACTTAATTAACCCTAAATTACCCATTTTATGCTTCATTTTAGGGCCTAAAAATTATCTAAAAATTTTGAAAATTAATTTTTGAAAACGGGCTTCATAGCACTGTTCTATATCATCTAAGTAATCTACAAAAAATTTTGGGCTCGAAACTATACTCCTAAGATTATTTATTTTTAAATCGAAACATGCTCGGTTTTGCATGATTTCTTAAGGACCCTGTATCACGAGACATATTTTCATCAAAATAATATTTTTCCTACAAACTACATAAAAAAATATTCTAGAATAACAAAATTCATAATTTTCTAATAATATTTACTATTTTTACAAAATTACATAAGAATCGGGCTAGAAATGGACTCACCGATTTGGGTGACTCCGGCCACTGTCGGCTGCCGTGGCCTTGTCGGCCGGCCTGGGCACTGCCACCACCGTGTGGTGGTGGTGGTGGCCGTCCACTTTCAGCTGCTTGTCTGGTATGGGTTCCCTTTGAAAGCCCTAATTGCACTGTTTTTTCTAATTTTTTTCTAAACCGAATTTTTCTCTCAATTTTCGCCTCTCCCTAATTTTTTTCTGATTTGTATATGTCCAAATGAGCTTCTAAATTTTTCTTGCTATTTATAGAGTTTTAGTGTAATTATTGTGCATTAAATTGGACAAGATAATTGGCTTATCTCTTGATTTTTGGCTTTTATGTTGTCTTAATTTAATTGGCTGAATTTTTTCTTATTTTTCCCAGCTGCCACGACCTAATTCTAGATCATTCATGATTTTTCCTGAATTTTTCTTGATTTTTCCTTATTTAATTATGAATTTTCTTTAAGTATTTTGTATTATTTTAGCATATTTCGCGTATTTTAAGAAATTATGTGTATTTATACTTACATGTAAATTCATATATAGTACAAATAAATATTCATAAATATTATTTAGGTCATTCTATTATTTTTAGTATACATATAATCTATCTCTAGTAATTTATTAGTTATTAGATTATACTTTTTGCCTTTTCAGTAATTAGCAATTATTATGCTTAAAATTTAAAAATTTTATAGTCTCCTATTTTACTACTTATTTTCTTAAATTCACGTTTACGGGGTCATTTTTACTAATATTCCTCTCAATAGTTTATAATTTAGGCTTGATCGGATCTTTCAGCCGATCAGCCGATCAAAACCTTGAGTGATTGGTTGTGGGGCTTACAAGATATTCGTGTAAATTGATTAATTTAGTTACGTATATCATAATTAGCTATTTTAGAAATTAAAAACGGTATATTTGAAAAGCGAAATTAAATTCATGAAGTTAAAAACTGATACCCATTTAGGGTTTAATAAATTAGCCCTTGGACCTAAATCTCTGGTTTATAAAAAAACCGTTTTATAAATTGGTTTTTTAATCGATAGACCGGTAGTTAAGTTATAATTAATTCACCCAATTGGTTATAACTTAACTCTTTTTTCCGACTTTGGTTAGGTGGTGACTCCAATACCATTTCAAGTTGAAAAAAAAAACGGCTTTCTTTAAACCCTAGTTGAGGATTGGTATTAAATAAGTAGGATTTAATACCGATTGGCTTAAAGAAGGTCAGTCCGGAAGAGTGAAAATCTAAGCTTGTTAGCTTAGCGACTCCACTAGAGAGTTTAAGAAGGTAAACCACTTAAAAACATTTCGAAATTAATATCGATTTTCAAATTACTCATGTTGTTTAGTTATTTGTATATTCATTTATTTATTTAAGGCTGACTTCATGTACATTTTTATTTTAATTAGCATATTTATTTTGTAAATAGCATATACCGGGGCATGGGGGTTCACTTATTGCATCAAAGATGCAAGATAGATGCGGTTAAACCTAGATCGTCTTAAAACCTTAGGACAGGGAGCCATTGTATAAATTTTAAGCATAGTAGGACAACCACCATTCGGAGTCAATTAGGCTATTCTACTTAAACTTTGATGTGATCAAAGAACTGTTTTGCAAGAAACACGTAAGATCATAGAGTTTAAGAACCTCTAAAACCCTCCTTTCTTGCATACATTCTTCTAGGCTTGGCAAATGGCTAATAGGACGACCTTATCACAAATTAGAAAAAGAAAAGACAAACTTGAAGCTTCTGTATTCTCTCAGCTTTTGTTTACTTGTCTATACTATTATCTTACATATCATACGCATTGGGATATGGGGGGTCATTTGTTGCATCAAAGATGCAAGGTAGATACCGTCAAACCTAGGCCATCTTAGGATCTTATGAGAAGGGCTATTGTGTAGGCTTCAAGTACTATGGTGTAACCACCGCTCGTGGTTAATTAGGCCATCTTACTTAAGCTCTATATGACTAATGAAAGTGTTTTCTAAAAACAAGTGAGTTACAGAGCTTAAGGACCTTTTAGAACCCATCTTGTTTGCATGTACTTCTCTCCAAACATGAGTTAATATACTACCCTTAAGAAATTGCAACCTTACTAATTGTTCAAGAGTTTTTGTAAACAAGTTTTTGAAAATTACAATAGGGTTGCAACTTAAGGAGTAATATATTAACCCAAAATAACCTTAATATTTACATATTTCCACTTTTTTTTTCTTTTATTACATTGATAATTGATTCTTATCAATAAAATGTGTAAACTTAGGATGGTAGACAACCAAGCGAATGGTCAAGCGAGCAATAGACCACTGGACACCTTTAGATTTTGCGAACAGGTGCTGAGAGAAGAAGTTGCCTATTTGAAGGAAAAGCTCGAATGTTCTAAAGCTCACAATCAGGCCTTAAGGTCCCTTTTGGCACAAGTCATTGCAGATACTTATGAGATGATAGAGGACCTTAAGGCTCATATACGAGACTTAATGTAGGGTCTTTTCAATTTAGATCTAAAGAGCCTAGAATAAAGTTCTAGAATAAATACTAGGTTCTCTGTCTTTGTTTTTGTATTCTGATCTTCCTTTTTCAAAATAATAAAGCTCTCTTTAGTTCATTGTTCATCATTCTTTAACATTCTCATCTTTGTAATTAGTCTTTCATTTAATTACTATTTGATCTTATTTAAGAAAATGTAAATAAAATCCATAAACTTGTAAATATAAACTAAAACAAAAAAAAACCACCATACTTATTTGTAAATTATTTTTTTGAAAATAAAACTTTACCTTTCTCTCTCTAAAGAAAAAAGAAAAAAATTAAGAAAACAAAAAAATGAAATGAAAAGTTGCTAACGCTATAAATCCTTATGGGATTAAGGAGCCAACATAAGCTCAGGCCTTTAGCCTACTTAAGTAACTAACCCAAACATTTGGCTTTCAACCCACACCAGACCTATTAAAGAAACCAACATGAGCTCTTTGTTACCATCTAATCTAAACATAAGCCACTTGGCTAACATTAACCTTAAGCCCATTTAGGTAACCTACCTAAATACAGGCTACTTAGCTAGGCATTCAACCTAAACACTAACCTTGGGCTCATCTAACCGGCCTCTACCCAAACACAAGCTACAGGACTAACCAACCAATTCGAATATGAACCACAGCCCATCAAGGCAACCAACCTGAGCACAATCCTTAACCCTTAAAAGTAACTACGCCAAAACCCCTAATCTATTTAGAAAGCCAAGCTCAATCGTGAATCGAACCAAAACATAAAGTCAAATACTAAGGCATGATTCTAGTAACTGGGGGGCAAAACCTAAATCCTGGGTAAATAAAAAACAAACTCTTCCTTAAGAAATCGGTAACTCACTTTTTGAAAAGTTTAAGATGAGAAGAGGCAGACAATATCCTATACACTAACCCCTGAAACACTTTGAGAGTTGAGTGATATAATGGTGAGGATATTTTGGACTCATTCCTTAAAGGGGGTTCACTTTAAATGTGATATGTAGATTAAAGTGAAGTTAGGCTTCATTTCTAAATCCTAAATACAATCATTTGTTGTTCATCATGTTGGACTTATTTGGAGAATTTCTAAATTCAAACCCCATTAAGAACTACCTTACAATGGGGCAATTAGGAGGTTAGGATCATTGATTAGAAGATAAGGGTAAGATTGATTTATGCTCGTTTAAGTAACACTAATTCAAGAATAGCTTTTATTTCTGATAAATTATTTTTCTTTGAAATGAAGAAGAGCCAATTTCCTTTTTCAACAACCTCAAGCCCATACAGTTGAAATCCATGGAATTAGGGCCTTGAATTGTTTAAAAAGAAAAAAAAAACTCAGCAATGAAAACAATTACTCTTGAAGCCAAAAGAAAAGAGAGAATAGTAAGAGATGGTAGGGCAAAGCAATTAAAAAAAAAAAAAAGAAGAAGAAAAGAGGCTAAAGAATTAGGCCTGGAAGTATAGGACGAAAAGCCCTAAGAAATAATGCACATCCCAACGGGGGCAATTAAACCAAATCAAAGGGCTGGGAGTTAATGCCTAAATAACCTTAGAAAACACAAGATCTTAAATCATACTCTAAGCTTGGAAACCCAAATCTCCATATCCACTTTGACATTCGAAAGCCTCTCTTACTTATATTGAATCACATAAGGCCTCCCTATCCACAATACCACCCTTACACATGTAAAAACTCTTCCAATCTTGAAAGATAATTTATCTTTAATAAAAATTGTTTTTAAAACTAGGGCAAGCGTACTTCTAATTTTTCCCCAAGGTTCTTGATTTGTACACCAAGATTAAAAGTATTTCTGTCAAAATAAGCCTTCTCATTAATTCTTTTTTGAAACCTTTGGACCAAAAGCCTAAATTCATAAGGGTAAACCAAAAAAGACCTAACGGATTGATCAAGGATTATCACTTACAAAATGAACTATAACTTTTGAAACCGAAGTCGAGAGCGGGATCTAAATCGGGAGCTAGTAAGAAAGACCTCTTTGACTAAACTAATTGTAAGTTACCTTCTCCTTAAGAAAGGAGTGCCTTAAGATCACAAAAGCCCTAAGAGAAGCCCTAGGGTCAGGAGCATTAAAAAATTCCACATGATTACCAAGGATAAGGGTGTTTATAAGATTGTTCCTTAATAAGAATTTATACCTGTTGGCAAAATTCTTGAAAAAAAAAAAAAAGAAGAGAGAGAAAATAAAGGCTTATCATAAAATTTATTTTCCAAATTCATGTCGACTCGAATAGCTAAGCTTTTAATCCATGTCATCTAGTTCCTTTCCAAGGTTATCATTCTTCAGTTTAAGTCATTCTTCCTCAATTGTGGTTTTTAAACATCCTTCAAACTCTTTTTTCAAATCAAGGAGCTTATCCCTACTCTTTTCCTTGTTCATAAATGGTTTTTCAACAATCTCTCTATAAATACTTTTCTAAGTCAAAGACTCTTTTGAAACCTATTGTTTGCCTTACTTTGGTTCTTTAATCCTTCATCATTTTCCTCTTAAGGTTTTGTAAGACCCATATTCAGCTATTCAGAGTTTGATTCGTAGAATTTAGAGTGATCGAGTAAACTGTCCGATTCAACCCAAATTTTATGACGAAATTAGGAATATTAGTAAAAGCGACGTCGTAAGTTCGAATTTAAGAAAATAAGTAATCAAATAAAAGAATATAAAATTTTCAAATTTTAAGTATATTACTCGTTATTTATCGAAAATGCATAAAATACATTCCGATAATCAATGAATCGCTAGAGATAAATTATATATACACTAAAAATCACAAAATAACTTAAATAATATTTAAGAGTATTTATTTATATCATATATGAATTTACATGTATGCAGAAATACACGTAATTACTTGAAATACGCGGAATGTGCTAAAATAAGGTTATTTAATTAAAGAAAATTCATAAATAATTAAGGAAAAATCAAGAAAAATTAGAAAAGTTATGAAAATGTTTGGAATAGGGGTGTGGTAAGCAAAAAATCAAAGAAGAAAATCAATCAATAAAATTTAGCGAAAGAAAAAGGTAAAATGAAAGTAGATAAAGCAAAAGTCTATTCAAATTAATGCACAAAAATTACTTTAAAGCCCTATAAATACCCTAAAACTTTTAGAAGCTCATTTTAGATGTCTGGAATTGTAGAAAATTAGAGAGAGGTGAAATTGAGAGGAAATTAGGGTTTTAACAAAAAAATTATAAACAAATATGTAGTTGGGGCTTCTAAAGAGAACCAACACTCAATGAGCACTTGGGAGTGGACGGCCACCACCACCACATGGTGGTGGCAATGCCCAGACAGGTTGATAAGGCCTCGGCGGTCGGTGGTAGCTGGAGCCATTTATACAGGTGAGTCCGATTTCTAATCCGATTTTATTTAATTTTTTAAAAATATTAAATATTCTTAAAAAATTATGAAATTTGGTATTTTGAGGTTTTTAAGTATGTAGATTTAGGAAAAATTTTTATTTTGATGATTTTGTGTTTAGAAATATACTGTCCTTAAAAAACTGTACAAACCCGAACTTTGTTTGAATTAGAAATAAATGACCTTAGGAGTGTAGTTTTGAGCCCAAAATTTTTGTATAAACTACTTAAGTGATATAGAATAATTCCATAAATCCTTTTTTCAAAAATGAATTTTTGAAATTTTTATAGAATTTTTAGGCCTTAAAATGATGCATAAAATGGGTGATTTAAGACTAATTAAGTAATTAAATGGTTAATTACTGATTTAGCGTATAATTATATGTTTTAGGATGTTGAAATTTGATGAAGTATGATACTTGTAGTATATAAGGTGTTAGATGTAATTATTAAAGGTAAAAATGGTATGTTTTAAGTTAATTTTGTAATTTAGAGTAATTAAGTGTAAAAATCTGATTTGGGATGAATTTAAATATTTTAAGATATTGATTGTTGTTAGGGGATGATATTTAGAATGATAGAAATATTAGATTTGTATTATATACATAATAGGTAATAATACATAATATGTAAATATTGAAAATATAATAAATAGAAAATATTAGAATAAAAATTGATATCATACTAATAGGAATATATATAAAATCTAGTAGGAAACTTAAATTAGGGTAATTGTATGAAAAATGTAAGATTTTCTTATATCGGAAGTAAATTCGATAGTTAAATTAAAATTCTAGTGTACTACATGGACTAGAATACTAGTTAGAGACTAAAAACAATATTTAGGATATTTACAGATAATACAATTAATTTTACATTATGGGTTGAAACAAGTTTCTAGGGGTCGTGTATAAAACAGTACTTAGAAATCGAACTATAACCTAATTTAGAAATCGATGGGAAACTGAACCCGAACTTAGCCCCAAACCCAGAATAATTGTAAAAGATTTGAGAACCTAGATAATTAGACATATTAAACCCTAAACCAAAGATAACAATAAGTATTATAAGAAAAAAACTAATCTATAACAGTTATATGAAAACTAAGACAACGTTGGTATTATAAGGTTCATTAGCGATCGACTGAACGAATCCTATCTCGAGTGAGCAAGTAAGGAGTCGAGGCAAGTTAGGATTAATATAGTAATGTATTTTGGAGGCTTGAAATTATACTTAATTGTACTTATTCTAAGTTGATGATATGATTTTGACTTGCCGCTTGGCTTGTATTATATGATTTGTATGAAATGATTGATTACCTTATACTAAACATAATCAAATATACGACCTATAAACATAAATTGGACTTGTATAGCAACCTATTAAGGGAAACTTAAGATTCTCTAGCCAAATATCGATCCCTTCGAAAGGGATAGTGCTGGATAGCATGGGATAGCATGATAGGTCTTTTTCATCCTTAGTCAAACTAAGTGATAGTTAAGGAGGTCACGGCAAGGGTGAAGTCAATGGTTCAAAGGTAGTCGTAAGAAGAGTGGTGTCTCTATTGTACAAGGCTGGATTTGGTCGTGAACTATTGCATTAACAAAAACTCCTAAACTCGGATTAAAGTAGGTGTAATTTCTCTAATCTCACGACGGGCTGGACAACGTCGTGCGATGGCATTTTCTTAACCATGCATTGTACCTAATAATTTAGTTGATAACCTTATTTGTGTTTGTGGTATAGTTTTAAGTTTCCGTCCTAACTTACTAAGTTATGATTGCTCACATCCCTATAGACGTCATTGCAGGTGTTAGCTAAGAAGCGGCATATAACTATCCTGAAGTTTGTAACTGCTGGATCCTGGTGAGTGAGAAAAAACATTTGAAGAACATACATATATTTTTAAGTTCTAAGCTCTTATTTTAGAATTTTTCATTTTTGAATAATGTATTAACTGGAAAATGAAGAACACTAAGCTAAACTTAAGAGGGGAGTGAATTGAGTTTAAGAACAAATTTCAATTCTTTTTTTATATAAATGACTAAATGCAATAATAAGAGTAATCAAAGTAACAATAGAACAATAATAAATATGGAAATTAAAAAGATATGGATAAAGAAGATCAAGCCTGGATTTAACGTGGAGTTCGAACCGCCCCTTAGTCTCTATGGATATACAATCCCTCCAACCGAGGACTTCACTTTCACTTTATTGATTTCACAATCCAATTACTTCAAGAGCTATACAAGCTTACGCAATCTCTTTTACAACAACTAACTCAAGAAAATCACTTTCTTCACTCAAGATTACAAATGTAAGAACTTTCAAACACACAACTATGTCTCTTTTTGTTTGATAGCACATAAGTGTACAAAAGACCAAGGAGAAGTTAAATGAGCTCAAGAATGTAAGAAAATATCTTTAAGTTACAATAGAATATTAGATCTTAAAAGCCTTTGGTCAGGTAGTTGAGCTTTTATAACAATTCCTCAAATTCTTCCCATTGCTGCGCATTAAATGCTCTAACGGCTACTTAAAACTAACTTACTGCCATGCCGATATTTTGAACTACCGGCAAGTCAATAAAAATTACTCTATCAGCAAGTGAATCGGTAAGCCGAGTCTTCCAAGTCAATGAGCTTTTATTTATGTTTTCCAGGGCTTTATACCGTCAGTCTAGTTCTTCCCTGAGCTGTCAACCTGGTAGGCCAAAAATCACTTGAAAATTCTTTTAACATACAACAAACGAATACTCTTTACAATATAATTTCAAGATCATTTTATCACCACTTCAAAAGATTAAATTTCTCGTAAAGATAATTGATATATTTAATCATTAAGTAAGCTAATTGTACTTATTCAATTATCTCAAAATAATCAAACAATACTTAGTTTAATCATCCACTTGTTTTTGTTCTCTTCAAAAACAACATGTTTAGATATACACTTTTTGTTTTGTTCTCATCAAAATCAAATAATGAACCCTAGGTTCAACAGGAAATAGATTACGGTGAAATGTTGTAAACGTTAATTGTAATAATTGAATTTTAGTATATATATTCTTACTTTCTTAGGTAAATGACTTGTTTAAATTAAGAACTATTTACTTCAAAGCGGGTTAATCATGGACGTCTTATGTGGATCAGGCCTAGGATAACGGTTATAGGGCCAACTTCTATCTTAGAATGGTTTACACGACGAGACTGTTACGACTTTGCCACTTCGGGGCATGATAAGTTTAAGCCAGCTCTTAGAGTACTGTCCCCTTTTCTTTTCTTTTTAGGGTTCTAGCTAGCCTTTAGGGTACTATCCCGTCTTTTTAGTGTATTAGCTAGCTCTTAGAGCACTGACCTCTCTATTATTCTTTTTTTGTTCTAGCTAGTCTTTAGAGCACTATCTCATCTTTCTAAGGTGTTAGTAAGCTCTTAGAGCACTAACTCCTCTTTTATTCTTCATAGGGATTTAGCTAGCTTTTTGGGCGTTATCCCATCTTTCATTTTAAGGAGCTCACTAGCCTTTAGGGCGTCATCTTATCTTTCTTTCTAAGCTATTAGCCAGCTTTCAACCCCTCTATCGTCAACTCCAAATAGGGTCTTTAGCGAGCCTGTAGGGCGCTTCCCTCACCAACTTTCTCTTAGCGAGCCTATTGGGCGCTTCTCTCATTAAATCCTCTCAAGCGAGCCTACAGGGTATATCTCCACATCAGTTATCTCTTAGCGAGCCTGATATCAGGCAAGTGCACCTATCAATTTTAATATAGCGGATGTGAGTCCGAGTCGATCCCTCAGAGATTTCGAATACTAATATTAATCTTAGCTCTATTATCTAACCGGAAAATTGTGATGAGTCGAATGAATTAAAAATACTGAAATTAACAAACTAAACTAATTATGAAACTTGATTAAGCAATTTAGAAAGTAATAAAACTAAGAACAACTTCAAGAATGCAATAACGTATTTAGGAATTATTTCCCCTAGTGTTTAACATGTGACCGCTTAAAATATATTCAATTCAATTCAATTTCTATTATTCTTGACCGGAGGAATTCACGATTAAAATTAATACATTTCTCAAGCATATTAACCGTAATCCTAAATTATTTACCGGAATCTCTTCACTTAGTAATATAACTTAGAATTGCATTAATGTATAATGAATTCCCACACAAACAATTAACTTTCCGGAAAAAACATATATCTTATCTCTAAGTATATATGTAATTCTCTCTAATTATGCCTAGATCTTATTACACATGTAATTTCTCAATCAACATGTATAATATTATAAATTGATACTCTAGAAATATCAACTACCAATTAAACAACATAATTGAATCAAGAAAAGATAGAAACTTTATTGAAAATTATAAATCAACCCAAGGGTCACATGAAACCCTAGGTTCCATAATCCTAAATACACGAATTCTAAGCTATCATAATGAATCTAAAAACAAGTTCCATCCAAAACATAAAATAAAACATGAAAAACCCCTTTGGTTGATAAAAAATCTCTCCAATCTTGAAGTTGGTGTTGCTTTTGCCTTTTTCTTCTCCTTCTCTTCAAGTCTCTTCACTTCTCGAGTGTCCAATATGTCTTGAAACCCTCATATGTCTTTTTATATATGTATTATAAGGATTCTGTTTTCGTCACCAGACACGGTCTAGGACATGACCGTGTCCCCAAGTCGTGTAACTTTCTGACCCTGGCAAATTTTTCTGCATGGACACAGCTTGGGGACATGGTCATGTCCCAGACTGTATAACTTCAAAACTTCATAACTCCTTCATTTGAACTCCGAATTGAGTGAAACTTAATTCCTTTTCTTTATTTTCGATCCAAGAACGTGTTCAAACCTTGAAATCAAAATTTTACTCAATTAAGTATCAATTTCCTTAAAGAAAACAAAAAATATAAGGGAAATACTATAAAATCACTATGTGAAATATGTTTAAAATCAGAGTTATCAGAGCTTATTAGGCGCTTTCTTTCAACTATCTCTTAGCAAGCCCATAGGGCACTTCTCTCATCAAATCCTCCCAAGTAAGCTCAAGGGGCACTTCTCTTCATCTGGTTTCAATTAAGGGTCTTAGCTAGCTTTAGGAGTGCTTTGCCTATCCTACCTAAGTTAGTGAACCTTGTGAAGCATGACCAGGTTTTAGATTGATCCCATTCTAGGGTTGCTAGTCCTTGAGAGATATTCCAACCTAAGATAGTCAGCTCAAAAGAGCATTACCAAATTTTCAGATTGATCAAATTCTAGGATTGCTAGTCCTTGAGAGACGCTCCTACCTAGGATAGTCAGCTCAAAAGAGCACTACTAAGTTTTTGGATCAATCCAATTTTAGGGTTGTTAGTCTTCGAAAGACGCTCCCGCCTAAGATAGTCAGCTTAAAGGAGCACTACCAAGTTTTCCAGATTGATCAAATTCTAGGGTTGCTAGTCCCTAAGAGACACTCCTATCTAGGATAGTCAGCTTAAAAGAACATTACCAGGCTTTCTAGATTGATCAAATTCTAAGGTTGCTAGTCTCTAAGAGACGCTTCCGCTTGAGATAGTTAGCTCAAAGGAGCACTACCAAGTCTTCCAAATCGATCAAATCTTAAGGTTGCTAGTCCCTGAGAGACGCAACTGCTTAGTTTAGTTAACATAGTAAAGTACTACTAAGTTTCAGTTTAGGGTCTTAGCTAGCTCTAGGAGCGTTTTGCCCGCCTTGGTTAGTTAGCTTATTAGGACACGACCAAGTTTTCTCACCTTAGTTTAGGGTCTTAGCCAGCTTTAGGAGCGCTTTGTCCACCTTAGTTAGTCAGCTCATAGAGGCATGACCAAGTTTTCTCTATCTTTTAAGGTCTCAGCCAACTCTACGAACACTTTGCTTACCTTGGTTAGTTAGCCCATTGAGGCATGACCAACTTTTCTCATTCAATTTAAGGTTTTAGCCATCTTTAGGAGTGCTTCACCTACCTTGGTTAGTTAGCTGATAGAGGCATAACCACATTTTCTCTATCTTTCAGGGTCTTAGCCAGCTTGCTCACCTTAGTTAGTCAACTCATTAGGGTATAACTAAGTTTTCTCATTCAGTTTAGGGTTTTAGCCAACTCTAGGAGTGCTTTACTTACCTTGGTTAGCTAGTTTATAGGGGTACAACCAAGTTTTCTCTATCTTTCAAGGTCTTAATCAACTCTAGGAGGACTTTACCTACCTTGGTTAGCTAGTTTATAGGAGTACAACTAAGTGTTCTCTATCTTTCAGGGTCTTAGTCAACTCTAGGAGCGCTTCACCTGCCTTGGTTAGTCAATTGATAGAGGCATAACTAAGTTTTCTCTATCTTTCAGGGTTTTAGCCAGCTCTAGGAGTGCTTTGCTCACCTTAGTTAGTTAACTCATTAGGGTATGACTAAGTTTTCTCATTTAGTTTAGGGTTTTAACCAACTCTAAGAGCGCTTCACCCGCCTTGGTTAGTCAACTCATAGGGGTACAACCAAGTTTTCTCTATCTTTCAAGGTCTTAGCTAGCTTTAGGAGTGCTTTGCTCACCTTGGTTAGTCAGCTCATTGAGGTACGACTAAGTTTTCTCATTTAGTTTAGGGTTTTAGTCAGCTTTAGGAGCACTTCACCCGCCTTGGTTAGTCAGCTCATAAGGGCACGACTAAGTTTTCTTTATCTTTCAAGGTCTTAGCCAGCTCTAGGAGCGCTTTGCCCACCTTGGTTAGTCAACTCATTGGGGTACGATCATGTTTTCTCATTCAGTTTAGGGTTTTAGCCAACTTTAGAAGCGCTTCCCCAACCTTAGTTAATTAGCTCATAAGGGTATGGCCAAGTTTTCTTTATCTTTTAGGGTCTTAACCAACTCTAGGAGCGCTTTGTCTACCTTAGTTAGTTAGCTCATTAGGGTATGACTAAGTTTTCTCATTTAGTTTAGGGTTTTAGCTAGCTCTAGGAGCACTTCACTTGCCTTAGTTAGTCAACTTATAGGGATACGACCAAGTTTTCTCTATCTTTCAAGGTCTTAACTAGCTTTGGGAGTGCTTTGCCCACCTTAGTTAGTCAACTCATTGGGGCACAACTAAGTTTTCTCATTCAGTTTAGGGTTTTAGCCAGCTTTAGGAGCGCTTCACCTACCTTAGTAACTCAACTTATAGGGGTATGACCAAGTTTTCTCTATCTTTTAAGGTTTTAGCCAGCTCAAGGAGTGCTTTGCTTACTTCACCCGCTTCCCTTCACTTCATCAGCTCATAAGAGCATAACCAAACTTCAATTCTTCTTTCTAATTTTAATTAGCTCTTAGTAAGCCACCCTCCTCTTCTTTAAATCCCCAATGGATTGGACCTAAGATAGCTAGTTAGCTGTAGCGCTTCTTAGGATAAAATCTACTCTTGGGGCAAAAATGTTGTTTGTTTTGTCTTTGTAACAAAGTTTTGCTCAAACTTCACTATAAAAAGGGGTAGCTGTAGATACCTAATTTTTTAATCTCCACCCTTCCTTTTATTTTTTAGATTAGGTTATAGGGTCTTAATTTAGAAAAAATAAAAAAAATAGAAAATTAAAGAAAACCCCCAAAAATGAAGAAATTTAGAAAAAAATAAGGAATTTTAGAAAAACACAAAAATAAGAAATTTAGAAAAAATACAAAAAAAATGGAAAAATTTAGGAAAATATATAAGAAATTTGAAAAGTCATAGAAAAAATTGAAAAATAGGAAATTTAGATAAACAATAAATTTTTAAGTTATTTAAGTAGAATAGAATTTCAAATTTGAATAAAAGGTTATTAGACTTAGGCTTAGATTTGAATCTAGCTTGAGCTAACCTAGTTCATATGTGTAATTTAATTGCACATATAAATAAGGCGTAGGCCAATGACCTAACTGTAAAACAAATGAATATTGTAATTGGGATTAACTAAAGAATAGGGGTTTAAGACTCACTAAAGGCATAAAGAAATGCCTTTTTGTCCTCTTTTTTTTAACCTCCTCGCGTTGCTACGTGTCAGGCCATCATTGGGCTATGCATTCAATTACAACATGTGGCACTTAATGATTGGCTATGACAACAAATTTTCCTTCCCCCCATTTTCTTCTCCCTCTTCCTTTCCTTCCCTTCACTTTCTTTTTAAAAATAACAAAACAACAATTAAAAAAGAGAGGAACATTCAAAACACGAGGGGAATTCATTTTTTATTAAAAAGGAGCACACACAAAAACAGAATGCATAGGGGGGAGGGGGAGTCCACTTCTTGCAATACAGACTACACATCTTCTCTCTCTCAAAAAACCGAGTGTTTCTCTCTCTCTCTCCACTTCATACACTCTCTTTCAGTTTCAACACTAAGTCTCTCTCTCTCTTTCTCTCCATTACCTCTCTCCCTTATACGACCCTCTCTCTCAGCCGAACCCACTCATACACGAACCCCACAATCCTACATGCATAGTAAGGCGATACAGCACACACCTAGCTCATCCCCTGCATGTCTCCCACACACACAAGCTACAGTACACCGCAGTGTGCCAACCACCACAACTTGTGACACGTTGTCCTCTACTAAAGATTGAATCACCATATTGTTGCACTCATCTAGCAAACAACATATGCAAGGCACCGTCCGCCATAGCCTATCCTTTCTTGATCTCACCATCCTCTACCGATACCCATTTACTACTCTAAAATTGAACCACCATCAAATCTGCTTCGCCTCTCCCTCTTACGGCCAAGCATACACATAGTCGCATGAACCACCCCCTACACATGCCGTCCGAACCACTGTACGATGCTACCTACTAACCTACGCTCTCTCTCTCTCTCTCAACCTAAACCTACAGCCAACAACAATAGCCCACACCGAACTGTCCTTGCACACGAACACGCGATCTCCATCGCGTCAAACACCATCAACCACTGTCGACGGCCGAGTTAGGTCAAGGCATCATCCCTATACCCCCCTTTACTAATAAGATTGACATAAAATCGCCCTCACCCGCACAAAAATCGGCTTAAAACCGCCTAAAAGCACCCCTCTCATCAATTGTTCATCCCAACCCAAACTGATCGACCCGAGACCTGCGTGTGTCACGGGCGGATTCCGTCGCTCGACCCCGTGCGGCACTTAGCGTTCCTGACCTCACTAAGGAAGGCTAAGTCAGCCTGTAATACGCTCACAATGTTAGAGAGAGAAAGTAGAGAGAGAAACTCTAATAGTATACTGTATTCACTCAAATAACTTGTATGTTACATCTGAGGGGAATACCCCTATATATACAGAAAGCCTTTACAATCTAATGGTTAAGATCAATTCGATCTAACGGTTACAATTGATTCCCAACTACTACCTTCACCTACCTCCACCTACTACTATACAAGATTCTGGACTCTTCTGGAACCTTCTAGAGCTTTTCATCATCTATAAGCTTTTAGTGGGCTTGGGCTTTTGTCTTTGGGCCTTAGGAACCTCCTAAGAATGGCCCACTTCGGGAGGTCCGTAACATTCTCCCCCGCTCAATCCGGCGACGCCCTCGTCGCTCCTTTATCGTAGAATTGTCGAATCTTGTTTTTAAATTGCCAGTGTTTCGGCTAGTGCCCAATTGGCCTCACTCTTTGGTCTTCCCTTCCATCTTACCATATACTCATATCTGGAAGTTTGTCCACGTCTCTTCACACGCCTATCAGCTACGATGCCTTCCACTTCCTTGTCAAATGAATCCCGTACTCCTATTGGGGCCCTTTGTGATATAGCTCTTATAGGGTCTTCCTCATCTTTGTAGAATGGTTCTAACATGCTCGTGTGGAAAACCGGGTGGAATTTCAGTTTGGATGGAAGTTCCAACTTGTAAGATACCCGCCCCACTCGTTTCACAATTGAGAATGGACCCTCATAGCGACTCATTAGACCTTTATGTAGTTGTCCCTTCGTACATTGTATCAAATGTAACTTAACAAGCACTTGATCACCTACCTGATATTCCATCGGCCTCCCCTTCTTGTCTGCCATCTTCTTCGTTCCCTTGATAGCTCGGCCTAAGTATATCCGAGCTAAGTCGTGATTTTCCCGCCATTCCCTTGCAAATTTATAGGTGGGAGGGCTGGACCCCGTATATCCTATTGCCAATGTATGAGGAGTTAAGGGTTGCCTTCCTAGGACGATCTCGAAAGGACTCTGTTCGATGGACTCATTCTTCTGTAGATTGAAAGAGAGCTGTATGACATCCAATAACTTAGACCAGCCCCACTGACTTGTACTTACAAGGTGCCTCCAAACTTGAAGGCAATATACTACAGCTATCTTTTCCTTCTCGTCTCCTGGGTATCGCCTCTCTGTATCGTTCAATGTTCGGTTCTCAAAGGCTATTGGATGGTTTTCCTGCATCAAAACCTCTCCAATGGCATAATCACCATCATCCATGCATACTTCAGATAATTCACCAAAATTAGAGGGCGTAAGAACTTGTTCTTTAATGACTGCTTCCTTCAGGGTATCAAATGCCTTCTGTCGATCTTCCTTCCATACCCATAAGACATCTTTCTTGAGTAAATCCGTTAAGGAGTTAGCCATTCGAGAGTATCCACATATTAAATTTTTGTAATAACTTACTAAGCCAAGAAATGCCTTCAATTTGGTAGGCTTAGTAGGTTCTTTCCATTCTCGAATGGCCTGTATCTTCTCTTCGTCCATTTTGATCTTTCCCTTTCCTACTATATGCCCTAAAAGGGTCACTTCTTTCTTTGCAAAGATATATCTTTCCAGCTTTACATATGACTCGTTTTCCCTCAAGGCTAAGCAATTTATATGAAGATGCTCTAAGGGCTTTTCCATAGGCTTGCTATAATTCATGCTTGTAACGTAAGTGTTTTTTGACTCATCTCCATATCTCAGTTGTAGCTCCAATTTTGAAAAGTATCTTGCCTCTCCCCTTTGATCGAATAAGTCTGATACCAAAGGAATAGGATACTTATTCTTCTTAGTGACCTTATCTAAGGCCCTATAGTCAATATACACCTGGAGGGGCCTATTGTGTTTCTTCCGAAAGAGAACTGAAACTCCAAAGGGTGCTTTTGACGGTTGGAAGAATCCAGCTTCCAACAACTCCTTCAATTGCCACCTCAATTCTTTTAATTCTTTTGGGGGCATGCGATAAAGAACAGTAGCAAGGGCCTTGGTACCTGGTTTTAGCTCAATCGCATGATCCACTTCCCTTCTTTGTGATAGCTTCTTTGGCAACTCTTTAAGCATGATGTCTTTGAATTCTTCTAGCAACTCCCCCACTTGATGTGGAATTACCTCTTGATCCCCTGTCTCTTCTTCCCCCTTTAATGTAGTTAGGTACGTAGTTTCATTCTTCTTTAAACCCTTCGCTAGTTGCATAGCGGAAAGGAATTTTGTGGCTCGACCAGCTTTCCTCGTAACGGGCACCACACATTGAGAGTTGGTCTCGAGAATACATATACAGTCTGCACGAGGAACAATAAGTGCATCTATACGATCTAAGAATTCCATCCCAATCACAAATTCGAAGTCATCCATAGGTACTACTTCGATGGTTTCTTTCCCTTTCCACCCTCCCATATGGAGTTCTATCTCCCTGGCGACTCCAGTAGTAAGGACTTCCTTTGAGTTTACCGTCTTGAGCCATGTCTTGGTTTTCTCCACCTCTATTCCAATCTTACTTGCTGCTACATCGGAGATGAACAGATGAGATGCCCCTGTATCAATAAGGGCATTTAACTTCTTGCCAGCAACTATTACCTCAGTGTACATCAACCCTTTTCGCTTCTCCTGCATTTTCATAGCACTAAGTAGTCGTACCGAACCCAGTTTGGCCTCATCCTCTTCACTAGAGCTTTCATCTGCCATAATTGCTGCCAACCGCTCTTTCTTTGGGCATTCCCTAGCATAATGGGGCCCATTGCAAAAATAGCACTTCAATTCTCGAGGCTNTTTGGGCCTTAGGAACCTCCTAAGAATGGCCCACTTCGGGAGGTCCGTAACACGTGCCTCCAGTCCGACCTGCGCCCTTTCCTAATTTGGTCCAGCTTATGATTTAGTTTAGGCCATTTTCTTTTTTTTTTTTTAATTTTGTTTTTATTATTTATTGTAATTTGTAAAACTATTTGTAGATAAAAAAAGGAAGGAAATAAAAAGGGGAAAATAAAAAAAAAAGAAAAAGAAAAAGAGAAAAAAGAAAAAAAAATTTAGTTTAGTTTTTATTTATTTATTTATTTTAAGCATAATAGAAATAGATAAAGAAATAAATAAATAATAATAAACATATAAAAAATAATGAATATTGTTTTTATCACTTAGAAAATTAAATTTTCAAAAATAAATAAAAATAAACGAATCCTTTCAAAACTAGGACCATTCTAGAGTTTTCAAAATTAAAATCTAATTTAGGACCCTTTAGGAAATTTCATCAAATAAATCAAAATGAGTAAAAACATAAATTTGGATATTTTTCAAAAATTAAAATTAATCAACCAGTTATATTTTCGATAAACGAACTACGAAAGTCTAATTTTGAATAGCGGATACGTAGGCACCCATACGTTAATAGGAATGACTTAAAATATGGAAAGTTTTATTTTTTCCATTTTTAGATATTCGTGTAAATTGATCAATTTAGTCATGTATAGCATAATTAGTTGTTTTAGAAATTGAAAAGAGTATATTTGAAAAGCGAAGTTAAATTCGTGAAGTTAAAAAGTGGTACTTGTTTAAGATTTAATAAATTAGCCTTCGAACCTAAATCTCTTATTTAAAAAAAAAAAAAACCGTTTTATAAATTGGTTTTTTGATTAATAGACTAGTAACTAAGTTATAACCAATCCACTCAATACTTAACTCTTTTTCCTAACTCCGGTTGGGTGGCAACTCCAATACCATTTCAAGTTGAAAAAACGTTTTTTTTTTTAAATCTTAGTTGAAGATCGGTATTAAATGGGTAAGGTTTAATACTAATCAGTTTATAGAAAGCCAATTTTTTAAAAGAATTAAAAAGATGAAAATCTAGGCTTGACAAACCACAAGAGTAAAGCAACAGTGTTGTTTTGTAGTAGTAAAATAGAGTTGTGGGTATCTAAGTAGTGTTTTAGGTGCAAAGTGAATCCATGTATGCGACTTATTAGAATTGGTGAATGGCTAGAAGTATTATAGGTGTGATTGCAACATTTACTGGTGTTATAGAAGTTACAAGGTGAGTGTCTCTATTTTGGGAGTGGAAATACAAAATTGTGTAGTTCATGTTGTGTGTAGTTGTTGTAGTGTAAAGTTGTGATTGTGGAAGTTGTGCAATGTGGAGTTCAAAGTTTGAAGTTGAGTGTTGCCTTAAGTGAAGTTTGAAATCTATAGGTTGTAGTTGTTGTGTTGTACTAATAAAGTACTTAACAATGTCAAATCCAAGCGTTCATGGTAGCCTTTTAGATGTAGAGAATGATGCCCTTAGACAAGGAAGGCAAGGGAAATAGTCTTCTGGAACCACTTATGAGAAGATTGATGATTTTGTCACTATGATGGTCAAAATGATTACTTCATGTAGCAAATGTTTAATGCTTGACCGATCAAACTAGCTCAGGATAATGTCCGACCTGTTAGGACTGATTGTGCCGGCTTCCAACTTATTATAATGGATGGCTGGCCTACCTTCTGTGTATAGGAAGGAGGATTCTATAAACAACAAATGGCTAACAAGTAATTCTACCCATTCTACCCAGCTTGAAATTGAGCTTGAGGAGTTGGAGGAGATGGCTGTCATGTGGGGGAGACATATTGAATTGGATGACATAGAGGGAGATAAGGACAACAATTTCTATGAATTCAAGGAACTTAATTGCTAAGCTCTTAAAGGACTTGATTATATCAAGTTACAGATGCTGAACTTTACTAGTAGTGAAGATGCCAACAACTACCTAGATTGGGAGGACAAAGTAGAGAAGCATTTAAATGTCATCACTATAACAATCATGTCAATGCTTAACTTATTGCCCTAGAGTTCTCTAGGTATACCATGCTTTGTAGAAATACTTGCTCTCAATTAGGAGATGAGTAAGAGAACCTGATATCCAAACATAGCCTAGGATGAAGATGATCATGAGGAGTAGATTTGTATTGAACTTCTACTTGCAAGACGCCTTTAGGAAGCTAGAAATATTAAGGCAAGGAGGATTGAGTATGCTAAAGAGTTTCAAATGTTAATGATTTGCTACTAAGTACAGGAACAAAAAAGCCCATATTAAATTGAGATTTGTGACCAACCTACATTATGAAATTGTCAACATAGCTGAAATGATGGGGTTAAAGACCCTTGACGAAGCAATAAGGGGCTACTTAGAGGATTGAGAGGTAACAGTACAATAGACTATGCAAAGTACCAAGTTCTTGACTTGTACCCTCTAGTCGAGTTGCTTTAGAATGATGGAAGTATGATAGAATACTAACCTTTATGGTCCAAGCTCAAGTAGGGAAGAACATTAACTTGATCTCAAGGAAAAGGCCATTGCCACTAAACTTAACCCCAAGAAGGAGATTGGATAGAATTTGGAAAGGAAGACAAAAGAGATAAAATGTTTTGAGTGTCTTGGCTTCAGCTATATTACATCTCAGTATATGAATAAGCAGGTGATTGTGATGAAAGGAGATGAATTGGAGAGTCCTAATGAAGAAGAGTTAGGGGAAAAGAAATTTAAGGAAGAAGAAGAGATTAGAGGATTCCTTGATGAGTTCTATGAAGCTAAAGGGGTTGCAAAGCATACCGAGAAAGGGCAATTCATGAACATGGTAATACGTCAAACACTTAGTGTAACTCCTACTAGGGAGGAGGCTCAAGGAGGAATATATTTCATATTATATGCGAAGTAGAGGGATACTTGTCCATTTTGATTGTAGATGGTAAGAGTTGTACCAATGTAGTCCTAACTAGCTTAGTTACCTAACTGACATTATCGAACATCTCCCATCCTCAACCTTACAAACTTTACTAGCTTAATGAGAAGGGAGCCTTGCATGTGACCTAATAGGCTCGAGTGTTGATTTGCATTGGGAATATGTAAAAAGATGAGATCTTATGTGATGTGCTTTCATGTGCACATCCCATGTGTTGCTCGATCGACCTTAGATGTTCGACTAACGAGTACTACATGATGGATATAGGAACATGTGCTTGTTTTAGAAGGATGGGAAGAGGGTTGTTCTATACCCTAAGATGCTGTAAGGGGTACATGAAGCGTAGGTTAACCTCAGCCAAGCATAGAAGAAAACCTTATACATGAGCCGAAGTGAAGTGAAGTGAGCTCTTAAGGATGTTGACCCTATATACTTGCTTGTTATCAAGAAGTTGATGAAAGTTCTCAACGTAGAGTTAATCCTTAACCAAGATTAGAAGCTTATTAGATGAGCATGCCCATGTATTTCTAGGGGTGCTCCCAAGGAATCACTAAATAAAGGTGTATTAATAGATAAAGGTGCATCCAAAAGTATAACACATAGACCACATACATACACGAAAGATTTAACAACACAAGATTGAGAATCTTCAGTATAAAAAAGGACATGAGTAGTTTCGTTAAAGATAGTTAGCATACCTACCATAGTGTCTACGTTAGTAGCCTCCTGATTTTGATGTTAGAGGGCAAAGACCCAAGCTAAGCATCTTTGATAGGGTCTCGACTAGGTTGAGCAATATGGACAGCATTTTAGGAATTAGCTGCTTGAGTAACTTAGGGTACTTGTTTCCCTTGCTCTCTACAATCAACTGATTGATGGCCTTTCTAGTTACACTTGAAGCAAAATCCCTGACGCAAAAGAGTCAACTCTTTACAATCCTTACTAACATACCTTATTTTACCGCGTAGGAAACATGTCCCTAAAATCTATTTACACTCTGAAATATCACGTGGTCCAAAACAGCGAGTATATCTAACGGGTACCGGAATTCACAATTGAGTTGTTACTAGAGTTGGCCATAAGACTGGCTTTGGTGGTGTAAACACTAGTCTATTGCTGCCTTCCTTAATCATAACTTCTTGGTTAGTCTCATATACTTCTTAAGTGTCACATAGTTTAGCATAGGTCTCTTACCTAAAACTATCTTTCCTTTACGTGCTAGCAACTCCTCTTTTCTCTTCATCCCTTGCTCTAAACTTTTGGCCATTTTGACTTTCTCATAATAAGTGCTGACCTAGTACCCTAGATCCTATCCAATAACTTAGGCTCCAACCTAAATATGAATCTTCTTGTATAAGATTTCTCATCATTCTTTAGTGGTTCATGTAAGAAACGAGCTAAATAGTTCAACTCTGCCTCATACTCTAATACTGTCTTGTTACCCTACTGTAGGGTTTGATAAACAAGTTCCATTTGCTCCCTTTTGCAGTTAAGGAAAAAATTAGCAAAGAAAAGCTCCTTGAACCTATCCTAGGTAATAAGACCTCTAGTGATTGCATTAGTATGGGGAGCACTCTCTTACCATTGAGTTACAGTACCCTTTAAGAAAAAAGGGGTATAAGTTACTGTAAGACCCTAAAAAATCAGTTGTCAACCTACAATCGGTTGGTTTAGAAACGGTTTGTAAAATTTAGAGTGATTACATAAACTATTTGATTAAGCTCGAATTTTATGATAGAGTTAAGAATATTAATAGAAATAACCCTACAAGTTAAGATTTAAGGAAATAAGATAATAAAATAATTAATATTACATTTATAAAATATATACATTTTACTCGTTTTTTATTCGAAATGCGTAAAATAAATTTCAATAAGTAATAAGTTGCTAGAGATAAAGTATATGTACATTAAAAATCATAAAATTTTTTGAATAATATGTAGGAGTATTTATTTGTATTAAATATAATAATATACGTATATATAAATATTCATAATTATTTAAAATACTTAATATATAGTAATACATATTAAAATAATTAAAAGAAATCATTTAAAGGGCATGAAGAATAAAGTGATAGCACAAAGAAAGCCACTCTTGGACATGGCATAGAAAAATAAATAATGAGGTTGATTAAATAGGATATAGGCACCTAAGGTAATAAGGAAAATGACATTTGTCCTTGGAAAAAAAAGTAACCAACCTCAAACTCTTATTTGAGAATCCAATAGCTTCACCTTTAGTTGGTTTAGGTAGTTTGTTGTTAAGAAAAAATGGTGAGGTTAGGAAAAGCTAGAGAGAAAATTTGGAAAATAAAGTAGAAGTATGGCTAAATTGGGATTCGACTATTAGATTAAGACTTAGGAGATGATCACCGCCATCACTTGATGACAAAGCCACTGTTTAGAGCTACTGACAAAGGTGGGGTCGCTAATGGTAGCCGGAAGGGCAAATTCTAGTGAAAGTAAAATTTACCTTTGATTTTCATTAATTTGCTAAAAATAGTAAATAAATACCCAAAATTCTGTATCCTAGCATATTTTTGTATATAATTTTTGAGAAAAATGTTGTTTTGATAAAATTGAGCTTTAAAAGATATCGCCCTTAACAAATCACTAAACCCAAGACGATTTTGTTTTTGTGTTTGTTTTCAAAAACTCTATTAAAGTTGTTTTGGCTCAAAATTTTTTCTATAAAATACCTATTATATATATTGAATTACTATGAAAAGTTTTTAATGAAAATTATTTTCCTTATTTTTATCTAATTTTTATGCCTTAAAAACCCTATTAAATGACTAATTTCTTAAATATATTTAGAGTTTTTTCAAGAAATTTATCTAGATTCTGATTTAAGGTGTATTTTAATATCTTGAAATGTTAAATGATGTTGAAGGATAGTATTTATAGTGTTGAAAGTGTTGGATTTGGATATTGTTGCCTTAAGGTTGATAAATATGTAATATATGAAATGTTGAAATAAGAAGGTAAGATGTATTGAATCAAATTGAGGTAATGATGGCTTTCGAAGTTAGCTATAATTTTGATTATGAATAAGAAATTTTGAAATTTTTTTTAAAAATGTAGTGTACCCTTAGATCATAAGTTGATTGAGAAGATGGATCATAAGCTGATTCAGAAGATGAATCAGAGGCAATGTGTATAGAGTGGATAGGAATAAGATCAGAGTATAAATACGAGACTCTTATACCTAAATGTAGTTGGATAAGCTTAGAGGATGGATTAGTAGATGATGTAATGCTTGTGAATAAAACTACAATCAGAAGCTAAGTTAAATGATGTTTCAAAAACTTATTTAGAACCTAAATTAGAGATAAGGTTGATAATAGTATACCAGGGAGTTGGTCTAAACTTGAATTAGAGACAGCATTCACTTGAGTTAAAGGTAGTTAGACTTTCTAGAATAGGTCAATAGTTGTTTTGAGAATCATGGATAAGGTATCAATCAGAAGCTAGATTAGAATTTGATTTAGAGGCTGAATTAGAAACAAAATTAAAAGCTAAATCAGAACCTAAATAAAAACGAGGATAACCACCAAAGACTTAAAACCTAAATAACTAAGTAAAGTAAAACCCTAAATTAAAGATCATAATCTTAATTACAGAATAAAGTCTATGCATATATATATATATATATATATATATGCATATAGTAGTTATATGAATACTAAAATGATCTTTGTATTATAGGGACTATTAGCGAAGGCCTCTAACAAATTACACCTTAAGTGAGCAAACGAGAAGTCCATTTGAGTTTGGAATCAATACGTAACTATATTTTAAAGTACTATATTATGGTACTCGGAGGCTTGGGATTATACTTGAATGTGTTTGTTAAATAACTTGATTATGCATATGCCTATGTGTGCGTATTTATTAATTTTTTGTATGATTCTGTCTTGCTACTATGGATTGCAATTATTTGAAAGTGCATCTATTGGTTGATGGCCTTAAATTGAAGTTAACCATATATGACATGTAATCTTAATTGGACATGCATTGCAACTTGTTAAGAGATGTTTAGGATTTTTCGACCAAATACCGACCCCTTCAAAAGAGATAGCGCTAGAGCATAATGATCCCTTCTTCATTCTTAGTTGAATTAAGTGATAAGAGAGGAGGTTACGATAAGAATGAGGTAGTGATTCAAAGGTAATCATGGGAGAAGTGGTGTTTCCATTGCACAAGTTTGAGTTTGGTCATGAGTTGTAAAATGTGTACTAAACACTTCAGCTCTGATTAAAGTGGATATAATTTCTTTAATCTCATTGATAGATCAAATAAGATCATGTGATGGTATTCTTTTGTTGCATTGTATTTAAATAATTATCTAATAACCTTATGTGTCAATTAGTTGCCTACATCCTTATAAATGTTATTGCAAGTACTAATTAGGAAGTGGCATTATAACTACCCTGAAGCTAGCGACTATTGCATCCTAAGGAGTGAAGATATAAATCTGAGGATCAATTACACTTTGAAGTTTTGGGTCTTATTCTTAAGTCCTTTAGAATCAAACTATGTATTACTTAAGTAGGATTAAGTTATTAAATCATGTAAGCATTACTTGGGATATTTGAATCCTAGTATATGTTTTTCATATTTTTGTAGATAAATACTTTTTTTAATTTGTGAACTATTCACTTCAAAAGGGCTAATCGTAAATGCCTTATGTACATCAAGCTTATGATAGTGGTTATAAAGTCAGCTTCTATTCTAAAATGGTTTACATAACATAATTGTTATGACTCTACTACCTCAGAACATAATAGTTTCGAGGTTGTATTAGAGCGTAGTTCTAATGAACTCGCTTTGAAGTATTATAGTTAAAAGAAGTAGACATTATAGGAGCATAGTGAGAGTGAATTGTAATATGTAGGTAGTAAAGGATCATATTATAAATTATAGAATAAGAAATGACTATAACACTAAACTAAAACAAACATTAACTATTCTTAAATCTATTTATGGGGTTGTATGGAGAATTGATAAATAATTGAGGTAATTTATGTGAAATGGAGAAGAGTCTCCTATGAAGAATTGATGGATAGTTGAAGTAATATCTATCAAATGGAGAAGAGTCTCCTATCTAGTACAGAGCTAAGATGTAAAGATTAATGTCAGAATGGTTGATTTGGATATGTTTAAGACCATGAATGGGATTATTGATAGTTTATCAATGGGATATGTCATAGTTAACAACACTCATGGATATTAATGAAAACTAATTCGAGTCTTTAGTATAATAGATATACTGCGATAGTTTTTGTTGAGTAAAGATAGTTGGAAAATAAGGGATTACAGATTAGATGATATTAGTGACATACTTTTAGTAAGGGTATAAGGGAGAAACCCTATCCCATTGATACAATTCATATTTCAATTAGCATATCATATGTCTTTAGACATTATCCTCAAGGGATTGTTGATTAGTCCCCATATTTTCCTAAATTAATTGGAGTAAGCATAGAAACATCATTAAAGCCAAATGAATCTCACCCTGATGAATTGAGGATAAATTAGTAACCGATAGAATTTCAAGATTATGATTAGTATGGTGTTTAGTATAAATATGAGATAGTTGTAGAGCAAGGTGAAATAAAGCATGGTATGGAAGAAAATCTTGAAGAAGAAGAAACGAAAGAAGAGGAACTATTAGAAGTTGATTCAGAGAATGAATTAGAATCTATATCAAAGGCATAATCGGAACCTAATTCAGAAACAAACCCTATACAAAATGATAGTGTGGCACATGAGATGATAGTTAATAATGGCATCAAGGAGTTTGATAATGATAAGGTATAGGAAGTAATTACTATTCCTAATATATACCTAAGAATGTATAGTTAAGTACTTAATCAACAAGTGGAAATGATGATAGTTTAATTAGAAGATAAATGTGGTAGAATTCTTCTAAAAAAATGTGGTTGCTATTGCTGACTTGAATGATGGATAAACTATGATAGTTGGTTCTGTTTTGTTGGGACTTTGAAGTTTGATCCTATGTTGACTACACAAATATATAAACATACTACTGATCCTTTAATGTATAATGCAGTACCTTTTGATAAATGTGCATTCTTTTGGTTATGTGCATATGTTATAAACATTTTATGTATTTGGTAGTTAGGGGTGTAAAAGAATGGAAGGTACTTTGGTGATTAGTCTTGTTAGTCCTTTGTATGTATATGGATAGAGGCATAATTTTTAATGTTCAATTTAAGATAATGCTATACTCAAGTTGTGAATTTATAAGTCCATAATCAAATGAATAACGAGTCAAAAACTTGTTTTCCTAAAGTTCATAAGCATATGTAAATGAAGTAGAATAGGTATAAAATAAATAGTGGAAATTTATATGTATGTTGTGGCGAATGGAATAATACCATTATGTGACATCTATGCCCAATAGTAGGGACTCGTTGATTCTTGAATTGTATAAAGGGAAACAAATTAGATTGTTCAATGAATTTATGATTGGATGTATACGCAGGTATCATAAAAATAATAGTAATAGATTGGGTAATGACCAATGTAGAAAATGGAAATTGTAAAAGTTTAGAGAGGATCAGGACTTTCAATCAAAAGTTTTTTCACTATCCTAAAGATTGATTTAGACAAAACATATGCTTACCCCTACAAGAAGTAAACTCTATGGGATAATTATTCACTAGTATATCCATTATGATACGATAGTAAGGATAAATGATCTAGTACCTTGTTATAAGAAGAACTAAAGGAGATAGAAGGTCTCAAAATGTAAAATGAAGTACAGATAAACCCCAAAGAGACGGTAAGTTGTTTGAATTCACCAAATAACATAGTATCCTAAGACCAAATGAACAAATTGCTTCGATTGACAATTTGTCAATCAAAGAGGGTGAAGTTTTGAACTCATTGTAAACACCTTATTTTTGCACCCTTATTCTTTTATAATTTTTTTTAAAAATAAAGAAATGAGTCCTAATTCAAAAATACAAAAAAAAAATGAAAAATTAGAGAAAAAATAGAAAATATAGAAAAATACAAAAAAAAAAAACGAAAACTAAAAGGAAATACAAAAAAGTAAAAACTTACAAAAAAAGAAAAAAAAAATTAAAAATAGAAAGATAGAACTTTAGGAAAATAGAATTTCTTTTTAGGAAAATAGAGCTTTTTTAGGGAAAATAGATTTTTTAAGAAAATAGTTTGGGGTTGTTAGGTTTGATTTAGCTTAGTAGTTTTAATTTTAGGCAATCTTCTTAGTCAAATAGAATTTAGTTGCATAGTATTTCAAGATATAAGCTAATGGCCCATTTGGTTAAGCACTTAGAATAACTATTGAAAAGGAGAAAGAGCTTACAAGTTCGAGCCATTCCATGCATGTATGCACATTTTCTTTTTTTTCATCCCATCTGAACACATGTCGATCAAACATTGGTCCACGTTTCTAGCTAGACACATAGCAATATTTTACTAGACCACATGGATGACATGGCGCTACGTTGTCACTTTTTTTTTCCCTTTCTTAGCCTTCCTTTTATTTTCCTACGTGCTCTCAAATTGGTATCCTCTATTTGTGGCTATTTTTTTACCAAATTTCTAAATGATTTTACTAAATAAGTGGTAAAATTGTGTTGATTACATGGCCTTCTTTTGATCCATACTAAGAAAGCATTCGAATTCAAACCTTTCTTGGATCAAATCTGACCTTGAAATAAAAAAAAAGATAGTATTCAAGATTCTAGCACTTTAACGATTGAATCAAATTTGAGCACAATAGGCAAAATTGGAACCTTTTGAGTAATCCTTGAGACATCTCAAACCATTTCCAACTTCTTAATCGCATCAAATCTCTTGTTTTTCCCCATTTGTGAAGATCCACCAAGCTAGCTTTCAATGGCTAATCTTGACATTAATGGTGCCTTCCAAAGATTAACAAGCTTAGAAGCTTATAAAAGGACTTCCCTATCCTCCCTTGAGCAAAAAAACAACCATCACTTCCATCACCAATCCACTCATAAACACCCACACCAACTTTTCTCTCTCTAAGCTCATCTTTCTCTCTCTCACTCGCTTGTGTGCCCTTATAGGGTGTGTTTCAAGTTGAAAAACCACTACGATGAGAACTCGCAAACCCTCCATTGGCAAAATTAGCCACCCCCATGCTTTGTCGTGGTCCTTAGTTGTAAGCATCACAATTAAGTGTTCGGGATTCGATCCGTAAAATTTAGGGCTGTTAGGTAAGTTGTTTATTCAAGCTCAAATTTAATGATAAAAGTGATTTAGTGAGTTTAGATTTAGGAAATAAATAATAAAATAATTAATTATTATAATATTGAATTATATATATTATTTGTTATTTATTAGAAACTCCTAAAACGAGTTCTAATAATTAACGAATCGATAAAAATAAATTATATGTATATTAAAAATCATAAAATAACTTAAACAATATTTACAAGTATTTAGTAGTATGATATATATATTTATGTGTAGATAAAAATAAGTGAAATTACTTAAAATACCCAAAATACACTAAAATAATGCTAATTAATTAAAGGAAATTCATAAAAATTAAGAAAAAATCAAGAAAATTATAAAAACATGTGAAATTATCTAGAAATGGGTTGTGGCAAGCTAAAAATTAAAAAAGAAAATCAACCAATAATAATTAACCAATTAGAAAGTAAAAAAGAAGAAGATAAGGGGCACTTGTCAAGTGAAAAATTAAAGAAAAATACCTAACAACACTATAAATTCAACAAGACCCTACCACAATTCATTTTGGTCAGTTGGTAAGCTAAAAAAATTAGAAAGAAGTTGAGAAGAAGAGAGAAACCAATTTTAGAGAAAAAAAAAAATAATGTGCAATTAGGGGTTATAAGGGGAAACTATGATCAACGACCACTTAGGAGTAGACGACCATCACAACTAAATAGTGGGGCATAGCCCAAACCAGCCAACAAGGCCACAGTGGTAAGAGCAAGCAATGCCAGTGAGTTTGATTTTCCTTCCAATTTTTCTTTGTTTATTAAAAATACTAAATAATTATAAAAAATTATGAAATTTTGTATTCTACGATATTTTTGTATTTAGTTTTTAAGAAAATATTATTTTGATAAAATTAGCTCCTATGATATATAGTGCTTAAGAAACCTCTAAACTCAAGCTTATTTTCAATTTAAAAATAAATTACCTTAATAGTGTAGTTTTGACATCAAAATTTTTGTGTAGATTGCTTAGGATATATATAGCAGTGATATGAAGATTTTTTTCTTAAATTTAACTTTTTTAATTTTTATTAACTTTTAGGCCCTAAAATCATGCATAAAAAGCAATATTTGGGCTTAATTTCAGTAATTTAATTTTAATTTGGTGAAGATACTAATTTAGTATGTAATTAGGTGTCTTTAGATGATAGTTGATGATGTGGGATGGTATTTGTAAAGTTGGAGGTATTGGTTGTATGTAATATGTATATTATGCAATAAATAAGTATAAAAGAATAATAGGTAAAATGATATATTTAAATTAATTTTATGATTTAGGGTATAATTAGATATTTTGAGAAGTTAGATATTGATTAAGGATGGTATTAGTGTTGTTGGAAAGGTTAGATATGTGTTAGATGTGTAAATTAGGAAATTGTAGAAAATATGTGAAGAGGGAAATTAGATGAGTAAAATAAATTAGGTTAAAATTGATAATATTATAATATTAGGAATATTACATAAATCTGATTTAGAATGTGAATTTAGAAAATTATGTGAAAAATGTAGGTTATACTCATATTAGGAACAAATTTGATTGTTAAATTAAAAACATAGTGTATTGTAACAACTAAAATATTGGTTAGGGTATTGTAACGACTAAAATATTGGTGAGGAGCTAAAATGGAGATTTAGAATACCTAAGTATAGTTAGATAAATTTCACATATTGGTTTGGGAGGAATTCCTAAGATTTATAAATAAACAGTAATTAGAAGCTAAAACAAAACTTAATTTAGAAACAGATTCAAAAATCAAATTAGGAACTAGTTTAAAACTAGTTTAGTCATAAGAAACATAGAACTTAAATAGTTGAGTAAAATTATGATTTTAAACTAAAAACTAAGGATTTAAAGCTTATATATACATACATATGTACGAGTGGTATGTTAAAATGTAGACAATTTATGAATAAGAAATTGATTTAAAAGCATAATCAGAATTAGGATTAATAGAAGTATATTAATAGTAAATCAAAAACCTAAACCAAAGGTTATACTCATTAAATAAACCGTAAAAAAAAAGGTTAAAAGGAATTTAAAAAACTTACAAACAAAAGGTAATAAAAAGAAAAAAAGTAAACTAAAACCTAATTCAGAAGCTGGAATCAGAATCGGAATAAGAAACAAATTTAAAACCTGGTTGAATAAGAGAAGTAATGCTAAGAGACTTAGACCTAAATCACTAAATATAAGAAGACCATAAACTAAAGATAATCATAATTTAAATTACATAATAAAACCTATCTATGGTAGTTATGTGGAATTAAAATAACATTTGTACTAAAGGGATTATTGGTGATGACTTATGCAAATCGCACCTTGAGTGAGCAAGCAGGAAGTCCAGGTAAGTTGGGATTGATACTTTACTATATTTTGGAGTACTATATTATAGTACTTAGAGGTTTAGGATTATACTTGATTGTGTTTGTTAGATAGTTGACTATGAGCATATTTGTGTGTACACATTTTTGGATTTGATTACATGATTTTGGTTTAATGTTCTAGATTGAAAATTATGTGATTTGTATGAAATGCTTGAATACCTTAAATCGGATCTAACTAAATATATGACTTGTAAGTTTAAAAATGAACCTGCATAGCAAACCATTAGGGGAAACATTTAGAGTTCTCCAGCCAAATATCGACCCTTTCGAAAGAGATATCATAATGGGTCCCTTCTTTATCCTTAGTTGAATTAAGCGACAAGAGAGAAGATTACAATAAGAGTGAAGTCAATGGTTTGAAGGTAGTTGCAGGAATAGTGGTATCTCTATTGCATAAGCTTGAGTTCAGTTGTAAGCTGTTGATATGTGCACTAAACTCCCGAACCCGGATTAGAATGAGCATAATTTCTTTAATCTCATGATGGACTGGATAATGTCATGTGACATCATTTGCTTATACATGCATTACATCTAACTAATTTGGTTGATAACCCTATTTGTACTTAATATATTGTTTTAAGTCTCCATCCTAACTTACTGAGTGGTTTGTTGCTTACACCCTTATAGATGTTATTGTAGGTGCTAACTAAGAAGCAATCATATAACTATCTTGAAGCTAGCAACTGCTGGATGTTAGGGAGTGAGGATATAAAATTGAGGATCAATTACACTCTCAAGTTGAGATTTTATCTTTAAAGCTTTTAGTATCAATATATGTATTACTTAAGTAAATTATAATTGATCTACTAAATTATGTAAACATAGGCAAGTTATTTTAGTGTTAATATGTATTTTTCATAATTTCATAGCTAAATAACATGTTTAATTAATGAACTATTTATTTCAAAGTAGGTTAGTCATGGATGTCTTGTGTAAATCAAGTCTAAGATAATGGATGTAATATTAGCTTCTATTTTAGAATGGTTCATACGATGGAACCGTTACGACTTTATCACTTTAGGGTGTGATACTAGTAGCTCCACCGAACTCCCACCATGAAACCCCAAAAGCCACTACGTCTACCCCTTCAAAAGCACTACACCACTTCTCTTTAGCTTGAAACAACCACACCATGAACTCCTATACCCTCAAAAACCCCTAACCCAATTGATAGCTCGACTATAGCTAGCCCCAAGCAAATCATGCAAATGCCACCACCACTATATAACACCACCCACCACTTAAACCAACCCCAAACACCGTAGCATTGAGCTTATACCCCCTTTTGCCAATTAAGTTGACACAAATCTAGTCTCACTAGCTTGGAAAAACCCTTAGAATAGCATGCATAGCTCTTCTTTGATCATCTATGCTGTTCTTTACCAAGCGCATGTGACTCGAGTCAGATGACCTATGTTTAACCTATTTTAAACCCCGAATCCACATTCGGATCTACTGACTAACCTACTTGCCCTTGCCTCTTTGCCGTGTTCAGGTTTTTTTTTTTTTGGCTTTTGTCTTTTCTTCATTTATTTATTTACTTACTTCTATATTTGTTTATTTAGTTACTTATTGAAAAAAAAAAAAAGAAGAAGAAGAAGAAGAAACTATTGCCTTAAAAAGTTTTTTTATGTTAGAAAAATAAAAATTAATAATTTTTTTCTTATGTTTTTATGAAATGCATATTTTATCACTTAGAAAAACAATTTTTCCAAATAAAAATAAAATAAACGTTTTTTTTTTCAAATTTAGGGCCTCTTTTAGAAACATCCATTAGGACCCTTTTAGAAGTTCCTTTAAATAAAAACAAAATGGGTAAGAATGTAAACTTGATCATTTTAAAAATTATAAGAAACCATCAAACTAAAGTTTTACAAACAAACTATGGAAGTCCAATCCCGAATAGCAGGTACATAGACATCCATATGCAATTATGATGTGACTTAAAATACGCAAAAACTTATTTTTTCCACTCTTGTAAATTATGTTTCAGTTTCTATTTTTTTGCAAGTAGATGTAATTTGATTTACTTATTTGCATGTGAATAGATATTATTTTTTAGAAAGGTATAGTTGAAAAATGAAACTAAATTTGAAAGGTTATGAGTAATATCATTCAGGTTTAATAAGTTAACCCTCGGACTCAAATTCTTTGGTTTTATAAAACCATTTTTCAAAAAGTGATTTTATTGCAACCCAGTAGCTAAGTTATAATCGATTTACCCAATCAGTTATAACTTAAGCTTTGTTTTTTTCCCAATCCTAGTTGGGTAAAGGCTCCATTTTTTTTCAAAATCAAAAGAAAATTAGGCTTTCCTTAAATCTTAGTTAAGGGTTTATATTGAATAGGTATACAGTTCGATATAAATCGGATTAAGGAAAAGTTGGAAAGACTAAAAATTTCAAGCTCAACACCCTATAATTTCATAATATCAAAGATTGACTAATGGTACATTTTTATTAAAGTTAGCAATATGGGTAGAGGAAAACTTGAGAGCTGGGCAATTAAGAGGAAGGATTACTTAATAGGTGTTTAGTAGTAAGTTGAAACAGGATATTTCTATGGTAGTGCTTAGACAAAGTTGGTATAGGAACTATTTGAGTTAAAGAAAGAAAGTATAAATGTTCTTTTAGGCATTAGTTTCATATAAAAGGTAGAATTGGAGATATTAAGGAATCTAGTAATATTATTTTGATTATTTAAACCCTTGTCATGAAAGACATATTGGTTGATGAAGGGAATTATGCTAAAAAGATGGAGAAATATTATCATGATGACTACGTGGTGATCTTAGGAGTTAAAGATAAAATCACAGTAAGACTTATGATAGATAAGTACTCAAACTTCTTATTTTGAAGTAATAATTGAAATAAAAGTTGAACTCAACTAGTTAGAATTCAAGTTCTATAAACAAAGGAACTCGTTAATAATCATAAGAATAATGCATAAATATTATAGAAAATATACACATAAATGAATGAAGTGCAATTGCACATTGATACTGAGGTGTTCATTTCCTACAAGTTCAAAGTCAATAGGTAAAAAAGGATTTAAGGTGATTGGGATTATCATTATTTGTCAAGTTAGAACTTATGCTAGAGGAAGGATATTAACTCGAAAAAAGTACAAATTGTGATTAAAGTGGAATTTGGCAGAAAGATGGTAAGAGTAGGTTAAGGTTGAAACAAAATTAAAGGAATAAAGACAATAGTAGAAGGTTAGAGGTTTAATGGACAATTTTAAGTAAGAGACTAAAGGAGGTACCAAAAGTATTGGATTTATTGAAAGTATATAAATGTCCACAATGTATTTCTGAAGATTATCTGATGTAACTTTATCATGAAAAATTGAATTTTATGATTAAGTTAGCCAAAAATCAAACCTATGGTTAAAGTCTTATATTAGGTGGTGCAAATAGGATCTTAGAAGCTAAGGAGAGGCTTCAAAGAACTTTTAGATGAGGGATTTACATGTGTAAGTAATTCTTTGCGAAGGACACCTATGTTATTTGAAAGGGAAATATATGACATTATGAAGAGGGGGTGATAAAAGAAAGTGACTATTCAAAATAATTATCTACAACTCTAAATTCATGAACCATTTGATTAATTATAAGGAGTGACTATGTTTTTCTAAAGTAACTTTAGGTTGGAATGTTATAAATTTTGGATTAACTTCGAGAATTATCTAAGACTGTGTTTAGGATATGATATTGAAACCATGAATTCCTAATGGTGTCTTTTAGATTAGCAATGCATTGGTTGTATTTACAAAATTTGAGAATTACATACATACCAACTATGCATGAAGAAAACTTGTTATTGTATTTATGGATAGTATTTTGATTTACTCAACAACTAAGAAAGAAAATATGGAGCAATTGTATGCTAAATCGAGGAAGTGTGACTTCTGGAAGGGAATTTCTAAGGATACTATAAATGTTAAAATAGTAACCGAGTGGGATAATTGATAAACACTATTAGGAAAGAAGATCCACTAAGGTGACCAAATATACAAGAAAGTTATAAGACAATGATACACTTCATATGAGCAATTTCAATAGGTAGTTCAATAAAGGAATGGTGAATCTAAGACAATCAAATTTCTCATTTATTATGTCTCTTCTCATGTTAACCCTTTAAATGTATTATATCACTTCAAGTCTTGTCAAGTGATGAGTTCACGTCGGTATCACTTCCCTTAATGAGTCCGTTGGTCAAAAGTTATATTCATTCTTATCGAGTAAAGTTTAGTCGATCCAAATTGTCAATCCTCTCATTTGAATTCGAGATGGAGAAAAATCAAAATTTGTTAGCTTTATTTCTATTGACCCTATGTTAAGCTATGCGAAGAAACAAGCGAAAAACTATGGTAATATTATAGATAATGTGAGTAAAAAAGTATAAATAGGAGAAAGGATTAATAGCATGAGGTGAACCAATACCATTGATGATCATGAGTAAAACCTAAGAATCGTTAAAATAAAGAGCAAAATGGAGGGTAAACTAGCAAGAGAATTTTTAAGGTTATAGAGCTAAGTTATAAAATGAGCAATATAATGCGATTGGAAGGCTACAATAATAGAGTAAGACATGATTGATATCGAGTATGGAATGCTAAGGAAGAAAAGGAAAATGGGATCAAGAATTTAAGAATAATCAATTTAAAAGCTAAATTAGAGGATGATTAGAAGGTCAATCAAAAGATAATTCAGAGGATTCAAAATAAACCGCAACCTTAAGAATATATATATGTGAGGAAAGATCTAGAATATAGTAATTTCGAGGAGGAAACTATTTGGTGGGGGGTGTGGGTGTGGGGTGGGGTGGGGTGGTGGTGGGGGATATGAGACCTTACAAAATTGGTTATCAACTTACAAATTAATTGGTTTGGAAACGGTTCACAAAATTTAGGGCATTGCATAAGTAGTCTGATTAAGTCCGATTAAGTCCAAATTTTATGAAGAGTTAATAATATTAGTAGAAATGACTCTACAAGTTTGGATTTAAGGAAATAGGATAATAAAATAATCAATATTATATTTATAAAATGTACCCATTTTGTTCGCTATTTATTGGAAATGCGTAAAACAAACTCCGATAAATAGCAAGTTGCTAGAGATAAAGTATAAGCATACTAAAAATCATAAAATATTTTGAATAATATTAAGGAGTATTTATTTGTATTAAATATAATATTATGCGTGTATATAAATACCTGTAATTACTTAGAATACTTAATATATAGTAATACATATTAAAATAATTAAAAGAAATCATTTAAACAGCATGGAGAGTAAAGTGACATCACAAAGAAAGCCACTCCAATATTTGGCATAAAAAAATAGGTAATAACATTGATTAAATAGGATATGGCAACCTAAGGTAATAAGGAAATGACATTTGTCCTTGAAAAAAAAAAATAATCAACCTTAAACTCTTATATAAGAATCCAAGAGCTTCACCTTTAGTTTGTTTAGGTAGTTTGTTCTTTGGAAAAAATGGTGAGGTGAGGAAAAGTTAGAGAGAAAATCTAGGATAAAATTTAGAAAATGAAGTGGAAGTATGGCAAAATCGAGATTTGGCTATTAGATCAAGACCTAAGAGATGACCACCACCATCGCTCGATGACAAAGCCACCATCTGGAGCTGCTGACAATGGTGGGGCCACTAACATTGGCTAGGAGGGTAGATTCCAGTGAGTGTAAAATTTACCTCTAATTGTCATTAATTTGCTAAAAATACTAAATTAATTCCTAAAATTATAAAAAATTATATTCTAACATATTTTTGCATTTAGTTTTTGAGGAATTTGTTATTTTGTTGGAATTGAGCTCTGAAATATGTCATTGTTAAAAAATCACTAAACTCGAGCATATTTCATTTTCAATTTCAAAATTCTTATTAATATTGTTTCAGCTCTAAATTTTGTTTGTGAAATACCTATTAAGTATATTGAATTAGTATGAAAATTTTTTGATGAAAATTATTTTCCTTATTTTTATCTAATTTTTATACCTTAAAAACCCTACTAAATGACTAATTTCTTAAATATATTTAGAAAATTTTCAAAACAATTATTTAGATTCTAATGTAAGGTATATTTTAATATTTTGATATGTTAAATGATGTTAAAGGATAATATTTATAGTGTTAGGAGTGTTAGATTTAGATATTATTGCTTTAGGGTTGATAAATATGTAATATATGAAATGTTGAAATAAGTAAGATGTGTTGAATCCAATTGAGGTAACCATAGCTTTGGAAGTGGGCTATAATTCTGATTATGAATAATAAATTTTGAAAATTTTGTTAAAAATATAGTGTACCATTGAATCAAAAGCTAATTTAGAAAATGAATCAAAGGTAGAGTATAAAGAGTGGATAAGAATAAGTTCAACGTATAAATATGAGACTCTTATACCTGAAATGTAGTTAGATAAGCTCGAAGGATGGATTAATAGATGATTTAAGGCTTGTGAATAAAACTATAATCAAGAGCTTAATTAGAGGATGATTCAAAAACTAATTCAAAACTTGAATTAGAGATAGGGTTGATAATAGTACATTAGGGAGTTGGTCTAAACCTGAATTAGAGACTATATTAACTTGAGTTAGAAGTCGTTAGACATTATAGAATAGGTCAATAGGCATTTTGAGAATTATGAATAAGGTATAAATCAAAAGCTAAATGAGAACCTAATTTAGAGGGTGAATCAAAAAAGGAATTAAAAGTTGAATTAAAACCTAGTTAAAAATGAGGATAACAACCAAGGACTTAAAACTAGAACCCTAAACTAAAGATAGTAATCTTAATTACAGAATAAAGTCTATGCATATGTGTGTGTGTGTGTAGTAGTTATATGAATACTAAAATGATATTTGCATTATAGGGACTATCGATAAAGGCTTGTAGCGAATCATACCTTAAGTAAGCAAACCGAAAATCTAGGTAAATTTAGGATCAATACGTAACTGTATTTCAGAGTGTTGTATTATAGTACTCAAAAGCTTAAGATTATATTTGGATGTGTTTGTTAAATAGCTTGATTGTACACATGCCTATGTGTACGTGTTTATGAGTTTATTATATGATTCTGGCTTGTTGCTCTAAGCTACAATTGTTTGAAAGTATGTGTATTAGTTGATCACCTTAAATTGGACTCAATCATAAATGACATGTAATCTTAACCGAACATGCATTACAACTCATTAGGAAACATTTAGGATTCTCTAACCAAATACTGACCCCTTCAAAAGGGACAACACTAAACCATAATGCTTGCTTCTTCATTCTTAGTTGAATTAAGTGACAAGAAAGGAGGTCATGGCAAGAATGAGGCAGTAGTTCAAAGGTAGTTACAAGAAGAGCAGTGTCTCCATTGCACAAGCTTGGATTTGGTCATAAGCTATTAAGTGTATGCTAAACTCCTTAACCTAAATTATAGTAGGTGCAATTTCTCTAATGTAATGATGGATCAAATAACGTGGTGTGATGACATTCGTTTGTTGCATTGCATTTAAATAACTGTCTAATAACCCTACATGTGCTTGATTTATAATCTTATGCCTCCATTATAACTTATTGAGCAATTGGTTACTCACATCTCTATAGATGTTATTGCAGGTACTAGCTAGGAAGCGGCTTTATAACTACCCTGAAGTTAGCGATTACGGGATTTTGGGGAGTGAGGATATGAAATTGGGGATCAATTGCACTTTTGAAGTTTCAAGTCTTATCCTTAAGTACTTTGGAATCAAACAATGTATTACTTAAGCAAAATTAGGTTATTAAATCATGTAAACATTACTTGGGATATTTGAATCCTAGTATATGTTTTTCATATTTTGCATAGGTAAATAACATTTTTAATTTGTGAACTATTTACTTTAAAGTGGGTTAATCGTGAATATCCTATATAAATTAGATCTATGATAGTGATTGTAAGGTTAGTTTTTATTCTAGAATGGTTTACACGGCTGGACTATTACGACCTGCTGCTTCAGGGCTTAATAGTTACCTTCTTATTCTTTAGTACATTTGCCATAGCAAATAATTTCTCCTCCTCTATGATCCACTCCTTTACTCCTATTGGATCATTTGGTTTAAGGTTGACTCTTTTGTTATCTTAACAAGCCTATCAAATGTATTTCCATCAGTACATCCACCTATACCATCTTCCATTACAGCTTATGTCTTTCGCCTCCAAATCCTTGCATTAGCCTAAATCACTTACATGTCCCTTTGAATTTTCTACTATTATCATGCTAATGCCCCCATCATAGCATTTATAGAGAGCAAGACTTGCACAGCCATCACTTTATCTGTCCTTAGCCTTAATTACACTATTGTTGAGTTTGACTTAGGAAAGGCATGCCCTAGTTAGGTAAAGTCTAATCTTACCCTTGATTCTCTTAAGCTTAGGCCTGATCTAGAGCAAGTAGTCCCTGGTTTGGCTAAGGTTACCTTTGGCCTTGTTATGGCATACCATGCTCAGGCTGATTCTGTAACTGTGTTAGTAGGGAAATGAGATTAGGGTTGGCAACTCTATCACCTTGAGGGTGAGAAGAGGAACTAGAGGTAGCACTACTCTTAGGTATACCACAAGAAGGAAGGAAACAAAAGTAAGAATTTTGTAAGCACTTAAGGTTGATTAAATAGCCTTAAAAGAGGAACATGAATAACTTCAATTAATACACACAACAAATCATCACTATTACGAAATCCAATCTAATTTCTAACTTATCATGCCTTGCTTACTTAACTTTATTTTCCTTAAATTTCATGCCTAGCTTTTCTAAGATTTACAACTTAAGGCTTTGATACTACTAAAGCTATAACACTCTAGAACCTAAGATATTACAGCTTGCTATGTGTTCCTATAGACTACTAACACATTAGGCATCCTATAATTCAACCTGTTTAAAACTCACCATATGCTTTCACAACGTCTACCAATAATGTTTACATTCTTCAATCAATGAATTCAAAGGATGTTTCCTAACATCTAAAACCACCACTAAATAGACTTAATCCCCAAAATTTGCTTTATTCTAAAGATAAGGAAGTAACATGTTCTTATTCACTAACATTATTTAAGTAAGAAAAGAAAACACATTATTCTATATACTCTTTCTCCACATATAACATCCAATATTGCATTTTAAGGACTTGACTAAAAGAAGTCTTAAGTGACTTCCCAATGACCCAAGAATGAACAATAATAAAAAACAAAGTCTTATTCTCAATAACATGGAAAACAACAAAACTAAGTTAAGTAAATGCACTTTCATCATCATAATAATACTCTTTGTGTCCTACTGCATCCTCATACAAATCATAATCACCATAGTCAAAGTCCTCGTACCTCTTGTAAACTATGCTCGAAACTAAAAACAAAGAATTCCTTAAAGGGTCAGCAAAGCCTACATATACAACCACATGCACATGATCAAGTAAAGCATATATACATATACAACTCAAGTTACTAAATGCAACATCCATAAGTTATTATCTTTAGTTTAGTTTGACATACAATACAATTCCAGCGACCAAGAACTTAGAATAACTCATGACTTTGACAATATATATATATCATATGTATATATATAACATAAGTATCGGTGTTGAGTCCTCCGTAACACCTTAGGAACCAAGGATCGCCTAAATCTATCCAAATCATTTCTCCATCTAGGACAATATCGCACTAAGATCATCGAGTTGCTACCCCAAGATCATCGCTCCTCATGGTTCCTTAGGCCCAGTCATGTATACGTAACACACATTAGATTAAGCCAAATAGTTATTATGTCCATTTATTACTTGTTATTCTAACAAGCATAAACAATACGCAATATCTCATACTTGACTCAAAAAGCTATTCGAATTTGATAACAATTACCTTACAACTTGTAAACATGATAAGTAACTCAAATTAGTCCTAAACACTCAATCTAACATTGCTTTTTTACACTTAGCAACCTAACTTCCTTCATTTTAACTTAAGTTATTAGAAGAAATTAGGATTAAGAGGATAGAAGATTGTTTTGAAAGTCATTTGATTGTTGAAACAAGTTTGGAAATATGTTATAGAAGATTAGGAACTAAAAACAAAGCTTGAAAACAACAAAAAAAATGAGAGGAAGAGATTTTGTGCTCACCTAAATACTTAATGTCCCAATGCTACATTGCATGGCATCCAGACACCAATGTTTTGGGAGAATTTCGACTTAACGTTTGGATACTGTACAATAGTCTACAAATTTCTATAAACTACAATGCATGACCTTCTCCTTAAACAAACCCTACTCCCAAACCTTTCAAAATCCACCACTTCTAACTATTTCCATAACCTTAAAACTCTTCCATACACACTTCAATTCACCATTCAAACATCAATACAATCCAATCTTTGATTCAATCCACCAAGTTCCAAGACAACAACTTTAACAAAACAAAAGACATGAGAGATTTACAATCAAAACTCACCTTTGGATTTGTAAAACACATACTTTGCCACCAATTACTCACTATACAACTCATAAAACACCGCTGCAATTCATTCTTATCATAGCCCTAAAAAGAAAATGAATTTTTAAACCAAAAGTGAAATAAGCTTTTCAAGAAAAAGCCTTCCCATGACTTCCTTGAATCCTTCTCATTCTCTCTTGCGGAAATGATTAGATTTCTTGATCGTTAGAGATGCTACATGGGAACCTTTACAAATACACACATGAGGGAGCAAGAGAGAGAAAATGTTGCTAATTGTGTATAGTAGTTTAAATAATAGGGTTTTAGGGTTTTTTTTGTTGTCCAAAATACCCTTACCTTCTCTTGTTTATTACCACACTTCACTTCTAACTTACTTTTCTTTAAATTATTTTTTCCCTTAAATCCAGTTTTACGCATTTACTTTAGTTTTTGCTTATAATACCAGGTGTTTTACCTAATGGGATGGAAGTTAATAAGGTATGCCTAAATAGAATATTGAAGGAAATAAAAGGTTAAGAGTGTTACTCTTACATAATTACAGTCAAAGTTGACAAGGACAATAATCAAAGGGTCAGTGATGACCAATAGCAAGACTACTGGTAGAGTGGCAATAGTAGATGATGATTGAGACAGAAAGGGGATTAGACATATAGCGACAAAGAGAAATAGGTGTACAGGATGGAAACTAAAGAAGAGATTAGAGTAAGTAAGGTTATGCAAGTACATGATGGGAGAGGTACAAGACCTTACCTATAACCTACTCTATAAGGTATAAGTTTCCAAATTTTGAAATCAAAACCTACCCTATAGCACCCAACTATACCTTATGAAACTTACAAGGTACTAGATATCTTGTGGAACATGTAAAACTTGTAAATTTTTTCTTTCTTCTTATGATTTCAAGTTTATATGATATCTAAAAATAATCTATATATGATATTATAAATTATTCATATGCAAAACTTATGAAACTTGCATTAAAATTTGTAAAATTAAGAAAAAATAATTTTTCTAACCAACATTATTTTTGGTTTATTTAATCTTACTACTTAACAAATGGAAAGAAAAATGGTAAGTTGGATAAGAAAATGGGGGGAAAGATAAGAGAAAGAATGGAAAATGTAAAACTAGAGAAACTGCATTACAATTAGCTATTTAAGGTTATTAACTTATAGTCTTTACCCTTTTTCTTTCTCTTTTTGCTAAAATAATTATCTGCTAAAAAGTAAAAGACTGTCATTATTATTCATTTAATAACATTATTTAATAATTTTTCTATAAAGTAGACATAAGGTATCCTATAGGTGTAGACACCCCATTTTTTACCTTCTTATAATTTGAGTACCTTTTTAGAATAAGTGAAAATGTTCCTAGTTCCTAAAACAATAAATAAAAAAAAAAGAGAGAGAGAGAGAGAGAAAAGAAGAAGTAGGTAATAGTCAATTTAAAATAGAACAAGGTAGTTTGGAGCATTTTGAATAACATTTGAGTTAGGGCTTAAATAAAAATTTCATGAAAGGAATGTTGGGTGTAGGCTAAAAATTAATCTAACCCAAGTTAACTAGTCTAAATTGCATATATGGATAAGGCACAACTATTGGCTTGTTGGTAAAGAACACATGCACATACAAGAAAGACCAGAGTTCGAGTCCTACAAAGGTCGCATGTGACCTTTCTTTTTGCACAACTTAAAAATGTCTATCCTGTTGATAGTCAGTATTCACCCACCTATCTTACTCATCCATGCGGCTGCCAATAGTCTGCGTAATCTATATTCTTGGTACCTCACCAAGTAATCAACATTCTCGACACTATATCGAGTAACATAGTTCCGTTACTAATTTGAATTCAAGTTCATGGTACAAACAGTTATCACAAGCACAATTATATTACATAACTGCCTACTCTCCCTACATTTAAGGGAAGGCGTCTAATCAACAAGCTTCAATGTGTCTCTACAGTTATTCCAATAACTACTCCTTCAAACATGACAATCTCTTATAAATATGGAAAAGAAACTCTGTAAGAGGTATCTGATAACTCTTAACTTCTTTACTTTACCCTTCTCATTCTTGCTTATTGACTTAGGCATTGGAGTTACCACACCAGACTGGCTTCAATACTAAGCATTTTTCTTATCTTTGCAGGATATTTCCAACCCCTAAAATTCACAAACAACATTTGGTGCCGTTTGTTTTTCCTAAATACACCCACATGGCTAAAACTAGAATAACCAAGAGTATAGGTGTTGGCACTTCTTTCCAACATCATGAAGGGGGGAGTCAACATGCTAATGAGTAACGACTAGTTAGACTTGAGCAATTATGCCTTGATTTGGCTAAGGAAAACTCAAAGTTAAACAAAAGGCATGAATAGATCCTTAACCTTCTTCATAATAGTATTCATCCAAATCAAAACAACGAACATGGCGATCATGATGCCAATAATAGCGATGATTCAATTTATTCACCTAAGTTGCAGAAAAAGCAAGCCAAGGTCACAATGGGACCTTCAACTCCTGCTTTCAAAAAGAATGACAAAGGTAAGCAACCGTAGCAAGTGTACTATATGGGTCCCTCGCATGTCAACACCCCTGCTACAACAAGTAAGTAGTTCCAAATCAAGAAGAGTCCTTTTGTTCCAAAGATTGTGGAGGAAGTGATATATCGGCACATCAAGCTACCACAATTTGAAACTTATGATGGAACAAAGGACCTTAAAGACGACCTGGAGTACTATTGTATGTTGGCCAAGTTACATGGTTTGAGTGATATAGTAACTTGTCAAGCTTTTCCCTTAACTCTGAGGAATGCAACCAGCACATAGTTAAAACACTTAAAACCAAACACCATTTCTTGTTTTGATGAATTAGTAGAAGTGTTTCTTCAATACTTCCTCGTAAGCAAACTTCCTGTTAAGAATTCTTCAATCCTTAACACAATCAAACAAAAATTAGATGAGTCAATTAGAGACTACTTGGCCAGGTTTATGGCCGAGATGGTTCAAATCCCAAAATTGGATATGAGTGTGGCCTTCAATGCTATAATCGATGGAGTTAAACCCCATGGAGACTTTTTCAAGTCTCTTGCAAAGAACAAGTCAAAAACTTTCGTTGAGTTCAAGTCTAAAGCCACCCCATACATTCGTTGGGAAGATAACTTAAAGGCTTGGCAAGAGGCCGATCAGAACAAAGGAGATAGAAAAAGTGACGAGAAAAAGTGTGAAGGATAGACTTGGCTCAGATGATGATCAAAGTTTGAATGCTGAGAGAAAGAGACCAAGGGTTCCAACATTTCACCCCATACACCCATCAATCATCTAATTTCAGAGATACTAATAGAAGTACATAGGCAAAAAAGCGTTATGCAGTGGCTAGAAAGAACGAAAGGAAATCCTTTGAGGAAAAATTCCAACAAGTACTATGGATTCCACCACGACTTCCACTACGACGAAGGTCACAACATAGATGAGTGCATCCAACTTAAGAATGCAATTAAGGATGTGATTTAACCTAAGAATTTGTGAAAATTCCTAGTGCAGATATCAAAAATATCGAGAGACCGTCCTAAAGGAGACATGAGGAATAAGAGAATGACACTCGGCTAATTATGGCTAGGAGAGATACAAGGGATGCAAATCCCAGTAGAGTACCCAATGGAGTGATCAACACCATTATCGGTGGACCTACTATAAGCCAGTTAAGCTCTTCAAGTTTGATAAACGCCAAAATTTACGTTTACAATATCCAAGGCAAAAAGGTCAGGATCAATAATACAATTTCTTTCACAAAGGATAACTTTAAGGGCATCCAAAGACTGCTTAATGACACATTAGTTATCAGTGCAAGAGTCGCAAACTTCGAAGTTAGGAAGATTCTTGTCAACATAGGAAGTTCGACTGATATCATTTTTCAGCATGCATTCAACTAGATGAGACCCAAGATCAAGGCATAGCTAAGATCTTACAAGTATGACCTATATGCCTTCAACAACCAACCAATTCAAGTAGCCGAAGTAATTTCTTTACTGATACAGATTGGCGATGATAAGCATGTCGTAGAGGATAAAGTGGATTTCCTTGTCATCAAATGTTGGTCCTCATATAACATGATAATGGACGGCCGTGTCAGCATCCATTCAGTATTGTCCCTTCAACTGTACATCTTAAGGCTAAGTTTCCTACTCCTATGGGAGTCGACGTATGTAAAGGGGGTCAACAATTGGCAATGTCCTTATATATAAGGACCTTAAGACGAGAAGAGGTATTTCAGGTGAAAACCTGTCCAAAAAGCAAGTCAATCAGCATAGAGAATGCTAAGAGTGATATTGAGGAAATTTCTTTGGGAGATGACCCTAAGCAAACAACGAGGATAGGGAGACCCTTGTTAATAGATATTCAACGAAGTTTGATTAACTTCTTATAAGCCAAAGCTGACATGTTTGCATGGTCCCCTTTGGACATGTTGAGTATCCTGAGAGAAGTTATGGTACGCAAGCTCCAGATTGATCCGAATGTGAAGGTAATCCAACAAAAGAAGAGGCATTTTACACCAGAGAGACAAGCAACGATAGAGGAAGAGCCTTATTCGACTTAACTTGCAAATTGTATGCTAGTTAAGAAGTCCAACAGCAAGTGGCGAATGTGCATAGACTTCATGGATCTTAACAAGGCGTATACTAAGGATTGTTTCCCATTGTCGAAAATTGATTAGATGGTAGATGTAACCGTTAGACACGTATTACTTTCTTTTATGGATGCTTTATCTGAATATAACCAAATCAAGATGGACAAGGAGGATGAAGTCTATACTTCTTTTGTTACCAATTTTGGAACGTATTGTTACACAATGATACCTTTTAGGTTGAAAAATGTCAGTACAACCTACCAGAGACTTGTTACCAAGATGTTCAAACCCCAAATGCAGAGAAACATCGAAGTATTTGTCAACGACATGATTGTGAAGAGTGTGAAGGAGGATCGACATCTTACCGAGCTTGAGGAGACATTTGCCACATTGAAGAAATACATCATGAAACTTAACCCACAGAAATGCATCTTTGGTGCAACATCAGGAAAATTTTTAGATTACATGATTACTCGACGCGGCATTGAGACCAACTCAAGAAAGATTAAGGCAAAAAAGGAACATGAAATCCCCTTACACGGTCAAGGAAGTACATGAATTCACCGGACGTTTAGTTACCCCCAATAGATTTGTGTTGAGAAGTGTTAATAGGTGTGCGAAATTCTTTAAAATCTTAAAGAATCCGAAAGAATTCAAATGGTCTGACTATTGCGAGAGAAATTTCAACGATCTCAAAGAATTCCTTGCGTCTCCACCAATACTCTCAACACCTACTTTAGGAGAGAATTTATATTTATATCTATTGGTCAGCTGCCGAGCTCTTTCTTCTATATTGGTTTGAATTGATGGCAAAGAGCATCGACCCGTTTATTACGTGAGTCATGTTTTGCAAGGGCCAGAGCTTCAATACACAAAAATTGAAAATTTTGTTTTAGCAATGGTTTTCTCGACAAAGAAGTTGGAGCTGTATTTTGAAGCTCACTAGATCATAATGCTTACCGATAAGCCATTACGGTAAGCATTGCAACAACCTGACTCCTCCAAGAAGATGATGAAATATGCCCTAAAGCTGAGTGACAATGGTGTACAATACAAACCCAGAATAATACTATTGGGTCAAGTGCTAGCAGATTTTGTAGCCGAGTTCACTGGTGAGGAAGATAGTATAGAGTTTGCTGAGAAACCTATTTGGTTCCTTTATGTGGATGGTTATTTGACGAAAGAAGGAAGTGGTGTAGACCTTGTTCTTCAAAGCCCCTACAATTTTAAAGTTCATTATGCTTTAAATTTTGGATTCTCGGCTAGCAACAATAAAGCAGAGTATGAAGCTTTGATTGCTAGACTGAAACTAGCAAAATAGATTGGTGCGTAGAAACACAAATTGTTCTTTGATTCGCAATTGGTGGTGAATCAAGTCATGGGAAGTTGCTCAGCAAGGGAAGAAGAGATGAGCAAGTAGTTATTGGTGATATGAATGCTCACAGGAGAATTTTAGTCTTTCGCCATCTACAAAATTTTAAGAAGAATATTGCTACCAAAAAGTTGTCCAAATTAACCAATATGGCATTCCCCGAATTAAGTGACAAACTTTTTGTTGAATTTCTTCCATAGAAAAATTTATCCACTCTTTTGCAAAGCTGCGAGTTAGCTCCTTGCGCAAGAGAAGAATCTTAGATGGATCCCCTAGTGGATTATTTAAGAGACGGTACTCTCTCAGTTGATAAGAAAGGACCACGAAGATTGGCTTACCAAGCCCTCGAACTACACACTAACTGATGGTTAGCTATATAAACATGGCATATCACAACTCTATCTTCGATGCCTTCCTCTGAGCCTTCCTCCGAGAGATTCCCAAAGGGTGTTATCTGAGCTACATGGTAGCGTATGTAGCAATGACATAAAAGCACAGACACTATATGTTTGAGCACTATAACTTGACTATTACTAGCCAACCATGAGAAAAGATGCAAAGGAAGTTGTCTAGCATTGTCCTTAGTGTTAGAATCATGAGTTGTCAAGTCATGCGCCTGCAACTAATTTATGTAGCCTAACTAACTCATGGTCCTTGGCCCAGTGGGGGCTAGATATTCTCAAACCCTTTCCAAAGTCTACAGCCCAGTGACAATTTGTCATTTTTGCTGTAGATTACTTTACCAAATGGGCAAAGCCCAAGGCAGTGTTGAAGATCACAGAGAAAAAAGTGGAAGCATTCGTTTTCAATTCCATCATATCAAGATTCAAAGTTCCTTACATGATAATTACGAATAACGACCTATAGTTTGACAATAATAAGTTTCGGCAATTTTGTGAGAAGTACGGCATTCGCCTCAACTATACGTTTGTAGCAGTCCTTCAGATGAATGGACAAGTTGAAGCCATAAACAAGATCATTTTGTATAGCCTAAGACGGAAAGTAGATCAAGTCAAAGGGAAATGGGACAATGAACTGCTGCATGTTCTATCAGAGTATCGAACCACCCACAGAACTGCAACTAGGGAGAGGCCCTTTAGGTTAGCATATGGTACGGAAGACGTATTACCAATTGAGTTAGATTTGCCAAATCTGTAGATGCAGAATTTTGACGTTATAGTTAATCAAGTTGGGTTAATGGTGAATTTGCATACCATTGATGAAATCTGAGATATTACAAGAGCTAGGGTCACAACATACCAGCATAGAGTGGTAAGGTATTACAATCAAAAAGTGAAGCACAACGTCTTTCAACTTAGAGATCTGGTTTGCCAGAAGATGGAAGCTACTGGCACACAAGTGAGCCAAGGGAAGCTCAGTGTGAATTGGGAGGATCCTATCAGGATCTGGGAAGTCGTTAGCAAGGGAGCCTATCAACTAAAAAGGTTGGATGGATCGATCATCCTTCAAGCATGGAACATTAAGAATTTGAAATTATATTTCAATTGATTTGTCGGATGATTTTCATCTCTACTTATTTGGCAAGAGCCAACTTGCTCACAAGATTACAGTACTTTTTTTTATGAGAATTATCTTTGAAGTCTCATTTTGTTTCTTGTTTTTGTTATGACTGCCAAGTTAATGAACTTCTAGACTACACGATAAACGAACTAACCTAAGTTCTAGCCTATTGCGGTTAACGAACTATATAAATTAATCTTTCAGCCGAGTAATATGGCTAGTCTACGCCTTAAACGGCTAATGGACAAAGTCTATAAAGAAGCATGGATTGGGCGTATGAAATAAAACGTACCGAGAAACAATTAGGTGTGGAATAAAACATGCCAAAAGACACTAGGCGTGTGAAATGAAACATGTTAACGAATAAGAACGTATGAAATAGAACATGAGGAACATACGGTGCGTGAAATAAAACGTACCAAAAACAATTATATGGAAGATATTTCATTCAACAAATGCAATTACAAATGTACGACCTATTATGTGAAAGATATTTCGTTTAAACAGTTATATGAGAGGATGCAAGGTATAAAGAATATAAAGAAAATCCTATAGCCTACTCTCGAAATCAACAGAAGTAATTTTTGGATTAGAGGCTAGAGCTTTCTCTAGGCAAGCTTCTTTCTCAGCACCTGGGGTCTCAAAGCAGGCAGATTTCTCTTTTCGCTCATAAGGGATTAATTTTGATAGACGTTCTTTGTCTTCCCTTAGATCTTCGACATGAGCTTCACCATCACCCTTATTGACAATCTTAGCACCTACCTCATCGTTATTGTCTTCGTCAACACTACTGACTTTGTTGTTGACGTCGGTGAAGTCGAGGCAGGAAAGATCATAATCTCAGTGAAGCTTCAAGATTCCTCTCTTGCTGCTTGGACTCCCTTCAACAACTTCTTCTATGGAAGTCTCTCGTACTGCCAACTAAGAGTGACTATATCGAAAGCCTCTTCAATTGATGGTCATCTCCTTACAATCTCCTTACAATCTCCTCCAATTCGGCAACATGGCTCTATAAGTTTGAGTTGTTGATCTCTAACTCTTTAATTTGCATTCTGAGCTTGTCTCCCTCATCGCTCATCATGCAAAGAGTTTAGCCTAGCCTCCAGTACTCTTCTTTTTTCTTTTGCAGCTCCTCCTTTAGGCCATCGGGCTTGAGACTTCACTAGTAGTAAGGGTATGTGCCAACTTCTCGGCAACAAGGTTTTCTTAAAGCTTTTTTGCCTCTATCTCGACCCTTATCCTCGTATTCTCGGCAGCAGTAGTTTGGGCTTCAGATGCATTATATGCATCCTCAATTTTCTGCAATAATTTCATTTAATATGATGTGTACCCGGAGTGACTCGATAGATTACATGAAGACTACCATGGATCTTACCTTTTTAGTCTCTTTATAAGCCTCATCTAAAGTTGTCAGAATGTAGCTGCTCATCTAAAAAGGGAACCAAATATCAGCAACTGAGTAAATTCAACAGTTATAAAGATGGATACAGATACTCACGTCATATAACTTGGTTGCAATATGGGCCTTATTGCAACCGCCGATCCTGTCAACATTCATTTTGGTGATATCTCTATCCTTTGAAAAATAATTCCTTCCATCAAGGCCAAAGATTTTATCCTGTTGCCCAAGGCCGAGTTAGTTCCAAAACATTTTGGCTCTAACAAGGAACAAAGTACTCACCAACCTCCTTGTTGGGGACGAATTCGATGCCGATGATGCTGAAAGCTTTAGGGCGCATTGCCTCCTTCATCCTCTTGTCTAAACCCTTGGACCTTTTAGCAAGTGGTTGGCCAACAAGTTCCTTTCCCAGCCTCTTATTAGCATTAGGTGTTGCCTCTAGCTCCAACGATGACCCCATGACGATGGTAGCATCCTCGACCTCCTTATGGGGTTAGCTCTCTCATCCTACCTTTCTCAGCTTGATAGAAGGTTGAATATTTTCAACTGGAGGCTCCACAGAATGAGGGACCTTAGTTAGCATTGTTTTCTCACCCTCCTTCTGCCTATTGGATGGTCGTAAGGTCTTCTTCTATGTTGTTACCTATTTGGATGTTTCTTCTTTTCTCATTTTCTTTACAGTAGCAGGCCAAGTGGTTGTTCTCATTGTGGTTGCCCTCCTATCAGCTTTTGATTTTTTAGCCTTTGCCTAGGCTAGTAGCTTGGCAAGGTTAACCAAGCTAGCACTCAAATCTATAACATGAGCAAACATGTTAATATTAACATAGGGAAAGAATAAACTTACATTCTCTATGCTGAGCAAGGCTCAAAGGTGACAATTCTCCACCTAAGTCGCAAGAATGGCTTTCCTCTTGTAACCATACTCAGCACAGTGATAACTCATTAGCGTACCTTCTTTTTAAGAAAAGATCAGATCTCCACTTTCATAACACCGTATAATTCTCTTCGCGTCTCAAAAGAACATTTTGTTATTCCTCCTTTATTGAATTTTCTTTGTCACTGCTGCATCATTCATCATCAAATCTATATCTTTAGTATAGATTGGCTCAGTCCATTGAGTCTAGAAGTCCAACTCTTCATCAGATACTATTGACATGAATTTATCATGCTACTTATGGATCTTAGACTCTAACCCATCCAAGAACTTCTGCCCGTGCCTTGCAGTGGCAAAGTACCACCCATCAAGTTGCCTTCTAATCGTGAAGAAAAACCAAAACAATTGACGCGTAGCCCTGACCTCAACTTCTTCACAAACTATCTCAAAAGCCACCAAAAGTCGGTATGTGTTGGGTGAGAACATACTCGGCGAGACTCTAAAGTAATTGAAGAAGCCCTTCACAAAAGCCGAGAAAGGGAAACATAACATAAAATCTAAATATTTCAGGTATATATAGAATTCACACTCCCTTGGGAAACATACCCTTTCATCCTCTCTCGACCTCTTCAGATTCCATGTTCAAAGAAGATCTTGCTAATATTGGTTGTATTTCGTGATAAGAACTTTATCGGCAAAATTGGTAGTCCCATCTGGAAAGTTACGAAAGTAAGCTATGTTGTTATATAGATATCTCACCGAAGATCTCCCTTTTTTGTCCTCGGGATAATTATTCACAGCAAGGGCATTTATCTGAGTGAGTTTATCCTACCTTTCCTCAATAATGTAGGTCGAGTTGCCAAAAGAACACGCTGCCTCACTCCTTATTTATGGGGGAGAAGTGGCCTCAATTTCCGTTGCTTTAGAATCAGAGAGAATAAGTCGACAAACAACGTTACGAACCATACCTGAACATTTTTGAAGAATGGTATCACAGAAGTTGAAGAACTTGAGAGTAAAGATGTGAAAGCAAGAAAATTTGTTTATGACTTTAAGCAGAAATGAATTATGATTTTGAAATGTCCTCTAAACATAGACAGCTTATCCTCACAACTGCAAATTTGTTTCTAGCGGTAATGACATGCTGATTTGATAGTAGCGTGGATTGTTGACACATGTTTCGAGATAAAAATCTGACGGTTGACAACTACCCAATACTTATTAGGCATGTGGTGTAATGACAACCGAAGCGACAGGTGTCATACCACATACTTTTTGGTTTCTTAAGCAGGCAAGAATTTGAAAGTTGCAACTTTTCGATTAGGATTTAAACCATCTTGCTTCCTATTTTGCTCAACATCTAAAGAACTACTCCCTACTTGTCCTCTAGAGCATTATGTATTACTCCCTTTGTCAAATTCTTGAACACGGGAGTTAGGGGACAAATGTTGATAGTCAATTTTCGTTTACCCATCTTACTCGTCCATTCAGCTGCCGATAGGCCACGTAATATATATTTCGATTATTGATTTGAATTTAAGTTCATAGCACGAACAATTCAAGCACTGATATATTACATAACAACCTACTCTCCTTATATTTAAGGGAAGGTATCTAATCAACAAGTTTCCACGTATCTCAACAGTTATTCCAATAACTACTCCTTGATATCCGAGTTTGCCTAATCATGGCCAATTCTACCATTACAGCAACTTTCCAAGCTTATACAAGCTTGGAAAAGTATAAATAGGCCTCCTTTCTTCAATTCCTAACACCAATCCATTTTAAAATTCACCCAAGCACTGTCAATTTTTCTTGCTCATATTTTCTTTCTCTACAATTCAGCTTTCTCTCTCTCTTGTAGGTATCTCGTACGTGGTGGCCGTTGGACAAATCCACCACCATATTCAAGTTGCTCAAGCTCTAATCACCCAAACTTAACCACCCACAAAGCTAGCCATGCCCTGAGCTCCTCCATTTGAACCGCCACTTCACAAGCTCCAACCACTCCTACCATGAACCATCACCATCACTAGCCTCCTCACCTTACAAAACCACTTCACTAACTTCAACCACCACTCCGTGCACACAAAGAGGCACCACCGCCGTCATCAACTCCAAACCACTACCAATGATGAAGGCACTTTACCTACCTCCACTAAATCTAATCTGAAACCTATAAATCTGCCATCACCTACTCAAATTGGAGGCCAAATTAGTTGGAATCGCCTCTTGAAAACTGTTGCTGTAGAAGGAGTTTTGACCCAGATTGCAAGTTGACCCAACCCATCATTCAACCTAAAGCTCACTAACTAAACCGCCTAATCTGCTTAAGATCCAACTCACATGCATTCTCAAATTCGACCCTCTTCTTCTTTTTTTTTTTCTTCATTTCATTTTATCTTGCATCTTTGTTGTTTTTTTTTATTTTATTTATTGTACTCTATTGTAATAAATTACATGTAAAAAAATCCAAAAAAGAAAAGGAGAGAGAGAGAGGGGAGAAAAAAAAAAAGAAAGAGGGGGTAGAATTTGAGGATGCGTGGGGGAGGGATATTTGGCAGGATGGGTTGGGTCAGCTTGCA